>RHKH01000142.1:53779-80463 GCA_009829795.1 Lasiodiplodia gonubiensis
TCTGGAAAGCTCAACGATGGATCTGATATCAGGAATGTCGTGGCCGGCTCTCGGGCTTCTGGCACGAGTACAAGTACCTGCGACAGTCAGCAACGTCCTCCAAAATCATGTCCAAACTCACAGCGGCGCATAATAATGCTTCGACGGATCATGTAGATCCCTCCGCGCTTCCATAATGCTCAGCTCAATACTCTCCCTGGACATGCCCAAATACCGACTAAAAACCGCCGATGAAATAGCCTGCAACCCGCTCTCCAGATTCTCCAGCGCCGCCCTCCCCAACTTCTTCGCCATCCGACCCCGCGGCCACGTCCCCAGCGGCCACGACGGCTGTTCCTTGCGCAAATTCACGAACCCGAGCGAGTTCAGATGCGTCTCGAAGGAGCGACAAGCCGTCGTGTCGATGCCGGCCCGGGCCGCGCCGCGCCTGACATCATCCGACCACCTCAACAGCGGGGATTCCTCCTCACCCACACCGTCCACCGACTTCCACGGAAACGTGATCTCGCGCAGCTCGAGCCAGCCGCCAGGCGCCAGATTGTCCCAGCACTGGCGGAAGAACCTCGGCCAATCGTGGATGCCCATGCACAGCATGCGCGCGTGGATGAAGTCGAACTCCCTCCCGCCAAAGGCCCAGTCGCGCTCGGCGTTGTCGACCAGGAACTCGCAGTTGGGCGGCACGAAGGCGGGCTGCACGGGCGACAGGTCGGTGCCGATGACGTGGGCGTCCGGGTGCGCGTCGGCGAATGCGATGGTCCACGCGCCCGTGCCGCAGCCGACGTCGAGGACCGAGTGGATGGATGGGGAGCGGTGGAGCGGCGAGAGGTACAAGGCGCCGTGGTGCACCATGCGCCACATCACGTGCTGCAGGTCGAGCCGGTCTTGCTCGAGTTCGTCGTTGGGGAGGTTGTAGGCTGGTGAGGTGATCAGCAGGGGATGTGTTTGGCGGGGGGGAGCGCTGTTACACACTGCCGTCGTCGTAGGCGTGGTACCGCCGCCCGTTCTCGAACCGCCATTCCGTCGCCCTGCTCACTGCCGACGTGAAGGCCCTGTGCAGATCATCAGCGAGGTCCGTCGGATTTCAGCCAAGATCTTATACGAGTCATCATCTTCAGCGTCGCCCAGAGCCGAGTCGGCATCCTGATCGTCGTCGGGTTAACGCTTGGACATCGGGAGAGAGGCGGGAGACGCCGGCAACCTACGTCCACCTCCAGATGGCGGCCTACGATGGATTCATCCGAGCTGTTGTGCTCCCGTTGGTCTGCGTCGGCCATGGTTTTCAGGGGACGGAGAAAGAAGGGACAACGAGCGGTGGCAGTCACTGCATCTCCGCTTTGCTGTGCCGCGAGGGCGGTGTCAGGGATCTTTCTCAATGCGGAGGTGCACCGACCACCTCATATTTCGATAGGTTCTCTTGACGTCCTGCCCTCAGCAGTACGATCGAGCCTCCGGAAGAGCCGAGTATGAGTGATATATCCATCGCGCTGATAGTCTTGTCTCGGGCCCGATGAATCACCGTTTTCGACAGGCAGCTTCCGGCAGCTCCAGCCCTGAGTACGGCTGCAGTACGTGTAGGAGATACGACATTCCTCTGGCCATAAAATCTCGTACAGCTTTTCGTCCTACGTGGTGCCGTCTGGTAATCTGTCGTCATGATTTACTTGCGGCATCGTTCCACGACAAGGATCAAGCCCCGATAGATCAGGATATCGACACAACATATGACCATCTCTGTCCATCAGTAGCATGAGCAACTCACATGTGTTTCTCGTCGATGGATTTCCATGGGCTAAGAATGCTCTCATGGTAGCGTAGCGAGCGAAGCAGCCATAATTGCAGGTGCAGGTTGGGCGAGGTCAAGCACTTGAAAAAAAGAAATATGTGGCAATTCGACGTCGGCTTACCGTGTCCAATCCAGCTGCCAAGTCATTTCCGCATCGGGTTCGGGACAAAAGATAGCCGATACTGCAGTGGTCGGGCGTTGATGTACGATGGTGCACTGACCATTGCACGACCATCAGCCTGTCTCCGAGCGAACCACGACGAGCCCGACCAATCCTTCGCGGGTGGCTTGCGATAATGGTGCGCCAAATACCCCAAAACAGGTGGTCATCGTGCGGCCGGGTAAAGGGTGCAATTAAACTAGGGCAAGGATACAATCTCCTGTGATGGGGATGCGCGGACTCCTCGGGCCCCGCGGACCCCGGCTATGGGTACAAACTTCCCGCGGCCGCCGAAAATGTTCATCAGAACAGCTGAACTTTGAAGGGGGGCGCAGGCCAGGAAGATCTTCCTTTATTTCCTCATCATGGCCATCAACAGGTTTGTACAAGCGGTTTGCTGTGGTCCGAGAAGTCACTGACATGACGCCGCAGCGAGCCGAAGGCCCGCAGAGAGATTCCCGCACGGGCGTCTGGCCGGAAAAAACCAACACCACGGCCAACAAAAAAGGACGATGGCGCCGCTATCGATACCGACTCGCACGCCGGGTATGAATTCGGCGGCCCGCTGGGCGTCGGCGCCATGATGGTCGGCTTCCCGCTGCTCATGTGGTACATGTTCGTCGGCGCCATCTGCTACGACGGCCGGCTCCCACTGCCCGCAGACGGCCAGTCGCTGGGCGACTTCGCCAAGCACGTCGCCGGCCTCGCCTACACGCACGCCTTCCCGCACGCCAGGGCGTGGGCCATCTACTGGACCTTCCTGGTGCTCGAAGGCCTGGGCTACCTCTACCTCCCGGGCGTCTACGGCAAGGGCAAGTACCTGCCGCACCTCGGCAAGCAGCTGGACTACTACTGCTCCGCCGTGTGGGCGTGGTACATCACCATCGGCGCGGCGCTCGCACTCCACTTCTCCGGCGCCTTTAAGCTGTACACGCTGCTCGACGAGTTCGGCCCGCTGATGTCCGTCGCCATCCTGAGCGGCTTCGCCGTGTCGGCGGCCGCGTACGCGTCGGCGCTGGCGCGCGGCGCGCAGCACCGCATGACGGGCAACCACGTCTACGACTTCTTCATGGGCGCCGAGCTCAACCCGCGGCTGGCCGGCTGGCTGGACTTCAAGATGTTCTTCGAGGTGCGGATACCGTGGTACATCCTGTTTCTGCTGTCGCTCGGCACCGCGCTGCGCCAATACGAGCAGCTGGGCTACGTGTCGGGCGAGGTGTGCTTCATCCTGATGGCCCACTTCCTGTACGGCAACGCCTGCGCCAAGGGCGAGGAGCTCATCATCACGAGCTGGGACATGTACTACGAGAAGTGGGGCTTCATGCTCGTCTTCTGGAACCTGGCCGGCGTGCCGCTGACCTACTGCCACTGCACCATCTACCTCGCCACACACCACCCCGACGAGTACCACTGGCCGCGCGGCGTGCTGGTGGCGTGGTTCGCGGCGTATCTGTTCGCCTATTGGGTGTGGGACACGGCCAACAGCCAGAAGAACATGTTCCGGGCCATGGAGCGCGGCTCCGAGCTCAACCGCAAGACGTTCCCCCAGCTGCCCTGGAAGTTCGTCAAGAATCCGCAGGTCATCAGGACGAACACGGGGGACAATATCATGTGCGATGGGTGGTGTAAGTGCAAACCCTCATGGCTACTCTTTGTTCAAACGCTGACAAACGCTTCCGCAGATGGTATGGCGAGGAAGATCCACTACACCTGCGATTGGTTCTTTGCCTTTTCTTGGGGCCTGATTACCGGCTTCAACTCGCCCTTTCCCTGGTTCTACTCCATCTTCTTCACCTGCATGATCATCCACCGCGCCAAGAGGGATATCGAGAGGTGCCGTGAGAGGTACGGCGAGGCTTGGAGGGAGTACGAGCGCCGTGTTCCGTATCTGTTCATCCCGGTAAGTCTGCCCAGAATCAGAAAGAAGACAAGAAACACACTAATGCTGCTGCAGTACGTCTTTTAATCTTGTGAGGCGGCATCGACCAAAATTTTGGTAAGTTATGAGTAATTAATAGTGGCTGCTTTGATGGCAAATGGGCAGGGGTGGCGAGCTGCCTGGCTGGAAACGTAAGCAGAGAAAGATCTGCTTTCTGAAAACCTTGACGGGGAATAATATAGTTGGTAATTTAATCTTATTTTAATCATCTCTTCTGCCGTGTCAGAGCATTCGCGCTGGGCATGTCGGGAAGCTTCGGCTCGGCATAGGACGCCATGCCAGCGACAGCGACGGTTTACTTCCTTTCACTACTCAACCTGTAGATCATTTTTGCCTCCGTTTCTCCAACTTTTTGTATCTCACACTTTTCGGCGCGAGCGTGACATCGGCTTCGTTGGATTGGGAAAGGCATAAAGGAGCCATGAGGGCGCTCTTCCTAGACGATAACAAAACACTGACAGAGATGAGGGGCCTCCGCACTACTTTACGGCAACGGAGGTTATGACAAGTCATCCTCAGTACCAACACTACCAACCGTTCTAATCACCATAGGAAAAAGCAACACGAGTGCCGATTTAGACCAAAGTGACACTTCCGAAAGAACCTTACTAGGAAGAACTGGAGAATCCTCTACTACGAGAGGCAAAGCAAAGGGAAAAACCCAAAATGTTCGTTGACGGCCGTTGTTGGGCCGTGTATTAGCGTCTTAGGGCTTAGTGGTATTTATTGTTGAAACTATAAGGGGCTGTCAACTAGCAGAGACTATGCACACTCAGAGGTATGACTAAGCCCAATTAGGCCATCTATTGTGGGTAAATACTACGCGCGGCCCTTCGTACTTCAACAGTCATGCCTTCTCCCAACAAGAAATAAGTAAATAAGATATGCACTCTTCTTCTCACTATTTGCAGCCCGTCTCTCTGACCGCCCTCAACAAAATGGACGAGCCGAAGCAGGATATGTTCGAGTTCGACTTGAGGCCCTTCGTAGGCAAGTAATTACAGCCTGACAAGATAGTAAGTTATTGACACTTTCCAGGAGAATGTTTCGACCCTGAGCCGGAAACACCTGACGGGACAGACCTATGTTTTCCCATGGCAGAATTTCTACACCAAGAGCTCTTCATCAAACAGAAGGACGACTCCGACCACCATGACCACCAGCCCAAACGCGACGACTCCAGCTACAGCACAAACAACTCCTTCACAATACCCGTCCGCGGCAGCCCGCAGCAGGGCTCGAAGGCGGTGCGGGCGGGCCGCATCAGCAAGCGCAAGCCCACGCGGCCGAGCCCCATGAAGGAATCGTTCCCCGCGTACCACTTCGACCTCATGTCCGAAGTCTTGTTGGACCGCACAGAATTTTCGGAGGACCCGAAGACGGACTGGCCTTGCTCAATACCAATCGGGACTACTGATACCGACTGTAAGCACCGGTGCCCTCTTGAAGGGTGCGGCCAGACGTTCACCGGCCGCGGGGACCTGATGCGCCACGAGGTCACGCATCATGGGGAGCACCCCTTGTTGCTGTGCGAGGTGCCTCTGTGCGGTCACCGCTTCGGCTGGTTCGATGACCGGGCGCCTCACTATGAGACTCACGTTGAGGAGCGGCGTCTCAAAAAGACGGACCGCAGCCATGTCATCTTGTGTGAGGATACGGTGTACTTGATGTGAATATCAAACATCAAGTCTCCGCATTATTTTACGAGCGAAGTCACGGAAGGGTATGATGTGGCGTCTTCGAGTGTGTTGGAGAGGTTGCGCTGGCTGCAAGCAAGTGCGCCGCGGATGCTGCAAAGTATCATGTTCACGCGTATGGGGCAGATGTCAAAGCAATGAAGCAGTGAGAATCGGCATGAGATATTGGAGGCACCGCTCCGCACAATCACTGCGGTGTACGAATTGAGTAATTTAGTCCGATATTGAATGAAATTTAAGCATTCCATTGGACGAGCTGACTTGACTCCACGGTGACGCCGGCGAGCCCGTCGATACCATCGACACCGTCGACACCGCTGACACCGCTGACACCGCCTTCCCACCCTGCATCACGCCCGATCGGACTTCCAAAACCGTCTTATCTGATGATCGACAACGGGCCGTCGCTTGATGGCGGCCCGCCCGCATTCCGTCATCGCTTTCGCCGCCCGCTCGTCATGCATGCAGATAGATTATCCGAGCCGTTCGTTCCTTTCCACGCAACACATCCCAAAGTGGGGTATTCTGCGCAGATGCCCTATCCCCTTCCTAGTCGAGACTCTACCCCGCTCCTCGGCAGGGGAAGCCGAGAGGAGTTAAGCGGCCGCCGTGATGGCGGATAAGCGACCATTTCTCACATCGAGAACGACATTTGATATAGCTTTCTCTTTTCCCGTCCGGGATCTACATGAATAATCACTGCCTTTCCTGCTACGCTTGT
Source organism: Lasiodiplodia gonubiensis (assembly GCA_009829795.1). Lineage (NCBI taxonomy): Eukaryota > Fungi > Ascomycota > Dothideomycetes > Botryosphaeriales > Botryosphaeriaceae > Lasiodiplodia > Lasiodiplodia gonubiensis. The sequence continues at coordinate 60,080 of RHKH01000142.1, forward strand.
CCAGAGCCAAGCTGGATAGCCAAGATTTGCTTGGTTGAGTTGTGACGCCTTGTCTTTGTGGCACGTACCTTCAGAACCTCAACTTCAATTCCCGTCTTTGAACATTGATGCGCCAGAGCCCAAGAAAGCCATTCAAAAAGAAAAGCTAAAGCACGGCAACAATGGGCAACGACACCGAATCTCAACCAGTCGACAACATTTCGGTCAACGCCCCCGCCACCGCGGAAGCAGTGCCCAGCGGCGTCATCGTCCAAGACCCCGACTCGGACGTGCCAGACGGTGGATACGGCTGGGTATGCGTGGCGTGCGTCTTCTTCCTCAACGCTTGCACATGGGGCATAGCAGCGGTAAGAAGCCTTTCACTTTCCTCTGGTTCATCCAATTCCCGCCAACAAAACGAAAACACAGGCCTACGGCGTCTTCCTCTCCCACTACCTCACAACCTCCACGCACCCCACCGCCAGCGCCCTCGACTACGCCTTCATCGGCGGCCTCCAATTCGGCTGCTCGCTCGCGCTAGCCACGCCCATCACCCTCCTCACGCGCCGCCTGGGCATCCACCCGCCAATGGTCTTCGGCGTAGTTGTCCAAACCGCCGGCTACCTGCTCGCGTCCTTCACCACCGCCACGTCCCCCATCTGGCAGCTCTACCTGACGCAAGGCGCGCTGGTGGGCTGCGGCATCGGCCTCACCTACCTGCCCTCGGCGCCCGTCACCTCGCAGTGGTTCTGCGCGCGGCGCTCGCTCGCCAACGGCATCGTATCAGCCGGGTCGGGCATCGGCGGCATCGCGTGGTCGTTCGCGTCGGCGCGCGTCATCGCGACGGGGCCGGGCGATGGCGTGGCGTGGGCGCTGCGCATGCTGGCGATCGCGTCCGGCGCGGTCAACCTGGTCGCCGTGGCGCTCGTGCGGGGGCGGAATGCCGAGGTGCGGGCGACGATCCGCGGGTTTGATGTCGGGCTGCTGCGGCGGGAGAAGGTGGCGTTGTTGCTGGGGTGGGCGTTTGTGAGTATGTTGGGGTATATGACGTTGTTGTATAGCTTGTCGGCGTACGGGCGCGACGCGTTGGGGTTGAGCGCCGGGAAGGCGGCGGGGGTGACGGCGTTTTTGAATCTGGGGACGGCCGTGGGGAGGCCGGCGTTGGGGTGGGCGAGCGATCGGTGGGGGAGGGTTGAGGTGGCGGGAGGCGCGACGGCGGCGTGTGCCGTGTTGATTTTTGCCGTGTGGATGCCGGCGGCGTCGTATGGGGTGTTGGTGTTTTTCGCGGTTGTGAGCGGGACGATTCTGGGGGTGCTGTGGATGGTGAGTGGGGGTCGTCAAAGGGTTGATTTGAGTGCGGCTGACCGTTGGTGGCAGACAATATCGCCGTTGTGTGTCGAGGTTGCTGGGCTGAAGGATCTCAATTCCATGTTGTCCCTGGCCTGGGCGACAACTGTCCTCCCCTGCACGTGTACGTTGAGGAAGAAAAACATGAATGACGGACGATAGCTGAACTTTTTTCTAGTCTCGGAAGTAATTGCACTCAAGATACGCCGACCAGCCGCAGAACGGCCATACCTGTACCCTCAAATATACTCAGGAATTGCTTACGCCGTGGCTGCTGCCATCATGTTCCGTCTCTGGCAAGTCCAACGCAGGAAAGCTCCAACAAGCTGCAGCGGCAATGTGGTATAGAAGAAAAGAAACAAAACCAAAAAAAAGGAATGTAGCGCTATGGACTCTTCTAGAACGCCGTCACCGTCTGTATCCAAAGCGGGCACGTTAAAGGGGCATAAACCAAGGCATACCGTGGCGTGACTCTACGTTCGTGATGGTGTCGAGAAATCTCTACAAGGAGGGCTTGTTTGATATGTGCGGAAACACGTGAGCAAGACTGCCGTTCCGTTCGTGGAGCGAAACTTTGGGTGTGGCATCCGGTTTGATGTCTCCCGGTGTTTCGGCTCGGCTTTCGCCGTGATCCGTGACATTACCCATGTCGGGCTCGGCAGAGAGCTTCTTCTCAGGTTGTGGGCCAGTCTGAGCCTTCTCTTCGATATGGGTTTCCAGCCAATTGTGCTGATTCTTGGCCAGCTTGAGCGTCTGGTCAACCTCTTGACTGAGCCTCGCAACCTCGTCTTCGACCGCCTCATCTTTTGTCTTGGGCGGCTCTTTGCCCAGATCGGCGGCGGCTTTCGGCGCAGTCTTGGCCCACAGTGCCTCCAGTTCATCAAGCCATCCACAGGCTTCGGCCAACTTGCGCACGCCCGTGTCACAATCTTCGAGCAGCATCACGTCATCACCGCGCGAGCCGATGGAGCCGACCTGCTCCTTGTTGATGAGTAGCCTTGGACAGCCATGGTTAACAAAGTTGGGCAGGCTGGCGAAGGGCTGGACGGTGAGACTGGTGCCCATGACGATTGCCAGGTCGGCTTCAGCAGGCAATTCGCGGTTTTCGAAGAAGGCCGAGGGCAGCGCCTCGCCGAAGAAGACGATCTTGGGCTTCACGAGGCCTTCGCAGTACTCTTGCAGGCAGTGGGGCGGCTCCATGCAGCGAATAAACTCCTTCATCTGATCGTCCGGGAAGGAAGCGCCGCATTCGATGCAGGCCTGCTCGGCGAAGCTGCCGTGGGCCTCGACGATGGCTTCGCCAGGCACGCCGGCCTCGCGCTCCAGGCAGTCGATGTTTTGCGTGAAGACCTTCAGGAGGAGGCCCTTCTCGTACAGCAGGCGCATGAAGGCGTGGGTGATGGTCGGACGGTATTTGCCGGGGTACAGCTCGTGGGCCAGAGCGTAGAAGGGCAGCGGGTTTTTGTTGAAGTACGAGATGTCGAAGACGGCCTCGGCGTAGGGCAGGTTTAAGCGGGCGAGGTTGGCGTACAGGCCAGTGTCTGGGCTGCGGAAGTCGGGAATGCCCGCCGAAGTGCTTATACCGGCACCGACCTGGAATCCATTAGCTTTGGGACATTTATGCATAAGTAGCTGGCTCACCATGAAGACGACGCGCTTTACCCGGCCATCGCGGATATACTTTGCGATGCCATCGAGAGTGCGAGAGTCCAGAGAAGAGGGCGGGATGCTCTCATCCACGAGACTGCTTTCTTCTTGTCCCATTCTCCAGCCTCGTCCGGGCTTCCCACGGTTCGGATTCTTGTCTTTGCCTTGCTTGCCCTTCGGGGCTTGCTGGCGATGCGGCTTGTGCTTGCGGCCTATGGTGGCGAGTGATAGGAGGCGGCGATACACGATGGGTGCGAGGTTCGGACTTGGTGGGTGGGGGGTGTGGTAGGCAGCAAGAATGATTTGGTTTTGCGCGGCGCAGTACCAGCGATCGCAGGCGGCGTCATAGCTCACCTCCGACTCCCCGCCCCGCACTAGGAGCACGAGTCATGTCACAGGCAGCCATGATTCAAGTCAAGTCACTTGCAGGTGACACAGCACTGCGACTTCACATCACTCCGAAAACTGCATTTCATCTAAACAAATCCCTGGCAACGCCCCAAAAATCAAGAATAACACGCGCATGCATATCAGCTAACGAATAGGCTTGGCCCTGCACCAAAGCTCGGGCTTTTGCCACAGGCTGTACGCCTCCTGGTCCGCCCAGTTCTCGCTCTCGGCGCAGAGCTCCAGATCGAAGTGCCAGAGCACTTTGGCCATGATGATGCGCATCTCATGGTATGCCAAGCTGCATTTCCAGGTCAGTGTCATCCAATTGACGAGGGGGTGCAATCTTACTTCTTGCCCAAACAGTTGCGCGGCCCAAACGAGAAGGGCTGCAGCACTTCCTTGCGGTCGCTGTCATATCCCGTGTCAGGCAGCCAGCGCTCCGGCACGAACGAGTCCGGATCCTTGAAGTTGAGCTCCGACCGGTACGCCGACCAGTTGTGCAGCGAAACCCGCGTCTGGATCACCATGTCAGCATTACGATATCCCCGCACGGAAGGGCCACAAACATTTCCCGGCACCCACTCGCCGCAGATCATATTACCACCCTCGGGAGTCGCGCGCGGTAGTCCGATCGGCACTGGCGGATACACGCGTAGGCCCTCTTCGAAGCAGGCGTTGAGGTACGGCAGCCGCGGCAGTTCCTCGAGCGAGAGTTCGTCCTCGGACCGCGCCCGCACCTCGTCGACCACCTTCTGCATCTTGTCCGGATTCTTGAGCAAGTAATAGGTGAGGCCGCTGAGCAGCGTGGCCGTCGTCTCGGTACCGGCGATCATGAACAGCGACGAGTTGGAGTGCATCTGGCCCAGGCTGATGAGGTCCTTGCCCTTGTCCAGCACCAGGCCCCAGATGTCGGGCTTGCCGTCGTCGGGCTTGGCTAGCCGCCGATCCACGCGGTCCGCCGCGTGCTTGAAGTGCATCCGCACCATCTCCTCGCTGCCCTTCGGCATGACCAGCGCGGCGAGCTTGCCAAGCAGAGGGTACTCCATCATGATGCGCGCCAGGTGCTGCGCCTTGATGCTACCGAACACGGCCTTGACCCACGGCGTGTACTCGGACTGTTCGAGTAGGCCAAGCGGTTCGCCGAACGTGAGGTCGCCCATGATGTCGAAGGTGGTGCAGTTGTAAAGCTTGACCATCTCCAGTTTCGCCTTCGCGTCTTCCTTGGTCGTCTTGCGCATCACGTCCACCAGCTGGTCGACGTATCTCTTGATCAACGGCTCCTGCAGCTTCAGCGCGCGGTCGCTGAAGGCGTTGGAGAAGATGCGCCGCAGCGCCCCGTGCTCCTTCACGTCTTCGGTGTTGAGCACATGGCATTCGCCGTTGATGTCCCGGTTGTAGAAGCGCTTGTCCTTGCCGTTTTCCTGGCGCCCGCCCGACCGGTGACCGTAGATGTCTTTTAGCGCCTGGGGGTTGGTGTAGCTGAGCCGGTCAGGCCCGAGACGGACTACCTCGCCGTATTGCTCGTGCTGTCTGCGCGTCCACTCTTCGATGCGCCCAGTGAAGCCGATGAGCCACCAGGTGATAGTGCTCATGGTAGCATACTTCGGTCCGGGGTCTACAGAAACTTGTTTAGCTGACGGAAACCAGATCTGGACATGAACATGATTCACATTTGCTCAAAGGATGGAAATAGACATTGTAAACCGCCGTGGCAGCAAGTTTCACAAGAATCTGTCATATTCCAAATCAGCCTTCAATTGTGATCGGAGAACCAGGGCAGCTGGACGTACCAGAACCGCAACGCTACTCAAGAGCAGTGGCAAGTTCCGCAAAATCACAAGCCTAGATGGCAGCTCTTGGATTGGGACTCCGGCGCTTCGGGAACCAAGGTTTTCCATGGTTGCGGTGGTGAGGAGGAGAGTGATGGGGTTGTTGTTTCTGGTCCTCCAAACTGCGGGGTCTTATATACATACGTCGGACTGGCCAAGCAAGCATGAATCAACCAGATGGTTGGGATGAGCCATCCCAGCAGCTACCAAATTCTGCAACAGTCATACTACCGAAACAACCCGAGTCTTGCTACTGGCTACTGCAACGGAAGACGGGCAACCTTGGATCCGGCCGTTGGTGCTACGCGATGATGAGGCATCCGCAGGGGTCGGAGTCGAGTCGGAGGCCTTGTGGAGGTGGGACAAACAGGAAAGAAGGCCTTGCCGCTGCCAAGGTACGGTCGACTCGATCCACGGTCCCTCCAGTAGGTATGCTTGCTGGGCGGGAGAAGCACCCGTCGTAACGGGCCGCGCGCGGCGGCAGAGATTAAAACGCTCGTGCAGGTTGCAGATGCAACACGAAGGGCCGTCCCCAAGGTTGGTCCTTGAATGCTGATCTTGAACCCCGCATCCACGCTCTCGCCGACGGGGCGTTTTTCGTCCGTCTCGGCCCAATTGACTGGCCCGGATACCGTTGCTCCCTTTCTTCCGGGCGGCGACAAACGTCAAGGCGCATGGCCGATGCTGGGCAAGGTGAAACTGCAGCTGCAATTGTGGATACGGTCGTGTCGAGGCATGCCAATGAGCAGTTACTTATCTGGGTCCATAATGTCCCGTGAGGGTTGGTAGGTTGCGTATTTGCATAGCGCGTTTCGGGGATGACCCCATATCCAGAGCTTACGAAGCCGCAATAGTATAACGACAATAAATGATGGACAGGCGGGGCTTTGACGCGTCGTTCTGCCGCCTGGCGATGGAGGAAAGGCGATTCCGTCAGTGGCTGCGGTCCTCGTTGGCCTCTTCCATGGACATGGACACGAAAAAAGAGTCATCGAAAAAATCCTACAGCAGTCCTGGAGGATCGTGTAGAAGTACTCTTGCGAGAAGTCCGAATCGTGCAGTGGAGTGTGTTGGTCCCATTGGCCGATCAATACCGAGACATGCATATGCGGGTCTCGGAGTCTGTGTTTCTGGCACCCCTGTCGGCATTCTGCCGGAATACCGGCCAATGCCCATCTTCTGACTGGGCCATCGCGTTTCCCTCGCACATTGCTCATCCAGACCTCTTATTACCCAACACTCGCACTCTTGCTGATGCAGTGGGCATCGTTATCTTTTCCCTCGCCACGACTCTTGAACTGCAGTTTTGGGAGTGGTCCATCTTTGCCCCCAGCACGCTTCCGTCACGCCAACTGCTGATTATCGCCATGTTCGCCGATTCTCGGCTGCGGTTCCTGCCCTAATCATACGTTAGTTTCCACTGGTGACAAGCTGCCATTAAAGGCTACTCCGACGACGCATGGTCTGCTTCTCCACCCTCATCATCGCGGATTGTTCGGTACTTACGCATCGACCTTTCACAGAATCCATCAAAACGAACTTCAATCAGCGAAAATCCCGACCATCGGCACCTCATCTTGCTGCAGTGCGGTAAGTAAATCTGCTCGGCCATATGTTGCGACGAAATGAGAAAAAGCGGGCGCGTGCGACGTCTTATATTCGTCGTTAGCCAGATCTACGGTGCAGAATCCTTCGCCGTTGCGGCGCGGACAAAGGGCCAATCAACCGCAGACCCCTTCCGAAAATGAACATTGGTAAGTCTCCAGAAGGATTGTCAGCCATAGTTCGGCCGTCTTCGCCGATTTTGGCTGTGGCTCCAGCTTCACCTACTGCCACGCTGGCCGCGTAGCTTTCCGCCAAACTGTCAATCAGCTCTGGAACAGGTCGATCCCCGTCCGCACTCCCGATCATCAACTCAATATCTGCGCGCGACACCACGACCATCCCTGATATTTGCCCTGATTTCTTCGGCCTCTGGGAGATGTCATGTCTCTTCTCATTGTCACGTACTCCAAACACTCTGATTATCCATTTAGCCATTATCATCCGTCTGTTCTTCGCCCCCAACATTTTGCCGATCTTGCTCGCCCAGGATTGACCTCCTTCCGGTTTCCCCGGGAATGACTGACTCGTCAACCTCCGTCTCATACGGAGCTAGTACTTTGATGGTGGACCGGTCCGAGAACCCTACTGGTAGAAAATCCGGCGCGCCAGTGCCACTAAGAATTCTAAAATCAACGTTCAAGATTCCTGCGATGAACTTTGGCTTTCTGACATGCGCTTCTACCCTGTGCTGGAATGCTCTATGTTGGGAGTCTCCGAATTCTCTTTGATTGGTTCTCGATGATACATGAACCGTAGTTCCTTGTGTAGTAAGTATGGTTCGTTGCCAAGATTCCTTTCTTAGCCAAGACTTCCGCTGCTCTGGCCTGCAACGAAGGTCGTTCGGTCCCATATTGCGTCATAAAACACGCTTGAGCCTCTGCTGGTAGTAGAAACGCCACCTTGCTTAGTGATGACACAAAGATTCTTTCCTTCGAAACGTACCTTGATCGTATGGCTTGCAGCAAGCCACATCACCTCAAGATAATCAGTCTCCAGATTCATCTTGTCCATCACCGATGCATTGCTATTTTCTTCCGTTTACGACGCACGTACGCATCCACTCCACCGAAGACAAATCCGTCAATTCTTCCAGGTTTCTGCAAGACCGGATCAAGAAGCCAAGCACTGTCACTAGCCTGCTATCGACAAAAAGGCAAGGGAGAAAGAGCCTGACTTCACTTCCCTCATTCCAGTAGGAAAGCCAACTCTAGACCAAGAACATAAGCGGAAGCGAGAAGGCTTCGTCCTCCTGGCGGAGCTGAGTTTGGCTACCCCGCCTTTTTGTACTACGCATTTTCGCCAACAGCTTACCTCAGTTCAGACAAGCTACCACCGCAACAGGCTACATCATAACATCCCTTGATAGTGCTACCACGTGCAAACTCGCCGGAATCGTTGTTGGCGGCATCATCATTCTGATCGAGGAGGATTCAGGTACGCGTGGTAGCGTTTCTGTCTTGCCTCAACATATAAAGCCTCCTTTTCATCAGCACTCATCCACAAACACCTCAGCCAGACCGAAACCTCTCTCCATCGAAACCAACTACCGCCCATATCCACAATGATGCCACCGACAACCGGCCGCCTGCTCCTCTTGAGCACCCTCTTCCTCTCCGGCACCACCACCCTCGCCCAACAACAAGCACCCGCGCCTGTGCCCCAGCCCTCCAAGAGCGTCGCCGGCAACGAGATGCACCACAATCCGCTAGGCCACAACTACCACGCCAGCGGTACCAAGTCCAAGGCGACCCGCCCCGACCCCTTCCAGTCGTCCTACGACACCAGCACCGCCGTCGACCCCACGAGCTGGAGCCACATCGCCGACCCGACCTACGGCGGTCTCAGCGGGCCACCGTCGCAGCAGCAGCAGCCGCAACCCACGCAGCCGCAGCAACCGCAGCAAGCCCCGCAGCAACCGCAACAACCCCAGCTGAAGTTGTCGTCGGTCAGCGGCGGGCGGCAGGAATTCGTCATCGTCAACCACAAGAACACCAACACGAACATCGACCCGGTGCAGACCAGCTACGACACCAGCACCGGCGCCGACCCGACGGGGTGGCGCCACATCTCGGACCCGACGTACGGCGGCCTGTCGGCGCCGGGGCCGGCGCAGACGGCGATGGTGGCCAAGCGCGCGGCCGAGAGCAGCTCGACCAGCAGCTCGTCGAAGTCTAGCGGAAAGGATAGCAAGTCGACGACGACCGAGACGACCAGCCGCAGCGGCACGACCGAGACGGCGACGCGCACGGATACGCGCAGCATGTCGTCGTCGTCGGGCAGCTCGTCGGCATCGTCGGCGAGTTCGTCGGGCGCGGCGGCGCCGGGCGTGGTGGTGCCGTGGGTGTTTGCGGCGTTGTTGAGGTTTTTGTGAAGGGAGAACGTTGGTTGCGTGCGGTGGGGTGACGGAAAGGGATGGGCGCTTGCTTGTTGCGGGCCGGTGGGGGTTTGGGTTTGGGAAGGCTGCAGGTGTGTTGTGAAAAGATTGCTTTTGGCTTTTCAAACCTTGGTCATGTAGTAATTAACTTTTTTCCGATCCCATCTTTGAGTTCTCATGCCTGATGATGAGGCCTGACTGTGAGAGCCGGAGAGCGAGCTCGAGGCAGCGACTGCCTGATTCGGTTTAGACTGTGCGGAAGGAGCTTGGGCGCACGTCACGTCATTTGCGAGCGACGCGCTCTCAGAAACGCGTCCTCCGCCGAAGAGCTCCACCTCAACCATCGAACCAATCTTCCTGCACAAGCCTGTCTTCCGCTGGTTGGACCCAATCGTGCCGCCCCCGTCTCTCTCTTTACCGCGGTTGCCACCAACTACCTCATCTCACATCATGCCGAAGGGAGCCGCCGCTCGCGGTCGCAAGCGCGCCGCCGCCAACGACTACGAGGACGACGGATTCGTCGTTGCCGACGAAGGCTCTGCGCACAAGAAGGCGAAGAAGGGACAGGCCAAGGGACAGCACGTTGACGACGAGGGCAATTCCTTTTGGGAGGTGAGGCTCGAATGCGACCGTAACAAGGGCCCGCCGATGCTGACCTGCCGCTCTCACAGCTGTCAGCCAAGCGCCGCGTCACTGTCTCGGAGTTCAACGGAAAGCCAATGGTGAGCGTTCGCGAATACTACGAGAAGGACGGCAAGCAGCTGCCAGGCAAGAAGGTATGTCGGTATCGTTCGATGTAGCTCCATGTCTACTCCCGCTAACGCGACCCTTGCAGGGAATCTCCCTTAGCCTCGACCAGTACAACGCCCTCGTGGAACTTCTGCCCGAGGTCGAGACCGCCCTAGCGAAGAAGGGACAGACAGTCGTGCGACCTAATTTCGATGGCAATGCAGCCAAAGACAACGCCAACGAGGACGACGACGACGGCAGCGACGCCGACAAGAAGAATTTCGAGGCGACAAGTGATGAGGACGACGAATGATGTGCCTCTCATCGGACAGGGACGCATCTATCACCAGGATCCACTATTTCAGACCATCACTTTCGACGTGGTCCAAATAAGGTTAACATGGCTTGACGTGGTACGATGTCAGGGCTTCATGGATAAATGAACAGGCGCAAGGTGGTTCAAGGGTTTCGTGGCTTCTTCTCTCTCTTTCTCATACCCCAGCCTCATGTTTCCGCCATCTACAGCTGTAATCCACATTCTGTTTGCTGCTTGCTACCGTTGACCCTGTGCCGATCGTCGCAATGACACTTCTAACTGCCCCGGTGCTAAACGTGGTACGTTGCGCTGGACCCCTCTCCGTTTCCAGTCAAAACTAGAGTGGCGGCCAATAGAAAACAGTTCCTGCCCGCCGGAGAGGTTGTTTTCTCTCTCACAGCCGTACTTCTACTTCCCGTGTGTCGCACTTTAAGAAGGCGCCTTCCAACACCGACTACCGCCCCCCTCACCACACCCACGCCACCACCGCACCGAGCAGCCACCGCTGCACTCTCTGCTCATCGATCGCCGGCCTTCGCTCTACCAAACACAAGACACCGGCCTTTCGACACAACACACATAAACATGGCAAACCCATTTCCCTCAGACTGGAGTCTCACGTCTCCAAAAGAAGACACGGCGCCGCCTGCGAAGCAGCTCCCGTTTACGATTCGCACTTTCTCCTTCCGCAACGCCCTCGACTACTGCGCGAGCCAAATCTTTTCGCGCTTCTCCACAGACGCAGACTCGCCGCTGCCCGCGCTCGAACACAGCTCCTCGACGCGAGACTCGTCGCCGCCGTCGACACCAATCACGCCTGGCGAATACACCACAGAACACAGTTTCGGCGTAGGGACAGCAGCAGTAGCAGCAGTTGTCCCATCCTCTTCTTCCTCATCGGCGCAATCCAAGCGCCAGCGCTCGCAGGACGAGCTGCGCAGCCTCTCCGACTCTCAGCTCGGGCTGCAACTGGCGATCCTCCTGCCCGAACGCATGTGCGCATCGCCCTTGTCGGTGGGAGTGTCAGAAGAGGAAAAAACATCATGCCCCCCACAGCTGCAACCGCAGGGTCAGAGACACGCCCGGCAGCGAATGACGCTACGCCAAAGTGAGGGGCCATCGGGCGCCATTCCGTTTTTGGATCTGGATGCAGTGCAGGAGGTCGACGAGGCGTCCAGCTGTCGTGCAGCGGCGCCGGAGGCGGAAGTTTCAGGCGGCGGCAGCAGCGACAACGGCGGCGACGACGGCGACGGGGATGCGATGCGGCTCAATGCCGCTGCGGGTAGTGTGGCGAGTCGGAGCAGAGGAAGCAGATGTGAGCTGGCGGAAAGTGCAAGGCGATGCGTCGCGCCACGTGATTTGCTGTTCTCATAGCGAGGGTAGCTGGCTGGCTGAAAGGAATGATGGCTGGCGACGCGTGCCACGTCTTGTCTGATGATGGGCGCCGCCGCCGGGCGGGACCTGATGAATGAGAGTATTTAGAATGAGATACCCCCACCCCGCCGCCCAGGAATGAGAGAGGTCATTTTTCTTCTTTCCTGGCAGTGGAGGAATTTAGTCGTTCGTTTCGCCCTACTTCGGTTGTTCGCGGCTCATGGCTCCGCTCGAGGTGGTACAGAGTCGCCGGCATGTGGCGCGTACGTGATCTGTGGAAATTCAGCCGCCACATCCAGTCGCAAGTCGACTCGCCCGTCTCGACCCTGTCTCGTGAATATGTTGCGCCAGACTTACGTGAGTGGTTTGCCCTAGGGCGGAATGCACTTGGCAGTTTTCATTCCAAGACCTTGAAGTTTGGCTCTCCCCACGTGAGGACGGAGGATAATGAAGGCTGAAAGGCAACAGTTTCGGTAGGCTATCGTGTCGCCCGGCCCGCGTTGCAACGGTCGCGTCTTATGCGGACTCTTTGAGACACCGAGCTCCCTGAAAAAATCTTGCTCATTATCGCTCAGCGGGTCTGGCTCTCTAGTCGCCGCATCGATACTATTTCAAGGTAGGCCGATTTTAGGTGACGTCTACTTTTCTACATTTTGTATACCGGATTGGGAAAGAGGATGGCCAAGCTCGTATTTGATCGGGGACGCGAGTCAGGGGGATTGCGAGCGGATGGCCTATGCGCAGCCGTTGCGGGTCCCCGTTTCACGGCTACGGCTTTCTCCCGTCACACCCTCTCGCACCTCACGGCGGCGCACTTCTCGAGCCCATTGGCATCTCACTGGCTTGGCAGCTCGTCGCGGTACTCGAAGGGGCCAAGCGCGGTAGGGCTGACAGATGGCTACCCGCCGCGCCGGTGTCGATTTTGTCCGTTGGACGGACGAGTTTAGCTTCGCCGCCGCCGAACATCTCTCCCGCACAGCCTCCACTCGCACCTCCAGCTGCTTGACGCGCGGGCCAGCCTGCCACCATTAGGTTGCTGCTGGACATGCCCATAGAAAGATCGCCCCGCGCCGTTTCCAGCAGCAGCAGCAGAAGCTTCAACGTCTCCAGCGACAGGCTCGCGCGCTCCTCACCGCCAAGCTTACCCTCTCCCCACACCAAGAAGCCATGTCTGATTCCTCCAATGGCGCCCAGCGCAACTCGTTCCTATCACGAGCTGTACGATTTCCCTGCCCCGAGCCCCACGCCACATTGCTAATGCGCCCTGCTGCTCCAGTGCGAAAATTGCCGGCTGAGAAAAGTTCGTCCTCCCGCCGCCCGCGGGCCGCATTCCTGCTGCCTGCCGGGGGACCGAACCACGTGCAGCACGTCCACCTACTGACCGCCGCCGTCCACAGATCAGATGCGACAAGGCCATCCCATGCGCCAGCTGCAAGACGCTGGGCATCGCCTGCCAGGCCGCCGCGCGCACCACCGAGCACCGCCCGCGCGTCGTCATCTCCAGCCAGTACGAGAAGCAGATCGAGCTGATCCAGCAGCGCCTCGCCTCCATCGAGCGCAGCGTCAAGGACATCTCGCTGTCCTCTTCGTCGTCGCGTGGCGTGACGCCGGCCGCCCGTTCGTCGCCAGACCAGAATAGCAACCCGCGCACCAACCTCTCGACCCACGGCTCGCCCTCCACTCCCATCGCTGCCTACGAAGGTGATTCGTCCTTCGGCACGCAGACGCTGCAGGCGGGCGAGGCTGCTGATCGCACCGTCGCACGCGTCCTCGGTGGTCAGTCGACGGCTGAGGTGCGCAGCGCCCTCTCGTCGCTGCGCGACAGCCTCGAGACGCACGACTCGAACACGCGCGTGCACGAGGCCTACCTGTCGCCGTCGGCGCCGCGCGCCGGTCCGCCCGAGCTGACCCTCCCGCCGGTTGAGTTGGTGGTGGCGATTGTGCGGAGGATTAAGGGTGCGTTGTTCTGCCGCTGCTGCCAAATGTGGCTCCGCTCTTGCTGACTCGAGTGACGTTCAGTCCACCCACCCTTCTCGCTTGTTGGCTATTGCTGGAGGGATCTGCAGCAGCTTGAGAAACTTTGCCAGAAGATCTACTTCCCTTCTGACTCGGTTCCGCCTGGCTCCCAGACGCTGATGCACGGTATCCTCTTTTTCACCCTCAGAGACTACATAACGGAGAACGACACCGCCCTATCTAACTGGGACTTGCCTACTTATGCTGAGCTGTGCGAACATAACTTTTACCAATGCCTGGAGAGGTACGAGAGCCTCGTTGTCCCGACTCTGGAGAACATCCAGTCTTTGCTTCTTGCAGTAAGTAGCAGAAGGTCCTGGCTTTTGACTGTATGCTGACTGCTGGCAGGCTACAAGAGCACAGGAACAGTCAAAGCTTCAGCTGGTCTGGACTTATGTATCCGCCGGCCACTCCATGTGCCAGACTCTAGGCTACCACCGAGAGTCACATCTCAAGAACGACCCCGCTGAAATTGCTGATATCAAACGCCATGTATTCTGGAGTCTTTATATGGCCGACAAGAACCTTTCCCTCTGTCTTGGAAGAAAAGGTAATTTCCAGGATGACGACATCGATGTGGAGTACTTCAAGATATCGACGAACCCCAGATTCCGCGCGTGGGATGAGATCGCATTCGCGTCAATCAATTTCTCGAGGGTTCAAGGCGAGGTTTATGACCGGCTATACTCGATCGGTGCATCAAAAGCGCCTTCGGAGCGGAGGTTGCAGGCTGTGGAAGAACTGGCGCAGAAGATGGTGGTCCTGCGCAACGAGCTCGTAGCGGTACGATGCAATGTGCCTCTTTACTGTCTGGACGCTGTGTTGACGAATTGGATAATACTAGGTCGATCCGAGTGGGGCAGATTACGGAGAGCACTTGGGCAGCATGGTCCACGCTGCCGACTTCATTGCCTACACCGTCCTCACGACCATCTATCGAGCGCAGACTTCGACAGGGATGGGCACTGAAGTCAGCTCTAAATGCTTTGAGATGGCGCGGTTGGGACTGCAAGCCCATCTGAAATGCTTCGAGTCGTTCCAGAGCTGCTCTACACTTGAGCAGATTGACTACGTTACCTGGTTAGCTCAGCCGGTCTCAGCATAATGACCATTGATGTGCTGACAGTGCGTAGGATTCTACTTTACCCTTCCTTCACCCCATTCGTGGTGGTGTTCACCCATGCGATTGCCACCATGTCTGCCGACGATCTCTCGCTGCTACAAGAGACAGTGGGGACTCTCGACCAGGCCAAGCATATTTCAGAGGGCGCGCAGCGGCTTTACGACGTGTGCAAAGCCTTTGCGGACGCGGCCGAGGTTCTGATAAACTCGCGGCAGACGCTCACGGGCATGCAGCAGCACGACGACGGCTCCCTCGTGTTTCCTGCAGTGACGGACCCTCACCCACCCACCATGTCGGCACAGGACTTTGCGTGGCCGGCGTGGCCCGACCCAGCGCATGGACTGGATGTGGGTAACATGGACATGTCGATGTTTCTGGGCAACTGGCTGGGCGCGAACCGCCCCGTCATGGACATGCTCAACCTCGACACGACGGACCAAGAGCTGGGCATGTAAAATGAGAGAAGAGGCGTGCTTTTCAGAATCGGCGTTTTTGGTAGAAGGTGTTCTGCGGTGACCACGTTGAGCGTAGACGGGGGATTTCTTACAGTGGGAAGAACAAGTGGCGCCGGACGGGGCCCTTTGATTATCATGAGTCACTTTTCCAGATCGTTCTTCTTTGAAGCCCTCCGTCGGGCCAAGCCGCGGATTTTCTGGGCCGTCCGAGCGAATGATATGGGTTAAGCGGCACAGCGGGCACTAGGGTGCCAAACCCCATATTTATTTACGTGATGCCCATAGTAAAATACAGATAAAACTCGTTTTATTTGCAAGCGACTTTGGCCAATCCAAGGTTTCGCTTGGTATGCCCATATTACGGCCGCGGTATCTACATAATTTAGTAGTTGTAGGGTTCCTCAACTAAATGGTAGCGAAGACCCTTAATAAAAATTTTTACAGGGACTTAAGAGTAACCAGCAAACGTATTTTCAATAAAAAAAGCTACGTAGCCGTGGTAAGGAGTTCAATTACTACTCAAACAATAAGTTTTACTTATACGTCGAAAATACCCATATTTCTTTCTGGATTGGCCTTTAAAAATGGTATAACTGTAATTAAGCTTGGAAACGGCCTAGGATTTTCCCATGACAATACATAAGTGAAAGGTGGACCCATTGACAGCATGTGGGTGCCAAGGTCGGAGCTCTTGGCTGCTCCGGGCCATTGCGTTCGGGGCCCGCGGAACCCGTGGACATAGGTCCGCCATGCCGTCTAGCGCCTGTTGCCTCCTACCACCAACCACAACATGTTGTCTTGCATGGAAGGCATGCCGTTCTCCTATAACACGGCCTGTCCGTGGCCTCCTGATTGAGCAGACTGCACCCAGCCTTTCTTTCTTAATTCTTAATTTTAAGCTTGCCCACCTGTCTGCCCCGGACATTTACGAGGAGATCGACACGGAACGCCACACTCGTCAACGCTAATGGGTCGGGAGACGGCAGAAGACTCCAACGATGGAGTCTCGAAGAGGGGGGACTCGCCATCGTCGGATGAGAGGATAAGCACACCCAATGACATTGAGAAGGAAGCCGGCGCTTTTGCAACCTATTTGGTACCTACTCCTTTGTCGACCTGGCCTTTCACGGGACTGACTCGGCTTGGCAGAGGATATTCAGCTTCTCGGAGCGGACGGACTGGATCCTCAATGTCGTCGCAATTGCGGCGGCGTGCGGCTCGGGCGTGTCCATGTCGTTGATCCAGCTCGTCTTCGGCGGTTTCGTCGGCGTCATCACCGACTTCCAACGGGGAATCAGCGAGCCTTCTGACTTTCGGGATGACATTACTACATACGCGTATGTGAGGCTGGAAGGTTGGCAAAGATGGTGCTCTGACTATGTGGCAGGTTGTGGTTTGTGTACATCTTCATCGGCAGGTTCTGCCTTGTCTACACCTTCACGGTACGTTTCTTCCCGGTCTTGCTAGGGCTACTTCAAGATCTAACGCAACGTCCAGATGTGCATGACCATCTCGGGCACCCGCATCACCAGGAACATCCGCTACCGCTTCCTCGAAGCCACGCTCTCGCAAGAAATCGCCTACTTCGACAGCGGCGACGGCGGCTCGGTGACGGCCAAGGTGACAACCAACGGAAACCAGGTGCAGCAGGGCATCTGCGAGAAGCTGGGCTTCACGGTGCAGGCCGTCGCCACCTTCGTCTCGGCCATCGTCATCGCGCTCGTCAAGCAGTGGAAGCTGACGCTCATCACCATCACCATCGCGCCCGTGATCCTCGTCGTCATCGGCGTGACGGTCGGCCTCGACGCCGCGCTCGAGGCCCAGATACTCGAGATCTACTCGCAGGCCGGGGCACTGGCTGAGGACGTCTTCTCGTCGGTGCGCAATGTCCATGCGTTCTGGATGCGGCCGAAGCTGGTGGAGAAGTATGATGGGTACCTGAAAAAGGCGCACCAGCTGGGTAGGAAGAAGAGCCCGCTGTGGGGCTTCATGTTCAGCGTCGAGTTCTTCTGCATCTACGCCGGCTTCGGGCTGGCCTTCTGGCGCGGCGTGCACATGTACGCCGAGGGCGAGATTTCCGACCCGGGCGTCATCATCACCGTCCTCTTCTCCGTCGTCATCGCCGCGACCTCGCTGACGCAGATCTCGCCCTACTTCCAAGCCTTCGCGACGGCCACGTCGGCCGCCGGCGCGCTCTTCAAGACCATCGACCGCGCCTCGCAGATCAACCCGCTCGACGACGCCGCCGGCGAGCGCCCCGCAACCGTCGACGGCGAGATCGAGCTGACGGCCGTCAACTTCGCCTACCCGTCGCGCCCCGACGTGCCCGTCCTCGCCGACTTCTCGCTGCGCTGCCCGGCCCGCCAGACGACGGCCCTCGTCGGCGCCAGCGGCTCGGGCAAGAGCACCATCGTCGGCCTGCTCGAGCGCTGGTACAACCCGGCGCCCGGCGGCACCATCGCGCTCGACGGCCGCCGCGTCGAGGCCCTCAACCTCAACTGGCTGCGCACGCGCGTGCGCCTGGTGCAGCAGGAGCCGGTGCTGTTCAACGGGACCGTCTTCGACAACGTCGCGTACGGCCTGACGGGCACGCGCTGGGAGAAGGCGCCGCGGGAGGAGCAGATGGAGCGCGTCGTCGAGGCGTGCCGCGTCGCGAATGCCCACGACTTCGTGTCCGAGCTGCCGCTGGGGTACGATACTCCTGTTGGTGAGCGCGCTGGATTGCTGTCGGGCGGTCAGAAGCAGCGCGTGGCCATCGCGCGCGCCGTCATCTCGGATCCCGAGGTGCTGTTGTTGGATGAGGCGACGAGTGCGCTCGATCCGCACTCCGAGGGCGTCGTGCAGCGCGCGCTGGACCGGGCTGCGAAGAATCGGACGACGGTTGTTATTGCGCACAAGTTGGCGACGATTAAGCATGCGGATAATATTGTTGTCATGTCGAAGGGCCGGATCGTCGAGCAGGGGACGCATGAGGGGTTGTTGGAGAGGGACGGCGCGTATGCGCGGTTGGTGCAGGCGCAGGACTTGGGCAGCAAGCAAAGTGAGGGTTCAGAGGACGATGAAGATGAGAAGGAGGAGTCTGAGACCACGGAGAAGGTGGGTATGACGAAGACGCTGACCAGGGCGAGCACTGTGCATGCGTCGTCGCGGGAACACCAGGCGACGCTGGACTACAGCAACTACAAGCAGAGGAGTATCGTGTGGGTGGTTGTCACCATGCTCAAGGAGCAGCGGGAGCTATGGCCTTGGTTTGGTCTGGTCCTGTTTGCTTGTCTGATTGGAGGTAAGTGATGAGGAGCAGGCGGCGACCACAGCCGACGACTAACAACGGACAGGCGCAACCTACCCCGGCCAGGCCCTCGTGCTCAGCGAACTCATGAACGTCTTCCTGTACACGGGCAGCAAGCTCACCGACGAAGGCAACTTCTACTCGCTCATGTTCCTCGTCATCGCCATCGGCAACCTGATCGCCTACTTCATCATCGGCTGGGTCGCCAACGTCGTCTCGCAGCACATGACGCACTTCTACCGCCGCCTCATCTTCGACACGACGCTCCAGCAGGACATCCAGTTCTTCGACCGCAGCGAGAACACCACCGGCGCCCTCGCCAGCCGCCTGTCGTCGCAGCCCACGCAGCTGCAGGAGCTCTTCGGCTTCAACCTCGCCACCATCTTCATCGTCATCGTCAACATCTCCGCCAGCTGCGCCCTCGGCATCGCCATGGGCTGGAAGCTCGGCCTTGTTGTTGTCTTCGGCGGCATGCCGCCGCTGGTGTCTGCTGGTTATCTCCGCATGCGCCTCGAGTTCAAGATGAATGACGACTCGTCGAAGCGGTTTGCCGAAAGCGCGGCGCTGGCGGGGGAGGCGGTGAGCGCGATCAGGACGGTGTCATCGCTAGCGCTGGAGAGAAATGTTTTGGAGCGGTATCGGGAGAGGGTTGATGGGATTGTGAGGACGGCGATACCTAGTATCGTGCACACCATGTTCTGGTTTGCGTTGACGCAGTCGATTGAGTTTTTGGTCATGGCGTTGGGGTTCTGGTAAGTCCGGTCACGCAGTTTCGTTTGTGAAGAGGTTTTTTTGGCTGACGGCATCTAATAGGTACGGCTGCAAACTGCTGTCGACGGGCGAGTACACGATGAAGCAGTTCTACGTCGTCTTCCTCGGCGTCTTCTTCTCGGGCCAGGCCGCGGGCCAGTTCTTCTCGTACACGACCAGCATCACCAAAGCCGTCGCCGCGGGCAACTACATCGCCTGGCTGCGCTCGCTCCAGCCCATCGTCGCCGAGACGCCCGCCAACCGCGACCGTGCCCCTCCAGACAACGGCGACGACCTCGCCCTCGCCATGAACCACGCCGGCTTCACCTACCCCACCCGCCCGGACGCCAAGGTGCTGCGCGGCGTCTCGCTCGCCGTGCGCACCGGCCAGTTCGTCGCCTTCGTCGGCGGCAGCGGCTGCGGCAAGAGCACCATGATCGGCCTGCTCGAGCGGTTTTACGACCCGTCGTCGGGCGAGATCAACCTGTCATCATCCCCATCCTCCGACAACCACAACACCACGACGAACCTCGCCGACCTCAACCCTCGCCTCTACCGCCACAACGTCGCCCTCGTCCAGCAGGAGCCGACCCTCTACCAAGGCACCATCCGCGAGAACATCGCCCTCGGCCTGGAAGACCCGAACCGCGTCGTCTCCGAAGAACAGATCATGCGCGCCGCCGCCCAGGCCAACGTCGCCGACTTCATCGCCTCGCTGCCTGAAGGGCTGGACACGCACACCGGCGCCCGCGGCGTCGCGCTGTCGGGCGGCCAGCGCCAGCGCGTCGCCATCGCGCGGGCTCTCATCCGGGAGCCGCGGATATTGTTGCTCGACGAGGCGACGAGTGCGCTGGATACGGAGAGCGAGCGGGTGGTGCAGGGGGCGTTGAATGAGGCGGCGAAGGGCGGCGGGAGGATTACGGTGGCCGTCGCGCATCGGTTGAGTACGGTCAGGCATGCCGATCGGATTTATGTGTTTTTGGGGGGCAAGGTGGCGGAGGAGGGGAGGCATGAGGAGTTGGTGGCGAGGGAGGGCGGGTTGTATCGCGAGATGTGTCGGGCGCAGAGTTTGGATCGGGAGGTTTGAGGGGCTGTGGGGTGGGGTGGGGTGGGGGTTTGTAATTGTATCGGTATAGACTATCCTGTTTGTTATTTGGATGT
>RHKH01000142.1:80581-90975 GCA_009829795.1 Lasiodiplodia gonubiensis
TTTCCCTGGACAGCAGGGTTTGGGTATGAGGATGAATTACGATCATTTTCCTCGTTGCTTCTTGGAAGAAAAAAATAGGCTGCACGAAAATTGGTCTGCAGTGCGGCCAACAGTGACTTTAGTTTTGCGCGCCTCCCTCTTAATATTCACATAAATCAGGTGTTTGACTTATGTAGGTGCCACGACATAGGCTCACAGAGGACGTTTAAGTGAAACAGAAGTATAATTCATCTTAGCGTTCAGCTCCAACCGCTCGTCTGTGTGTCACGTCTTTCGAGTGAGTGAGGCGACCAATAGTTGATGTCCATTTGGCGTCGTCCCATCAAGCCACGCTGTGACGCCGTGTAATCCGGAGCGAACTCCCGAAGTAGGGTAATGTCCGTGAATCACCCCTCACCATCTCACACGTGCGTTTGCGGAGCCAAATCCTGCAGCTTACATACCGATAGCGCCAGACGATTGCTGAGTGAACGACACCCGAGCGTTTGAGCCATGTCCTTTCCCCGCGCTTCTGGCCTTCAGACGACAGTGCAAGCTACAAAACGACAGTCAAGCCCGCTCTTCAGCATGGCATCCGCTTCGGACGAACCCGATGATTTTCGAACGACAGCACAGCACGAATCATCCGGCTCAGCCACGACTAGCGACGCTCTTTGTGACCTGTGCTTGCAAGATTTGACTATCGACGATAAGCTTGCTGGTGGCAGAGTAACAGAAGCTTCCGACGAGGGGCCAGCTGCCCTGGATCTATCCCGGTTTGCTCAACAGCAGCTGGAAATTGTTGACGCGTTAAAGTTCCGCACTTGCCGCGTGAGACGACAGAGAAGGGTAGATAGGTTTGGGTGGCAATTTTTTCACGCAGGCGCCGAAATTCGTAAAACCTGCGCTGGCAACAACCGCAAAAGATCTCTTACGCCGCCCACATTGCCCGAACTCGCAAGGCCTACCAATGGGAACTGTCAATTCTGTTCAAGACTCGCAGAGCTCTTCTGTGAGCATTACGGCAAATATTGCTGGTGGAACCTTCCTAGTTCGAGGCTTCATTTCCATGTACAGTATGAATGGAAGGAGGTCCGTTCGACGAAGGAAGGAGAAGGTAACGGAATGACAGAACAGAAGCTTGACTGTTTGGCCGTCATCGTGGATCATCCAGATCAGGATGATGATGATACGGTGGATGTCTACATGTTCGAAGTAGGAGCCAAGCCAGGTAAATGATGTCCTTTTTTTAAGGGGGAAAAATAGACCTGATGGCTAAACTCTTGAAGGAGGTTGTCGAGACTGGCTCAAAATCATTTACGACCCATTGGATGCCGATGGCCCGGTCTCCGAGAATAACATTAAATTCATGAAGAGCCGTATCGACGAATGCGCCAAGGATCATACGCAATGCACAGACAGGCGCTCGAAAAGCAACTTTATTCCAAAGCGCTTATTGGACATCGGAAATGCCACAGCTTCCGATGTTAGGCTCAGAGAGCGTGGCGAAATACTTCCAGAATTCTCACCCGGCTCTCAACTCGAATACGCAACTTTGAGTTACTGTTGGGGATCTTCGTTGCCTTTAAAAACCACTGAACGAACATTGGAACAGTATAAGATTGGTATCTCCGTCCATGATATGCCGGCAACTTTTCAGGATGCTGTTTACCTCGCCAAAAAGCTTGACATTCGGTTTATTTGGATCGATGCACTTTGCATTATCCAAGACCAAGACAGCAAAGAAGACTGGGAGACCGAATCGGTGATGATGACCGATATTTTTGCCCATTCCCACGTCACGATCTGTGCGGCTGCGAGCGCTTCATGTTCCGAAAGCTTTCTCCGAAGACCTCCCGCCAAGCTTTTGACTCTACCATTTCGCTCATCCCTGGTACCAAGCATTTCTGGAGAATACTCAATCCTACTTAGGGGACGGGCTCAACAGCAATTCATTATTGGGGATCGGGTTGAAGCACCGGAAGATGCTGACCTCTCATCTTCACGTTGGGCAACCCGTGCATGGGTCTGGCAGGAAGAAGTTATGGCTACAAGACAACTTGTATTTGGCAAAGAAGTCCTCCAGTTCCGATGCAATCGCGAAATCCGCTTGGAATACGGCTTTCGTACCTCGGGTTCAGAGATGGTTTTGCACAAAAACTCCGATTATGAGAATTTTTGGCGCAATGCCGTATCGATATACTCCGCCCGGGAGCTTACGTTCGCCCAAGATAGGTTAGGTGCTATATCTGGAGCAGCCAAGTTCATACAAGAATGCAAAAAAGGGAGGGTAAACCAGAAGAGTATCTTGCCGGGCTATGGCTGAATGGCAAGTTCAGACAAAAGCTGCGTTGGATATGCCATGAACCAACATTGTCACACAATGAGATGTTGAAGCTGCTGCAGGATGAGAAGAGTTATTGTGCCCCATCTTGGAGTTGGGCGTCTCGGAACACGGGTGTCCAGTTTCCTTTCAACACCTCAGCCGCTTCGTTCCAAGTTATTTCTTACGACTTACAGCCGGCTAACTCTGACGCTATGGTTGCAGTCAAATTTGGATCGTCAATTACCCTCCACGGGAAATGTCGAAAAACGCCGGTGAGGCCGATCAATGGCACTTGCTCACACGGAGGCTGTGACAACTACTGGGAAATGTTCCATTCCGATTGTTGGATTAGATCTTGGTTGGATTGGGTCCCAGATTTGGAGGATCCTGAGGAAAGCAATCGTCAAGATCAAATCCATCTCTTTCTTTTGACCGCAGAGTCTTGGAGGAATATATCCGCTGAAGGGATTCTTTTGCTACCATTCGACGTTGAGGATCCTCGAGAAATACTGTATTACCGCGCTGGAGCGTTTGAGATATTTGGCGATAGCGAGTGGCTGACGGAGATTCCGGAATGTCGTGTTACTATCTTGTAAATATCGATTTATAGCCTCGGACTTCTAGTAGCCATTCCCTGAATGCAAAATTTGATTAAAAGAAGAGAGCTTTGTAACTCTGAGCCCGCTCTCAACGAGAACTGTCTTCGTGAACGTGCATTATAGTTTGGTTACCTACCGAATAAAGAGATCGCAAGAGACCTTACTTTAGGATTGCACGATATCCAATGTAGTATTTCTGATGATTGAGTGGCGGTCACATTTCCGGTGCAAGGCCGGATAGTCGGTTTACATGAAAAAAGCTTCACCTAACGCTCAACCGGACTACCCCCCACAATTCCAACCTAACACTGAGCGTTAGGTAGCACACGCTTCTTGATGAAGAGACCTGCAACTGTCCCTACCACAGAAAATGCAAAGGACATCACTGCGAGATTATCAGTCCCAAGCTGCCTACTAAAAAGATGCATTTTCATCACTTACCATAGATTCCCTTGAACCCTCGGATATATAATCCAATCACATTCTGCTTTATCGACCCTTCAAGCTTTTGAACGAACTCAAGATCCTCAAGACACTGGCGGATGAACTCATCCCGATTCTTGACGTCGGGTCCTATCACCACTTGAAGCCCGTGGCGCACTGTAGCTTGGAGCACAGCTGCACTTGAGGAGAAGCCAATTACAGCCCCAATAGATGTAGCAAGGGACATGCTCGAGCTGCCAATTGCTCTAAGGGATGAAGGGAGCGACGCTTTCAGCGCTATAAAAAGTGCTGACGCAGCAATACCGGTTCCAAATCCACTGCAATAGTTGTGATTAGCTACCATCGATGCTTCAGGAATAGGGGCAATCTGCGAGTTACCCAGGCATAACGTATAAACTTTCCCAGAAGGTTGTATGTCCGTTCCACCGGAGCAGCATTAGGACGTAACCTATAGAAGTAAAGGTCGTGCCGAAAGTTATCAGAGCCTTGTAGTTGCCGTATCGCTTGATGAAGGCACCGCCGAGTAGCTGGCTGACGGTATTCCCCAGCAGAGCTGGCACAAGATGTGCACCAGCCTCGGCCGAGCTGACTGCCCCTCCGCCTGTAACTTGAAAGTAGAGCGGAACTGAAGCCATCATGCTGGACTGCGCAGCCATCTGCAATGCCATGATGACGAAGCTCAGTAGCGCATCTGGCTCCCGGAACAACCGAAGCGGAAAGACTGGTTCCGCTGCTCGGGCTTCCTTCTTTGCGAAAAGGACACCAGTAGCTATGCCCGCGGCGATGAGGATATATATCAGAGGATGAGACCATGGGACTTGTCTACCGCCGAGTTCGAATGCAAGAAGTAGCAAGAGAAGCGTTGCAATCAGCAGAATAGACCCCAAGGCACCGAGACGCGAGAAATCCTTTCTTTGAGCCTGAACGGGCTCCGTCGACGAGGTTGGTGGAATGTTCTCTGGAATGAACAGCCATGCAAGAGCTGATGCTAATACCATGATCGGAGCTTGTATCAGAAATGACCTGTCAGTGACATTAGCGCTTGAATATTGTAAACGTCGGAATGGACTAGCTATACTGACCATCTCTAGCCAATAGTATCGGGAAGCAATCCGCTAAGAGGTTCGCCTGACATTCTTCCAGCCGTGTCGAAGATATTGACAAAACTTCTCCAGGAAGCGACGTCTCGAAGAGAAACAAGGTCTATATGCTCGTTAGCTTTTATCCTAATTCAGCAACTGGGGCGGGGCACGGTAGCAACTAGTAATGATGATCGAGACTAAGGCCATCATGCCGCCGCAGCCAATACTAGACAGAACACGGCCAAGCACTACAACCTAGAGAGATGGTGCGATGCCACTATAAGTAAATAGCCGCGTGTTAGTTGTACCGTCACAGCTTTCTATAATCAAGGAGAAAAGACTCACATGATAAGGCTGATTTCATTCTGATGTCAGTAAATTTTTACATCTTTCAGTGCTGGTGTCGCTTACCAGCCGAGAATGAATAAGGCATACACGCGAAGCAGTACAAATTTTCGACCGTAGAGACCTGAGAGTTTCCCTAGCTTTTTCTTCATTAGACACTGGATTACTTGGATAACCTAATGGCATGTTTTCCATACCAAAGACTGGGTGCATATCAGCGCTAGTGTGAAGCTGACGAGTATCCAATTCGCATTCTCAAGGTCGTTAAATTTCGAGACAATTGATGCATGAGTAGCAACAACGATGTTGATGTCACAGCTGGAAAGGAAAACCCCTATAACGAGAATCGTTCAGTCAGTTTGATATGATTGAAAGCAATGAATTAAGAAACTTCGGATACGTACCAATTAATAGAATACTTACAATACGAATCAATTCTCGATTCGACGTTGCTAAGACATCAGCGTTAGGGGATGTGTCCGGAAGGTCTCCTCCAGATTGTGAATCGGTATCATCTGTGTGAGATAGGAGATTGGCTCTTTCTTCCACATCGTATCCATCCTGACTGGATGGCTTGGGACTGGGAGATGATAATGCAGGCGAAGAGATTCCGCTAGACGCTGAAGGCATCTTTAGGATGAAGATCTCAGAGAGGAAGCGCTCAAGGACACAGTTGCAATATGCCTTTGATCTCTTAAAAAATGACAACGCGGTGTCAGGATGCGGATAAGCGCGGTGTCGAGGCGGCGTTGATAACGTGCTGGCAGTTTAATTCACGCGAATTTAGCGTGATGTAATTGGGTACTACAATCGAGAGGCGAGGGAATACGTCATTTATTTGTAGGTTTTTACCGAACGATGGGAGAAAAGGTTTACGTGCGTTGCCGAGCACCCTGCTAAGCGCATGAGGCTACAATTTTCTGATGACGACAACGCAGAATTGAACGACCGTAATAGCCGGCAAAATTCCACAATAACCGTAAGCGCCTGACCCTGATTAGTACGCAATATTTTCGCATCCCATAGCCGGCCTCCCACAATCGGCAACACACTTGACATCACGTCGCCAGAGACCTCATTCCTAGCATTTCACCATAATGTAACACCCATTGGATAGGTCATTATCGATTATTTCACAACTCCAAATGTGCTTATTAGTGGACATGTGTAGCATGAATGTGGCCGGCTGGACTGAGCATGTTCGTTACAAGCCTTAGCTGCTCACAGATCGTTGGACGCATTTGTTCGTATTAATAGGACATAACTCTTGACGCGTGCTTAAGAATAACCAGGCATATTGCAAACTGGTAATTATTTACATGGGATAACGGGCGCATAGCTAGTCCTACAGCAGCTTTATCTTTCAAAGTACTGGCGAAAACGCACGTAGGAGAATGCCTCAACACTGTATCCGCTTGCAGCTATTCCTGTGAGATTTGTTAGCTGCAGTTATTCATCGGAGTTTGGATTATCGGGCCTCTTACGCGGAAAGTTCACGGTTGGCAGTACGGGCAGCGAGCATGCGTGCAGGCCACAAAGGCATCGTTATCTTTGTTGTTTTTATCGCAATAATCATAGCATTGGCCGAGGTTTGCATCGGGACAAGCTTGGCCGAGGACAGCAACTGGTAAAGCTGCAAAGAGAAGACTGATGATAAATTTCATGTTGGAGAGATGCGGATTTGATTGTTGGTGCGGGGTTGATTTGAGGGATGTAGAGGAAAGATCTGTAATGAAGAATCCTGAATATATATTCAGCTTGAATATTTCCGAGTCATGATAGTATAAGGCCTGCAAAATATAGGTATTTCAGGAAAATGTCAAAGCGTCCACTACCCAAGATTAAATATGGAGACGTCGCCGCCGTCTACCGGAACATCCACCGGGACGTCCGGCACGAAGGCGTATACGAAGGCAGGTAGGTGTCAACGAAGCGTTACATATAACTAAGACAGATGCAGCAGTTGGTGATGATCTTGAAATGTGTGCGGATTGCCCTTTTGAGCGAGAGGGAGGGAAGGCTGGTCCTTATACTCTGCTACGACTGAGCTATTGTACAGGTGATATCTAAACACACCCCTCTAATGACCTTATTTATGAAGGAAGCTCAGAATCCTTGCCTTGCATTGCCTTGCCGTGCGTGTCTGAGCCGCGCAGTGAGTCGCGCATTACCGTGCTTTGATGCTGCATCGTGAGTCGCGCGAATGAGTCGTGAGTGGCTCGTGTTTCTTCTATGAGTCGCGCATTGCTTCCTGCGCTGTGGGCTATGCTGTGATTGGTGAAGCTGTAAATCCACTATCGAAACCATCATCTCACGCTCTTTGGCAGCCTTATTCGGTAGCGCCATGCTGATCAATGCCCTCGGCTCCGTCAGTGACGTCGTGTTTGAGTAGTATCGGACGCTTTCCTCTGGGCGAGACCTACATGCCGGTTCTGCTTCGGAAGAAAGCAGCAAGTGTGAGAGACGACACGAATGAAGAGCGGAGATCGAGCCGATACGATCATAAGGAGCACTTTGGCAATTTTCTGAAGGTCAACTTGAGCCGGCTATCCTTAATGATGTTTACCGAGCCCATTGGCTTGTTGCCCGCACACTTGGAAAAAGCTTTCATGCTAATTGCTCTTTGCTAGCGCATTCTGGGATTTCTACGTCGGAATTGCCCACGCCGTATCATGCTGGGCTGGTACTCTTGTTGGGATCACTCTCACTTTATGTGTACCCATTCCATTTGTGTTTTATTTCAAAGGAGCAAAACTTCGTCAAAGAGTAATATCATTCAGCAACTGAATGGATAGAAGGCGACTAGAATTCAATGGTTCGGCGCACGAGAGCAGTACAGCACACTGTTCCCACGCAGGGTTCCATCTCGATTTTCATATGTAGTCCACGGCCAGAAGCTGTCAGAATAGAACTTGACCATGGATGAAAAGTTGACTGAGTAATTTCCACATCTTTGAGAGCGTAGAATGTGGAGAGAAATACCTCGGACTCTGATAAATATTACCATGTGTTCCAAGACGAAAGGAATGTAATCCTTGTGAGATCAAAGTTTTTGTTCGCTACGTCATAGATTCGGTTGAAGATCCTCAAAGACACTAACGTGCAGGCTTACTACACGTGACGGTGAGTCGTGCGACAAGGCGCCGCCTATCACGTCGTGCCATGTGGAGAGCCGCAAGTGGGGTCCGAAAGGCTTAGATGAAAGCTCGTAGCCCCGCTGCAGGCTGCTTCATCCGCCCTCACCTTTTTCCCAGTCGCAATCTCAGCCACTGACCCCCACTACAACGATTTCCACACCTACCGTGCCTGATTTTATCCCTATACTGGTCATTTGTTGCTTAGCTGGAACCACTTCATCTATAAGCGTCACGTCATCTCTTCTCCTCATCTTTCAACACACCCGGAACAAAGAATTCAGCAAAACAAGCGCGAGCGCGTCAGAACATCAGACTGCTGTGATGATCGGCGACAATGAAAGCGCGGCTTCGTCACTGAAGCAGAATATGTCCTTCAACCAGAGCAACAGGTCCGAACATTGTGGCCATCCGGATGTCAGGAGTTTTGGAGAGGCGAAGTGTTGTCTCAGTTGCGGGGAGACCATCGCATCATTGCTGGATCAGTCAAGCACAACTTCTTCTGGGTCCAGCTTCGATGAGGACGAGGGCGAGGACGATGAGTCCGTCACCAGCGTGTTGGACGATCAAGACCGGGATTCCCAAGTTGGCCATGCCTCAGCTGTTGCCATCTTCCAGCCCGAAGGCTATAACGCGAAGTTTGTTCGACGCAAGGGATCCTACGGGTTCAGCGCTTTGCAACACGGCAAGAAGGAAATTCGCCTTGTTCTACTCGAACCTGGGAAACCAAGCGAACAAGTCAACTGCAGCATTTTTCACACGATTTTGGGTTCTTGGAACCAGCCCAGCTACGAAGCTGTGTCTTACACATGGGCCGACGAGAACGGAGACTACAGTTTCTCTCAGGTGCTACACTGCGGAAATGAAGAAGTCCCGGTCACGCGGAATTGCGAGGCAGCATTGAAGAGATTACGACATGAACGACAGCAGAGAAGACTCTGGATAGATCAGCTCTGCATTGACCAGTCAGATATAGCAGAAAGGGGACATCAAGTCGGATTGATGTCTGAGATCTACGCCAGGGCGGATCAGGTCCTCATATACCTTGGACAAAACATCTGCTTCGGTCAGGACTTGCTCGACAACATAACAGAATTCATTTCTGTCCCTGCCGACCAGGCAAGAGGCGAATCTTGGCGGCATGGGTGGCGTCCGTACATACTGCGTGTAATATCATCTCCATGGTTTACTCGAGTGTGGGTCCTGCAAGAGATAGCTTGTGCCAAAAAAGCGCTTTTGCTAACTTTCAACGCTTTGGTCCCATGGGAATCTTTCAGGGTATATATCGAGGCGTTCCAAAGCGTAGATCCAAATGCATCAACCAACAGCCTCCCAGGACCACTGAACTTCGGCTTACGACACCTCGCTACAACGGATGAATTGTTCAACATGCTCATTGCCACGAACAGCTGCAATGCAGGAGACGCCAGAGACAAGGTATTTGCGCTCTACGGGATAATCATGGATGCTGCTCATAATGGTCTCATGGCGGACTACGGGAAGTCTCCTGAGCAAGTTTTCCTCGAAACAGCTCGCCGCATCGTTGAAGACGCCGCCGATCTGAAAATTCTATCATACGCTAGAGGCGGCGAACATTCGAAATTAGACTTACCATCCTGGGTTCCTGACTGGGCAACACGGCGCGGACGTCCCCTAGCTGATGAGCTTGAAAGCGTGTTCTTGAGGCCTCAAGGTGGGGTCGTAGAGTATGAGCTCGTGCCTTCTCTGCTGGTTAGCGAGCCGACATTCCCAACCACCTTCAAACGGTACTGCATGGTCAGTGGCAGAAACGCCAGGCAGCTCAAACTTCACGGTCTTTGTTTAGATATTGTAACAGGTGTTGGCTGTGACGACATACCCGGTGGCATGTACTGCAACCCATGTCGAGATAAATACTGGAAGATTCTCCATTGGGCCACAAGCAGGCGCTATCATACCTTCGCAACGACGAACTCCTTCGGTTTTTGTACAAACGAAATTGATGTTGGAGACAGAGTATGGCACTTTGATGACACTGCAAGAGCGTATTTTGTTTGTAGGGAGTTGGAGGGACGCACGACTCTGGTTGGAGAATGCTTTCTTTGCGACTTTTCTTACCATGAATGCTGCCGTTCTTGTAGTTCAACTGGGATAAGGAACAACTCGAGGAGGTGTGAACTCTGTCACCAATACTTGAAATTCAGGGAAACGGAGGTAACCGTCTCATAACGGCGATTCACTTCACTGTATCTGCAGAAGGCCTTTTTTCTCATCCTCTCAGAGTATTCTAAGAGAATTCTAGCCGTGAAACCTGATCGGGTTCTTGAATAGACTTCTACAGCCGTACTATGTGATAGAGTAGTACTCTAATGTAGTCAAACTTCACAGTATATGTACAAGACCAAGCGGCTGTCCATAATGAAGACGCGGCACGCCACAAACGACAGCTACTATCAAACCCCAAACCGCACAACCTTCTCCCCCCTCCTCCCACCCCCCCGCTCCC
>RHKH01000154.1:0-52419 GCA_009829795.1 Lasiodiplodia gonubiensis
GCCAGCCAGCCAGCCCGCCCGCCCGCCCGCGCCGCCAGCAAGAGCTGAGTGGCCGTTCGTGAGAGCCAGCAGCAGCCCTGCCAGTGCCCTGCGTGCGGCCCGCAGGAGAGCAGCATCAAGGCGCGCTCCCGATCCCGCCAGCCCGAACCGCTGCCAACTTGCGGGGAAAGCGCTGGTCCAGTGCCCGTTTCGGCGCCTTCGCAGCAGCCGTCGGAGATTCGACGACCCTCCCCGCTTCTCCCTGATGAGCTCCTAGCCGCCTACGAGCTAGCCAGCCTGCCGCCACCTCTAGCCCGCCGCCTCTCTCGGAAGCCAGAGGCACGCGTGCCCGCCGCCTCACAACGCACGCCTCCCGCTGCACAACCGCTCTCCCACATGGCCCTGGTCCAGGCACCCGAGGGAGCCGCCCCTGCCCCTGCTGCTGCTGCTGCTGCAGAGCCGCTCTACGGGGGCTACACCCGCTTCGAGCTGGAGCTGGAGGTGAGATTACAAATGCGTGCGATGGGGACGCGCAAAGCTCCAGGCTGACTGACCCACTGCAGTTTGTCCAGTGCCTGGCCAATCCGTGGTACCTGAACCACCTGGCCGTGCAGAAGTACCTGGACAACCCAGACTTCGTCGCGTATCTCGACTACCTGCAGTACTTTGCCCAGCCCCAGTACGCAAAGTACCTCACGTACGTCATCCCACTGCCGCTCTCTTCCGCGCCCACTGTGGAGCTGACCCGCCGCGCTCCAGGCACCCCGGTCCGACGCTGCGCGCGCTGCAACTGCTCCAACAAGAGCAATTCCGCAAGGAAATCATCATGCCGGACACCGTGGGCCGGATGATTGAGGAGGGCGTCCGAGCCAGCGCCGGTGATCGTCACGGCCGTCCGTGAGATTTGCAATCTCAGATTGAGTCCCGTGAGCACGCCATTATCCCCGTCCAAACCCCGTGGAATGGTACTTCTCTACTGCCACCGTCTTTATCACCCATTGGCGCCGCATGCGGAAGGTGTCGTGCGAGAGCAGCATTGCATCTCGTGTTGCCGGGGGCATTCTCCACGAAGTTTGAGCTTTACCCTGATCTGCGCGACCCCAGCGGCTCCGTCGCGGAGAATGTCCAAAGTGAGGAAGCTTGAACGGAAGCCAAAAACCAAACGCGCATCTTTTCCGGCTGCTGATCCCGCGGGACGAGTGCATTCTTCGCGGCTACCCGTCTATCTTTTATCAAATTCCTTTCTAAATCGGCCGTGTGCAATCTCATCGCCCTCTTGGTAACCTGCCGTGCCACTTGAATTCACACGTTGCGCGGATCACCCTTCACCGTCTTTTTTCGCGTGCCTGCATTCCTGGTTGTGAAGCCTTTGACTAGCCGTGGTAGTGCGGCGCAGCCAAGTAGCCTTGCCGCCCATGCATCCTTCTGAGAGCATGAGCCTAAATCGACATCATGATCAAATGATCGCAGTGCCTGACATCCCTCGTCAGCCTTACCGCTCAACATAACCAACGAGAGACATCCAATTCCTCTCCTTCCTTGCTTCAGAATGTTTTGGACGCGCGTCGTCCAGCAGGAGCAAAAACTGGTGGCGGACTTGGGTTGGTTGTCCATTGCTCGCGCACGCTTCATCTATTAGCCTCTGCGTCGCTGAGATCCAGGCCAAGACTTACCGCACCAGCTATTAATATCTCTACCGTTCTTTCAACCGGCCAGCCCTCGCACAGTGGCTC
Organism: Lasiodiplodia gonubiensis; assembly: GCA_009829795.1. Classification (NCBI taxonomy): domain Eukaryota; kingdom Fungi; phylum Ascomycota; class Dothideomycetes; order Botryosphaeriales; family Botryosphaeriaceae; genus Lasiodiplodia; species Lasiodiplodia gonubiensis. Next base: position 1,713 of record RHKH01000154.1, read on the forward strand.
GGAAGATTAATCTATGTCCTAGCCAGTGCGCCACGGCACTTAGGATCTGGACCGGAACCAGCTCGAAGAAAGCGCAAGCACTGGCGCCCATTACCCAAATTGCCGTTGTCACGCTACCATCCCGTATGGGGTTTACCGAAGGATCCAGTAGTACGGAAGCAGAGTACGTACAGGAAACAGCCACTCATGTGACCCGTGGAGAGGGATAGGAGCAGATGGCCACGGCACACGGCCAGTTCACGAGTCGTGACCTGCAGTGGCGCAGGGCTACCTTTGTGGCGCTGCTGATTCGCGGCTGGCGAAAGTGCTTTTCGCAACCCATGGTTCTCGATACCTTTCAATAGTGTTTTCGCCCGTTCCCCTGAATGTATATGGGAGAGCCCTACCGGTCAAAGTGCACGGTCGTGCACCCAGGTCGCTATAGCGACGCCGATAATCTTACGACAGAACCCTCTCCTTTCGTCCCGCATTGTCCGAGAAGTGGAGGCATCATCTTTCGGAATCAATGTTTCCCGCGGACTGGCGTGTCTTAGCTGAGAGGCGTACCACTTGTCGTAGAGGAGTGCATGGGGGCGGTCATTTCTCATCCCGAGCCGTATGCCTACGGCTCGACCGAGCTAACGCTCCTCTCATCCTCCGCAAGGGAATGTGGAGCAGACTAGCCTTCCAGCGCCAAACTAGCCATAGCTGCCGACCAAGCATCTTGGTAACGAGACCCGAGTGTGGTTCCCGCTGACGGCATAGGAGTCTATTTTTATTCTTATCACCTCTCCCCCCTTCTTCAACGACGTCGTCGCTGTTAGCAGCTCCACTTGGCGCAATACGAGACAAGCCACAACGTCTCACAATACGTGCCCACTTGTCAACCAGCTGAACGTTGAGGCGTGCACTTGTGACGCCAGAGCAAAGCTGAATCATCGGCCCGGCACCGATTGCGTGGATAAAGAGTCAAGAGAGACACTACCCGGACGATCGCTCTTCACACGGCGCGATTGCCTTGCTGCGAACCGACCTCGGACTCCTAGCGCGGAGTGATCTTCGAGGCAAGACGTACGCATGAAGCGATCATCACACGGTAGTCGAGCTCGCGATGATGCTTTAAATTCGGATTTGCGTTCCCTCTTCGGCCTCGAAACCGCCCATCAATTCTTCCCCCCCACAAAAAAGTGTGTCGTTAAACGCCGTGCCCTGTATCAGGACCTGTGAATCGTCGAAAAGTCGTCCAATGCCTGTTTCGCCGTCGCCATGCAGAAATAAACCCGTACCCAAACTCCATCGACTTTTGTACCGCACACTCCATGTATCCCAACACGCCGTTACTCTCTCCACTGTTTCGCGCACTTGGTGCACTGTGAACAAGTCAGCCTTCCAATCCGCAGCCATAAACAACCCTCAGCCTCCAAGGTCGAAACACCCCACTCATTATGAAGGCCTCCCCCCCTCAATGATCCCGCAGCGGAACCCTCGGAAGAGGCGAAGAAAAAGGAGACGCACCTTGAAGAACGACGTCATAGGCTCGTCGGCGCTGCGGATCTGGATCTGGTAGAAGTAGGCGCGGTCGCCGCCGCACTGCATGTTGGGGCACTGGACCTCGGTCTGGTCGACGTTCTCCCACGCGTCCTTGCCGCCCAGCACGTCCTCAACCTCCTTGCGCTTCATGGCCTTGCGCTCGTAGTAGCGCCGGTCCAGCACGTACTGGTATGGGCAGCTGCGGCACTCGAACCGGTTCTTGCCGCGCAGCGCTGCGTCAGGCGTGTTGTCGGGCACGTTGTCCGGGACACGCGACACGGTCAGCGTGTTGGAGCAGGCGGGGCAGACTGTATGTACGCGGGTGGTTGTTAGCGTGGCCTGTTTTTCTTTTTGGCGCTGTGACTCGAGCGGGAAGCGCAGGCTGCTGCATTGCAGGCGCAGATGTGGTGGTGAAAGAAAAAACGTACAGAGCAACATCGTGAATGCGATAGACTTTACTGCCCGAGAAATGGCGTCGGGACCTGCGGCGGCGCGAAGAGGTTGGTCGGTGGTACGAAGCAGAAAATGTAGAAGCTTCAGGAAAATAATCTCAAGCCTCCGACGTCGATCATGGCGGGGGTTGCAGCAAAAGCGGGCGCGGAAAAGATTCCTTGGGGTGGGAACTTTTGCCTGCAGCTGCGGGCTTGGAAGGGTCCAGTCAAGCGCCGTCGCTCGAGCGCCAAGCGGCCAGCCAACCAGACCCTCCGCCTCAGGAAGGGCTCCTGATTCACCTTGGGTTGCTCAGCTCTTCATTACTGCTCTTCGCTGGTAGCCGCTCGGTACGCATTTTTGAGAAGCTCCAACAATTTCCCACCTCACGTTTTGGGGGGTCACGATAGTTTCACTCGGAATCTTACTCCTGCCCTTCCTCATCCGTCACCCCTCCTGAGACACCCCGCTGCCGTCGCCCGCCGCGCTCCGCCGAACGAACAACCGCGCGTTCGTCCCTTCCACGAAACAAGCCACGAACGTCTTTCCCTTCCTTCAGGCGTCCATTCTTCGCTTCCCTGTCCTCCCCCAAGCTCCCCCTAAGACAACAAATCTCCCCCACCACCGGTCAAATCCGCCGGCGAAGGAAACGCAAGAACCGAACAGAAAGCGGCGACCATGTCCGACGACCACGGTGCTTCTCACCGCGAGCTCCTGATGGAGGCTTGCCGGCGCAACAACACGTCGCTGCTGGAGGAGGTGCTGGCGGAGCTGTCGACGGCCGGCGGCGAGAAGGCGACGGAGCACGTAGCCAAGACGCTGAACGATGCGCGGGACGGCATCGGCAACGGCGTGCTCCACCTGGCCGCCAGCAACGGAGCCTGTACGTGTGAAATCCAAGCTCCCCACCAGTTCATTTCCCATTGCGCTTCCCTACACAAGCCCCGATTCGCGCAGGAACAAGGCAACAGCTTTGGAGAAATGCTCCGGGAAAAAAAGGCGAACGAACAGCCCCTTTGTGCCCCCCACGGCATATCCCAGTTCCATGTCTCACGTCCGCTTCCATCTTCCTTCCGCTCCTCTCGGTCAAATTCCATATATATATTGTGGCTTGATCCATGAACATCCCGAACCCGAAAACCCCCCCTTGCTAATCTTCTTCTCCCAATTTAGACGACGTTCTAGACATCCTGCTTGACCAGGAGGGCCTGGAGATCGACGAGCTGGACCGCATGGAGAAGGACACGCCGCTGCACAAGGCAGTGCGCTTTGTCAACAGCCTGTCCAAAGACGAGTGGGAGAACGGCGCCCATATCGTCGACATCCTGGTCGACGCCGGCTGCGACCCGAGGATACGCAACAAGGCCAAGTTGCGCCCCTTCGATCTCGTCGATCCCCGCAACACCGAGCTGCGCAAGATGCTGCAGAAGGCCGAGTTCGCCATGATGGCCGGCGGTGACGTCGTCGAGGAGGACGACGACGGCCCCACTGGTAGTGGAAGCGATAGCGATTAGAAACGGGCAATAAACGACATGGGAGTGGGGAGGTTGGTGGATTATGACGAACGGGAGGCTTAGATCCTTTTTGGATTATCCAAGTGCGGGCGTTGCGGTAGAGTTGATAGATAGCTCTCGGCTTGCACGCGCAGGCGTCGTTAGGACTTTGGGTTCAGGTGTTTATAGGTCACAGAGCAAGGGCACATAGCAAGCGAGGATCGGCAAAAGAAAGTCCATTGAATGTTGCACTCGCCCATCAATGCCAGAGGGCTCGTGAATCCGATATTCCTTTAGAAATCCTTATCCGTGATAGAGTCCATGTCTCTCGTGTAAACCATTCCTTGTAAAACCCACAACCATTAAACGCCGATAGTCTCCGGGGTATCAGGTAGGATACTCGGTGTAAGATCTAGATGGCATTAGCGGATCACCCGACTCCTACAGAAGGTATTCTTACCGTTCAGTGAAGATCTTACTCCTGGTCCTTTCCATCCTGACCATCCTCCATATTGACGTCCTTCTTCTTGCGAACAAACTTCTTGAAGCCCTCGACCTTAGGAGCCTCAGTGTCGGGAGCCTCAGTGTCGGAGCCCTCAGAGAAGAACCTCATGCTCGTGAACTTGTCCTTTTGACCGAAGTCATCGGCCCACTTGGCCGCCATCTTCTGAGCATGCTCAGCCTGCTGCTCCTCATCGTACTTGTCACTGCGAGTCTTTTCACTCTGTAAGTGCAGTTATCCGTCTTCCAAGAAAAATGCGATCGGGAGATATCGAGGTTATTCCTGTACCTGAGGAGCGTGGCCAGCAGCCTGGATCATGGCCTCGATCTGCGCGAGGCGGATCCTCTCGCGCGAGACGCCCATGCCGATGGCGGTGTGCTGGAGCAACTCAGGGTGTCCGACGACCGAGGAGCGGTAGTCGCGCATGTAGTTGGTCTTGAACTCGAAGGGAGAAGTGTCGGCGTGACCAGTACCGACGTAGCGGGCCTGAAGCTGCTCGAGCTGTTGCTGGGTGCGGAGCTTGTCGGCCTGCGCGTCGCGCGTCAGCGAGATCTTCTAGCGGCGAGGCTGCGAGACTTACCATTGTTGCTGTTCTTGAGGTAGCGAGTAGAGGTTTCGAAAAGCTTGAGTTTGATTGAGAAGCGGAGCTGGTTGTTGCAGCGCAATCGTCGTGGTCGGAAAAGGTGAAGGTGATGGAAGAAGGCGACGCGGTGATCGCCGTGCGCAGCCATTTAAAGTCGCGGCCCGGCGGGGCGACGCGGCTAAGGCTAATATTCGGTAGAAAGCGCGTGCCTGTCTCGTTCGTTCGCGCGTCTGCAGCCGCGCTGCATCTCGCGCACTGCACGCCAACCGCAGCCTTCTCCACGCTACCTGCTTGCCAATTCTCCCCGGAAGCCGCCATTGATGTCGCTCTCATACCATCCCTCGTAGGACCTTCGCACCACCGCCAAAGACTTCGGTCTGTCATTCCAGCATCGTATCCACGGGATAACCTCCATACATCCCCACACAATCCTTATTCGCGCAACCACTTATATCTTCACCATGCCGGAAATACCAATTACCCCTGCTTCCCCAAACCGCTCCGCAAACGAAGACACTCCCATGGACGATGCTCCATCCATCAATTCCACCGCGACGCGCCCAGCTGCCGAGGTACCGTACAACCGCGACTTTGAAGACAGCGTGATGCGCGTTATCTTGGACCCCCCGTCAACCAACGATGGCGTTGAGTCGCGCGGCCCTCTCCCGGCATTCCTACTAGGCCGCGATACGGTGCCGCATGAAGAATTGCCTCTGCCGTTGGACGACGCGCGCCGACAGTACAAGTCCGCCATCCCTGGAATCAAGCTCACCCACCCCACCGGCGCGTACGAGGGAGGAAACCCGGAACCAACGGAGGAGGATAAGGCCTGGACCCGATTATGGATAGCGCGCAACAACATCAAGACGAACGACGATTTGGAGCGCGCCAAAGCCGAGGCCTATCAGGAAGAGTTGGACGAAATGCGCAGGCGCGCGCAAGCCCGCAAGGAGGCCATCGATGAGAGGGAAAAATTCGAAAAGGAACTCAAGGCCCTGAACGACCAGCGCGAGGTCGAGCTCAAGGCTCAGCGCAGCATCATCGAAAAGGCCAAGGCGAAGAAGGAGGAACGCAGGGCGAAGAGGACCAAGCTCGCTGCACCTGTCGACGAGGTGCATTGAGCTCGCCTGTTTTATTTCTCGTCTTTTGCTTCTCGCTAATCATTGGCTTTTATCGTGCCTCAGGCTCCTCGACGAGAAGTTCCGTCGACCGAGCCCAAGGACGATGTTGACATGACCGATGCGGCAACGTCACAAGATCTTACTTCTATATGGAAACGACCGTCTCGGGATAATCCTTACTCCTCCACCACTGTCACCGGGACAGGTCCGCCAACTGCCCCCGCAAGTATGAGAAAATGGATGGTCTCATGCCCCAGGCCTCCGCTCGTCGATAGTGAGATTCTGGGAACGCAATCCTCAGCGACCACGAGAATCCCACCGACTGCACCTGCTAGCATGAGGATGGGAAGGCCATCTTCGTACAATGGACTTTCTTACGGTACCGAGGAGGCTGTCGGTAACACAGCCCGTGATGGTCAGCAGAGTTCCGGTGGCCGTTCCTGGCGAGAGAGAAGGGAGTAGATTATCTCGGAGGACAGAGAAGCCAGGGATGGGCGGAAGTTGTAGAACGAAGCGAGGAGAAGGGATCAGGAACTACTTCTCGACGAAGAGGAATAAAAGGATCTCCAACAAGTGAGTTGGACTCTCGAGCAGGGATGTTGGTTATGAGGAGCGAGTTACTCGTTATTAAACCCAGTTTGGAATCGGGAAGGCAGCGAGGGCTTCATTCTTTTCTACCAGGCATGACAGCCTACAGTACACAATTGTTTGTCTAATCAATTATACGGTATCTGTGTGCTTATCATTGAGATGCGCGTGGAAAGTGTTGAGGCTCTCCCTTCCACATGAATTGGCCTTGTGAACCACTCATCTTCTTGTCCAGGTTTTCGGCCTCAACGTCTCGATTCCGACGCTATACCTCATGACGGTCCTTGGCATAACTCTGAAACCGTATGATTGTTAATGCACTACTACCTAGTACCCCGCACATTCCGTGGCTTCCGCAACCGTTAGGCAAATGGCGTGCCATAGCTATTTCCCCTCTCGGTGTAACGGCTACATGGCAGGCCATATATAGCAGCGAAGTTTTGACACTTGACTTCCGTTTGACATCAACACCAAATCCTACAAGCAAACATGGCTCCTCCGACCTACGTTTTCGGCGCCCACCAAATCGGTCCCATGTCCAAGGAGGACATCCAAGCATTCCTAACCATCCTAAAAAAGCACGGCATCCGCAACATCGACACAGCGCGCATCTACACGGACAGCGAGAAGCGCCTCGGCGAAGTCGACGCCGCCATCTCCTTCATCATCGACACCAAAGCCCCGGCCTTCACCAGCAAGTGCCTCACCCGCGAGTCCATCACCGCCGGCCTGAACGAGTCCCTCGCGCGCCTCAACACGGACAAAGTCGACATCTACTACCTGCACGGGCCCGACGCCACGACGCCCATCGAGGAGACGGTCGACACGATCCAGGCGCTGCACCGGCAAGGCAAGTTCGCGCGCTTCGGCCTCTCGAACTTCCTGCCCGCAGACGTGCGCCGCATCCATGCCTACGCGTCGCAGCAGCCCGGCGGCGTCGTGCCGTCCGTCTACCAGGGCAACTACAACGCCTTCGCGCGCGCCACCGAGACCGAGCTCTTCCCCGTGCTCCGCGAGCTCGGCATCGCCTTCTACGCCTACTCGCCGCTCGCCGGCGGCTTCTTCGCCAAGGACCCGGACGACCTCGTGCGGAAGGCGGCGACGGGCCGGTTCGATGAGGGCAGCATGAATGGCGTCATGTACACGGCGCTGTACAACAAGCCGTCCATGGTCGAGGCGCTGCGGCAGTGGCGGCTGATCGCCGCCGAGGAGGAAGGTGAGACGAGCGTGATGCTGGCGTACCGCTGGGCCGTGTTCCATTCGGCGCTGGATGGGAAGATGGGGGATGCGGTCATCGTGGGCGCGAGCAGGCCGGCGCAGCTGGAGCAGACGCTGAAAGGGCTGGAGGCCGGGCCGTTGAAGAAGGAGACGGTGGAGCGGATCGAGCGGTTGTGGAAGGATGTCGAGAAGGACGCGCCGCTGGATAACTTCAACTCGTTCTTGAAGGCGAAGCTGGAGGCGGGGGTGGTGTATCGCGGTGGTTGAGATGGCTTGGAGAATGCGGATGCGATTTGGGTCAGCCCATGTCGTCCTTGATTCGATGGCGCTGTTAATTTGAGCTTCGGGTGCATGCCGCCTCACTTGCCTATGGCGGGTAGTTAGCAAGCAAAATGATATCAGGCTAGGCATGTTCTTCATCTTTCCCTACGCGTACTCAACACCAACCCACCCCGTCACCCTCACTCGTTCGAACCTCACCCAGGTCAAAAAAAAGAAAATTTTGGCAAAAACCTGGTTTGGCGCGCCTTGCGGCTCGCTACAGGGAAAACCCCCCAAGACTTACCCCGTCCATAGGGAGCTGGCAAGGGATTTTATTATCTCGATCTTATGTTCTTTCTTCTTTGGTCCTAGAGTCAAGCGCAGTTAGCCCGTTCTTTCATTTAAATGGTAACTTGAGTAGTTACCACTCTACCACGGAAACCGTGGTAGTGCCCTGTGGGCGAAAGGAGCAGCTGACTTCTTGATTTATATAGCTCAGGCACCCTCAAGAACTTCCGTTCGGCAATTGCCCCACGAAAGCCACGCATATTCCCGCCTAGACCCATGCCCGAGACGCGCAATCATACCCAGCACGATCGACGGATAAAAGACGACAACCGACCGCGCTCACTCTGGACGACGAAGCAAAAAGGAAACGGACCACCCGACTATCAAAGCAAATTCCCACCACCGTCCACCAGCTGCTAACGGAGCCTCACCTCACCCTGCCCTAAACCCTCGCCCTCAGCCACTCCCTCATCTCCGTGTACATCTTCAAATCCTCCTTCCCGAACCCCCACATCGTATCCACCCAACAACTGATGTGGCCCTCACCTTCCGTGACGACGCACGCCACCTCCCCACCACCACCACTCTTCCTACTCCACTCGTTCCTCACGCTCTCCGCGCAGTTCAGAATCCCATCGAGAAGCACCTCGTACTCGCCAGCCAGGAACAAGACGTCCCGCACGGCGCCGTCCAGGCCCTTCCACCAGCCGGCCGGCACGTCGACGGGCTCGTTGTAAGGGTCGGTCGGGCGGCCGCCGAGGAAGAGCGTGGCCCAGCGGGTGACGGAGCCGGCGCTGATCATGTCGCGCGTCTTGTTGCGCGCGAACGACGCCGTCGCCGTGTCGAACGAGACCCACGGCGAGATGAGGACGGCCGCGAGCAACCTGTTGTCCTCGCTTCCTCCCCTCCTCCTCGTCCTGGTCCTCGTCCTCCGCCCCTCCCACACCGCGCCGCCGTCCTCTCCACTATACTCTTCCTCCACCCCTCCCTCTCCCTCTCCCTGTCCCTCCTCATCCTCCTCCTCTTCTCCTCCCGCCGACGACGCCAAACCGCCGTCCAAATCCACCATCGGCACCTCCGGGTGCGGATGCAAGATGTGGCTCAGCAGGGCGAGCGTGAGGTTGCCGCCGGCCGAGTCGCCGCCGAGGACGACGTTGCGCGGGGCGACGCGGAGCGTGCGCAGCACGTGGTTGAGCAGCCGCGCCGCCTGGTCCAGCTGGCGCGGGTAGGCGGCGAAAGGGGCGACGTCGTAGTGCAGGACGAGGGCGGCGAGCTGCTGCTGGTTGCCACCACTACCACCGCCGCCGCCGCCGCCGCCGGATGTGGTGGTGTTGTTGTTCAGGTCGTGGATGAGGGAGTGTAGGAGGATGAAGTGCTCGAGGGCTGCGGGGACGGAGTAGCCGCCGCCTGTTTGTTTGTTTTTTGCATCAGTGAGAGGAGGGGATGGGTGAGATATGGAGAGGATGGGTGGATCGGGATAGCTTTTTTTTTCTTCTCTTTTTCCATTCGTCTGGGATATGGAGGGGGGGGGAATGGGGAGCGGGACGTACCGTGGAAGAATATCCACACCTTCTCGGCGCCCTTGGAGCCGACCCAGTAGGCGTTGGTGCCGTCCTTGAGGGTTTCGGTGACGGGTTGGACGTTGAAGCGCTTACAGTACGCGAGATACGAGTCGTCCGTCCCCGGTGCGAGAGCTCTGCCAGAAGAAGATAAAAGCGTTTCAGCCATACGTAGTCCATGTTGAGGTTTTGTCTTTTTTGCTCGTGGATTGCAATAGTTCAGAGGCCATACTGCTCCGTCCTCGAGGTATTATGTGTGACAAGCGTCCGCAGCGCCGTGTATCCCATCAGCCTCGCGAACGAGGAAGGCCGCTTGCGCTTCGATATGAACTTGGCCGTCAATGCCGTCCAGAAGGTCTTTCCCACTATTATAGAGTTAGTTGAAAGCATCCGTGTAGAACTGATGGATACGTACAGACAGCCGCAAGAATGGGCACGAGGCCCAGCTTCTCGAAGAAGCCGAGCCTTAAGTCTGCTGTTCTTGGACGAGGGCCCATTGATGCTTTTGGCGGAAGAGAGACTAAAGCTGTGAGAGGAAGAAAGAAGGTTGCGTAGTTTTCTTTTTCGCCTCTACTGCCGTGCGATGAGCTTCTTTTTTATCTTTCCCGGGCCAGCAGGGTGAGAATGTCAGCAGCCACTGTCTGCTAGCAAGGGTTTGGCGCATGAGATCTACGAGGTGGGCGGTGGTAGGTGGTCCCCGCATTTCGGCAGACCCCTGCCGCTGCACCTTCTGCCATTTCGGGCAAAGGCTCGCTCGCCTCGCCATCGCTTGTGTACGATGATGCTAGCGATGGCGGCAAAGCCGCAAAGCCAACCGATCCCAGTCTTGCGTCACAAGGGTCCGGTGGCTTGCTCCTATGAGGCTTTCCGGAGAGCTGCCTAGACGGCTAGCGGACTTAACAATAGCTATTGTGGAGGTCAGCAAGCTGAGCGGACTGGCCGGGTGTTAAATGGCGCAACGATGCTCATCGCATCATCGCCCCGTGGCTGCTGTGCGAGGTGTCTCGGGGAGCGGAATGGACGTCGTGTCGCGCGTGTGCTCACCGGCCGCGTGCGTGCTCGAAGCCTTGCATCAGCGGGGCGTCTGGGCGAGAATAGGGTGCTTGAGCCGGTAACCCCGAGCGCGAATGCACGCTGTTGTTATGCATCGGTTGACGGCCACCGCAAAAGCCGAGACTAAGGATCGACCGGTGCCAGTAACGAGCCTACCCGACCGCATTAAAACTCCTTGCCGCTGCTTTGGCTGCGACACGCAATGAAAGGGGCAACAAAATACTTATTTTATGCATTCGAATACCCGACTCCAGATCAGGAGTCTCCACCATGTAGAACCATTATATATGTGCTTTCCCTTCTACTCGTCTATCATCCATTAGACTTCTCAAGAACGAGAAAATGGCTACTCTATCTTTGCTTCCCCAAAGCCTGACGGGATTTCTGGGTGCAGCTACCATCACGGTAAGTGCTCTTCTATCGATGGTCTTATCATTTATGTTGACCATTTCATGAAGCTTTTAGCTGGATTCAGTTGTCTAGTGTTCTACAATCTCTTCCTTCACCCTTTACGCTCCTTCCCTGGACCGTGGTATACCCGCGCAAGCGTTTTGTGGTTCATCTACCACTCGTTCAAGGGCGATGTTCCCTTCTTGCTTCACAAGCTCCACCTCGAATACGGACCTGTAGTCCGGATGACGCCAAACGAGATTTCCTACACTGATCCCAAGGCTTGGAAGGACATCTACGGCCACCGAAATGGCGTTCCGGAGAACGAGAAGGACCCATCACAGAACTTTGAGGCGGACAGTGCACATCCCAGCATCATACATGCGGATAAGGAGATGCACTCCAAGATGCGTCGTCTCCTCGCTCACGCCTTCTCGGACAAAGCCTTGCGTGAACAAGAGCCGGTGATCAGCCAGTACGTTCAAGTGTTGATAGATAGGCTGCGGAAGGCAGCAGACGCCGGCATCTCCGTCGATTTGGTCAAGTGGTATAACGTAAGCACACAAAACACTAATGATAAGAGGGTTTTTACTTATGTTATCTGTTTAGTATACTACGTTCGATGTGATTGGACATCTCGCGCTGGCAGAGTCGTTCGACTGTCTTCAGAATTCAGACTACCACCCATGGATCTCGACTATATCAGCAACGATCAAGTTCGGAGCATTCGCACGCGCGCTGAATCGCATCTGGAATACTGGCGGTCCGACTGTGCGGAAACTGTTGGCTACTTGCATCCCCAAGTCGATCCAGGAGAAGCGAGCGAGCAATCTGCAGCTCACGCAGGAGAAATTGGATCGGCGACGAGCGAACGACCCTCCTTACACCGACCTGCTCACCAACCTCCTACAGGCAGAAAAGCAGGGTGTTCTGCATCCTCGCGACGTCGACAGCAATGGCCCTGTCATTGTTTTAGCTGGAAGTGAAACTACAGCGACGTTGCTTAGCGGAGCGACATACTACCTCCTCACTCACCCGGACGTGTATGAGAGGCTAGTTCACGAGGTTCGCAGCGCATTTACGACTTCCACTGAGATCACCTTGAGCCGTGTCAATGCTCTACCGTACATGCTGGCCTGTCTTGACGAAACTTTCCGCTTGTACCCTCCGTCCATGAACAGCCATCCGCGCCGCACACCACCTCAAGGCGCCACTATACTCGGCCAGCACATTCCCGGAGGATCCCTTCTGGGCATGAGCCACTACGCCACGCACAGGTCTCCTTTGAACTTTGCGGAGCCGGACAAGTTCATGCCAGAGCGTTTCATCAATACAGAAGATCCGCGGTGGGCGAACGACAAGAGGGAGGCGTTGCAGCCGTTCAACTACGGGCCACGGAACTGCATTGGTCGGAAGTAAGTTCATATCCCCCGTTCTGATTAAAGCAGAGACTAATGCATTTGCCAGTCTTGCCTACATTGAGATGCGCATTGTCATGGCTCAGGTGTTGTTTCATTTCGACCTTGAGCTCATGCCGGAGAGTAAAGATTGGCTTGATCAGAAAGTGTATCTGGTCTGGGAGAAGAAACCTCTTTTCGTCAGGTTGAAGCCGGTGGCATGAAGTCAATGCTTGGGTCGTTTTTGTCCAATAGGCTCTTATCTATGCCGCCATCTGCAGTATAACCAGGCTAAACTTATAACTCATCCGATTGGCCAATAAGGCGTGCAAAGGAAGGTCACATTGGTGTCAGCACTGCATGGCATGATGACCCCTGCTGGGCCCCGCGTGCAAAGCAACTCTGCCGGCGTACTGCAGGTGATGCAGGACTTGGCTACCATCTCAGCATCTCTACTCCAAAGGCTATGACGGAGGCGGGTGGAGCTCGATGCGGCTTCGGGCGAGCTGTGGCCGAAGCTGCACTGACTCGCGCGAATCCATGCCGTCATGTGGGGGAGGGGCACAGCTTCTACTCACCACTTCTCTCTGCCAAACCCCCGCCATTCTCTAGCACATCTGTAGTCTCAAGCCATGCCAAACCCAAGGTTAGTACTTTTCCGAAATCAGCACGACGCAAATCTCACACATCGACCAGCTACGTCCTTGTCACCGGCGCCACCGGCTTCATCGGCAGCCATGTCGTTGATACTCTGCTCCAGCGAGGCTTCAAAGTCCGCGGCTCCGCCCGTTCCAAGGCCAAAGCCGATGAGATGTTCGCCGCGCGTCCGCAATGGAAAGACCAGCTGGACTTCGTCGAGGTTGCCGATTTCGAGGGCAAGACGGATCTCACCGACGCCGTCAAGGGCGTCGACGGCATAATACACGTCGCCAGCGTAATAAGCACCTCCTGATCCCAATTGATCCCCTCAAAAAAGACAGAAAGAAGCTCACATCTCCCCGCAGCCCTTCAACTACAACGTCACCAACAACGAACGCGAACTCGTGCTCCCGGCCATCAACGGCGTGCGCGCCATCCTCGCCGCCGCCTCGGCCAGCCCCACCGTCCAGCGCCTCGTGCTCACCTCGTCCTTCGCCGCCGTCGTCGACATCGCGCGCGCCGCCGGGCCCGACTTCACCTACACGGCCGCCGACTGGAACCCGCTGACGTACGCCGAGTCCGTCGCGGCCGACACGACCGCCGTCGTCGCGTACCGGGGCTCCAAGAAGTTCGCCGAGCTCGAAGCGTGGGAGTACGTCAAGAAACACCAACCGCTGCACTTCGACCTCGTCACCCTCTGCCCGCCCATGGTCTTCGGCCCCGTCGCGCACCCGGGCGTCGGCAGCCCCGCCGCCCTCAACGAGTCCAACGCCCAGCTGTGGTCGGTGCTGGACAGGACCCAACCGCTGCCCGCGGCGCGCGTGCCGCTGTGGATTGATGTAAGAGATCTGGCGCGCGCGCACGTCGAGGCGCTGCTGCGCGACACAGCCGGCGGCAAGCGCTACACGCCGGCCAGCCCCGAGCACTTCTCGTTCGGCCTGGCGGCGCGCGTCGTGCGCGAGCGCTTTCCTGAGAGGGCGCGCGACCCGCCGGGCAGGGAGCCGGCGCCTGATGAGACGCTGCCGGAGCCGAGTTATGGGTTGGATGGCGAGACGACGGCGAGGGAGTTGGGGGTCGAGTATAGGCGGTTTGAGGAGACGGTGGTGGATTTGGTGAGGCAGATGGAGGCGTTGAAGAAGGCTGGGGCGGCGCGGTGATGAGGGGGGATTGTTTGAGAGTGATGCTCTTTAGGCGGAGGAGCGAGGGGTGTGGGATGGGAAGATGTGTCCCGGGATACCATGGATGGGTAGCTGAAGCTATCGTCTGGACGAGAATGTCGAATTAAATATTCTACATACACGTCCGGACGATAGCTTTACATACCCACATATGTTATATTTCCAAGAAAGAGCTGGAATAGTTACACCTGGAGTCTTACTATATTCAAGCTAGCCGTCGGCTGCGAGAGGGGACTGTAGATCAGATAGAGTAGAGCAAGGTGCGGATTATACCTTGCTGTGTTAATGCAGCAAAGTGTAACATCAGACAGGAAATGAGAAATTGAAGCGATCGTTCATTGCAAATATCGAATTACCCTAATGAGATCCCTTTGTACTGCGCTGATGCGCTCTTTTCTGGTTGGAAGTGGCCCTGAATTTCCTTTTGTGTCTTCGTCCGCTAGCTGCAGAACCACATTTTGGGTGACCGGACTTCCACCATCCCTCAACAAACCCCAACGTCCCCACAACAATCACTACAAACAAGCTGCCAAAGCAGTAGCGTCACATACTCCACCTGACGTACCCTGTGACAGCGCTTTCAAGGCACCCTCGACGTTCCCCGGCCAGCGTCCCAATCTCCCGCGTCATCCCCCGAGTCCCCAGTCCATTCACTGCCGCGACCCTGCCATAAAAGTTCCCGGTCGCGTCCCCCAGACATGACAACTACATCACCCCGACCCAGTATTTCCTCCTCATCGGAGTCCGGGAAAGACAAGGACTTTTTCCTCGTCTCCCACGCTCGCAATGCGCATATCACTCCAAGCCCAAAGCCGACTCCCAGCATAGTCAAGTCTTTCAGCCTCTACAACCGCAAGCCGGGTGCTTTCCAACACAGGCAAGACAAGAAGCGTCGGTTCTACGGTCCGCGCTCCAGCTCCGACGGTGCCCCGGTGCGCAGCTCGGCGAAGGACAAGGCTTCTGCATCTTTCCTCGGTCCGCCAGCAATAACACTGCCACTCCCTTGCGACACGCCCACCGATAGAGATCCACAACCTCTCGATTTTGACTCGTCACATAACAGCATCGCCGCCGCCGCTACTGCTGTCACCGTCAACAACCGCGACGGCGCGCCAACCACCCCATTACCTGTCAACCTCACCATCTCATCCAATCCTACCTCCACGACGCCGCCCACCACAATGATGCCTCCAACGCCCACCACGGTATCATCTTCAGGTCCTACTTCACCTTCGACCCTCACCTCCATCCAACGGACACCAAGCCGTTTCTTCGTCCACCATCCTTCCACAACAACAATCGACACCATCGTCATGTCGCCCAGCTCACCTCCGCCACCATCCCCCAAGCCGCCAACAACATCATCACCAGACCGCTCACCGCTCTCCACGACCCTGCACCGTGACGGTAGCAGCCACAACAGCATCAACAGACGAAACGCAGTCCACGGACGCGGCGTTGGCGTTGGCGTCGACGTGCCCGCCTTCGCGACCACTTCTTCCTTGATGCTAGTGCCAGAGCCGCTGCGCATCGATGTCATCACCCGCCGTGGAGTACCTGTCCGAAGGCAGCAGGGGATCGCCTCACCTCCACCACTACCGTCACCACCACCGAGGCTGCGGCCGCAACTACAGCAACAAGTGCCGACGACGAGCAGCTTTACGGAAGCTGGACTCGCCCACTCCCACCTACTACCACATACGATGATGCTTACGGCGCACGGAAAAGGCAGCAGCTATGGCAAGAGCAGCAGCAGCATGGCATTCACGGCGTCGACGGCCGCGACGACGCCACGGTCGTTGTCGACGGCGGCCAGCAGCAGAGGCGAAGCAGCAGCAGCTGGAGTCGAGAAGAACCGGGCGGCTGCTACGCCGAGACGTTTGCTCTTCCCGCCGATGGTGCGGCGTGCGCAGCGGTTATCAGCGGCGGCGGAAGGAGTGCGAGGAAGTGGTGGTGGTGACGGTGGTGGGATGTACCCGTTCTCTTCTTCTTTCTTATCTGCGTCATCGTCGTCGCTGCGGGATGGAAATGGTGGAAGTGATGGTGGTGGGAAGGTCCTGGAGAATGGTGGGGATCATGGGGCGGTGAGGAGGAAGCCGGTCAGCACGAACAACGCGACGACAATGGGATACTCTCCGGTACAGCACGAGAAGAAGCCGGTGAGGGAGAAGAAGCCGTCGACCAACAATCGTAAGGGCGGCAATGGGGGCAGTGCTCGTGGCCTGAGCGGCGAGAGCAGCAGCAACATGAACAGCAGCACCGTTGATGGCAGCGGCGGAAGCGACAACATCGACAGCAGCGATGACTCCTATCCCGAGGAGCTGGAGAAGCTGGAAAGGGAGATCCTGGCGCTGCTGTTCCCGAATCCGGGACAGCAGAGCTATTGGTATTCTTCTTCGGCGTCATCATGGTCGTCGGAGCAGAAGAAGCTACATGAGCTCGGAGGAGGAGGAGACAGAGGAGCGTCACCGGTCGTTTCGGGCGGCTGCTCGGACGAGTACCGCGGCTGCTGCGATGGCTACATGACCGGCGGCGACACCACAGCGGCTCACTTGGACGGGGGAAACGGATGGGGAAATGCGCGCAATGGAGGACGCACCAGCGGCCCGTTCCCAACGGCGCCGCCGCCGCTGTTGGGTCCGCATGACGAAGCGCAGATGTACGCGCTCATGCTCGAAGAAGAGGAGCAGGAAGACGGAGCAGGACACAGCACCATCGCCGCCTGCGACAGCTACGACCGGCTCCAGCAAAACGGGTGGCAGTCGAAGCTGGCCCGCCGGAAGACCAGCGGAGAGCAGCAGCAGCAGCAGGACGAGGAGAAGACGCTTCGGCAGATCATCCGCCAGCAGCGCCACCAGCAGAACACGTTATCGCCGCTGCCGTCGCCACTACCATCGCCGCAGCTAGGACCGCTGCCGTCTCCGCTGCCCTCGCCCCCACTGCCTCCCTCGCGGTATCGTCGCCACGTCACGCGCCAATGCCCGGGACCGCCGCCGGCTATGCGGCTGCCTGATCCACCCCTACGACTGCTGCCGCCGCGGCTGCAGCGGTCGCGTTTGTAGGGGTGGGATCTTCACATATCGTTGGGGACAAAGGGGGTTCAAAGTTCAGAAGTTCGGAAGGCGAGGTGGATTGGACGGATTAGTGGATATGGTTCGGTTTCAGGTTCTTGGAGGGCGGTCTCTTCTCTTGAGAGGGAGTTTCTTCTCCTTCTTTCATCCAATGGGCATGGCGTTGTTGGAGTGGGTACTCCGCTGTAAAGCCAGGGGAATATGGTTTCGTCGGCTTGAAGATCACCTGGTAAAGTGGTGCATCAAGCGGATATTCTGGGATTTTCTTGATCATTAGCGGGGAATCAGGTACGAATTCAATAGGTACTTTTGGGAGGGAATAATGAAATCGGAATTGATGGGTAACTTTGAACTCCTGTAGTTTGATGTGCTCGTACAAATCGTACGCCTGCTCAGCGCCTGAGATCGGGGCAGACCCTCTTGCCAGACGGACTTCATTAGTAAGACAACGCCATACAGTCCCCTCTCGCGGTCAACATCCATGGCAGCTACTGCGTGAAGTGCATGTATGTTCGACACCCTTAACAGTATGCAGACTCCCTACCGAGAGACTACAGGTTGCTGTTTTAAACTTGTTTAAAGCCATGGTGTCAGCTATATTATATCCTATGTACTACTATATGGTGTATACTGCAAGTTGTTGTTCTTAATGTCGTAGTCATTCACAACAAATCTGGAGAAACAAAACCTAGCAGAGTCCTTAAGCCCGTGAAACCCTTATCAGCAATATCATCAAATGCTCCCTCGATGACCAGCAAATACGCTCATACCCATGAAAGCCGCACGAGAAATGCCAGCAAGTAAATATTCAGGGCCACAAAAACCTCGATCGCCTAGTAGCCGTAGTCTCTTCACTTTTTAGCTCTCTTCGCTTTGCTTGTCTCGTTGTACTGCTGTCTCTTGTCGGGATTCTCAGCCCACCATTTCTTCTTGCGCTCCTTGACGTCGTCTCTGGCGTTATACTCAACGGCATATTCACGCTCCTGCTGACGATTCTTCGGCTTGTTGCGGCTAGCCCTGCGCTTTTTCAGGTGCTCTTCCTTCTCCTTCTTGGTCCGGCCATCTCTGTGCCTTTGTCGCGACACCTCCTCCTGTGCTCATCTCTCTCCTCGGGTGTCATCTTGGCAATCATTCTTTGGTAGTAATTCTGGAAGTATCGCTTGCTTCTTCCGGCATCGAGTGGGGTTTGGAGAGGCTCGGTGAGTGGAGAATGAGAGCACGTGCCCCACCAGTCGAAGCCGTCAACGGGGAGGCGGCATAGTGTGAAGAGTTCTGGGTGGCAGCCCACTCGAAACGCTCCGATCCAAACGGCAAACAGACCTTCGGCAATCATGCACAGTGCCCTGGTAAGACACCTCTTCTTCAGACCGCCGTCTGGGTGAGTAGCTGATCCGGCGTAGAGGTGCCAATGGTGGCGGTCATTTGGCGGTTCGAGCAGGCAGGCATAAGCGCCCTATTCTTTAGTATCCGTCCACATTTCCGCTTGGCTGAGGAGGTCCTCTTTGGTCGGCGCCTCGTGCTGATCCAGCAGTTTGCGGAACGCGAGGGTTGCATGACGCCAGAGTTCCGTCGTCCACTCCTTAGACGTTTTGGTGGCAAGCACCTCGTCGAATATCGACTTCTCGGGTGTTGGACAGTATGACCTTTGACTGCAATGCTGAGCAGGCGCTGTGGCGGCTGGCTGAGGCGCGAAGCTGAGGAGGTGAGCGGGTGATGAATTGAGCTACCCGAAAGAAAGCACTAAATACCCCCCTTGCCGATCGTTCCTGCCAACAGCGCCTGAGATCGGGGCAGACCCTCTTGCTAAACCAAAGTGGCCCGTGCATTTGTGTTTTGCTGACAAAAGGCTGGTATAAATTTATTATTCATGTCATAGGTCGTTGAAGCTATCGTCTGGATACAAATGTATAATTAATAATTAAACATTCGCATCCGGACGATAGCTTCAGATACCCACGTATGTTTCTTTTTCTTTTTTTTTTGGGTGGTCAACATCCGCAGGCTCGAAAAGAGCAGTACTTCATTTGAGAAGCATAAATCAGTCGCATCAAAACAGGGGTTGGTTTCGTAACGTGAAGCTCCAACACGACCTCTTACCGGCTCTTATTCACATCCGCCAACTCAATCCCATCCTTCCCATCTTCATTATGCCTAAAGCTCGCCCTCTGCACACTGCCACTCCCCTGCTCCTGCTGCGCATCCCCCGCCTTCAGATACCCGGCGGCCTCGCCCCTCTCGGCCTCGTCGCTCTCCTCGATCTGACTCGCGCTGCCCTCGCCCCTATCCTCGACCGCCACCGCCGGCACTCCCCCTCCGCCGCCGCCGCCGCTCTCCTCCTCCGCACTGCTCTCCGAGTCCTCCCCATGAATCCCGCCCACGCTCTCCATCGTGAACGGGCTCGCGGTCGGGGCGTCCAGCACGCCGAGCTCCTGGGGCGAAAAGTAGCGCGGGAGGACCCAGGTGCGGACGGGGATCAGCGCTAGAATAAACACCGGGAACCCGACGGCGGCGATGGTCTGGGTGATGGCGAAGGTGGCGCCGAAGCCGAGCAGCTCGAGGGCGACGAAGGCCCAGACGGCGGCGGGGCGGCGCTGGTGGATGCGCTTGAGCGGCAGGTCCTGCGGCGCCGTCGTGAGGGCGCGGTCGCGGGCGAGGAAGGTCAGCTTGGCCGTGATGCCGTTGCCCTCGAGCGCCTGCACGCCCATGACGAAGAACAGGCCCGCCAGCACCGCCTGCGGGATCAGGTGCAGTACTACTAGCAGCGGCCCCGTCATCGTGCCCAGCGTCAGCAGCCCCTGCGCCAGGTTCGACACGCGCTGCTCCACCACGTGGTCCACGACGCGCCGCGTGTGGCCTTTGTTGTGCGCTTCGTCGTCGTCCGACACGGTGCGCGTCACGCACAGCGCGTTGGTGTGGAAGGGCGCTTGCGGGATCAGGCCGTTCGGGAAGGGGATGCCGAGGAGGCCGGATACGCCGGTCGTGAGGCCCAGCAGGAAGAGGTCCCAGTGGAAGCCGGCGGGTTTGCGCAGCGGGAATTCGGTGCCTTGGGCGATGAGGGATGAGACTGGGTGTTGTTAGTGGGCGGTATGGAGAGGTGTTGAGGCGGGGAGCTTACCGTTGTGGTCGAAGTAGAAGAGGATCGTCAGGAGGATGGCGAAGGGGATGGCCAGGAAGACTTCTCCCACTTTGATGTCCCAGAAATGGATTAACCATCCTCTGTCAGTGGTGGGGAAGAAGGCTTTGCTTGTAGGGAGCTTCAGGAGTTCTACGCCCTCCATCTTCCCAATGTGCACGAAGCCAGTGAAGAAGATGACAGTCAGGGGCGTGGCGTAGTCCTCAATGAACTTCCGTACATATCTATGGAAGAGGGTGCTGTTGCCAACGACGCCTCCGATGTACGCCACCATGAGGACCAGTAGAGCAATCATGATGGAGAGGTACGCTGATGTATCGCCGGCCTCCCATTGGCGGGTCAGGACTTGAATTCCTTTCTGCAAGTAGATGAAAGCGACGTAGAAGCCGAAGATGTCACAAGAGAAGCGGGTGACATATTTCAACCAGTTGCAAGCATTCGTGATGGCAAGACCCCAGTGCATGACAAGCGACCATCTGAATGAAATCAGCTACTTGTCCGTGGCAATGTTCATGGTGACTTACAGGCCGATCCAGCACATGAATGAGAAGTAGTTAATACCATGGGGGGCAATGATGTCGTAGACCTGGAGAATGAGCACTAGTCCGCAGGCGTCATCTGGAAGAGCATACCGTATAGTTGAAGACAGTGATAGGGCCTGTTGATGTGGCGTCAGCAAATGGCTCTTGGATTCAGACTTGTCGCTGGGGCTTACCAGTGACACCAACGATGACCAATGGCTGAGCCGAGAAGACGGAGAAGACGACGGAAGCGAGAACGGAAGCTAGCAAGACCTCATTCACGCCAAAGCTGGAATCCGTCTTTGCAAACATATCCAGCGAAAAGGCCAGAGCGGGAAGAATACTACTCATACGTTAGAGATGCTCACCGGGAATGCACAACCGAAGTGCGGCAAATGTCGTCCATGGAATGCATTTCATGACGCGCACTCGGAAAAGGGCATGTTTGCTTGAGATTGATATACTGAATTGCCTTACTTTGCAAAATACATGTAGATGGTAGCAGGGACGACTCTGTAGTCCCAGGCGTCTGTCCAGTCGGAAACATAGTAGGGGGCCCTTCTGTGAATGTCATGGATCATGCCCCTGAACCACCGGATCTGCCACCACTTGTCATGCCTGTGGGTTGAAGCAGTGCGTCCCGAGGCGCGCGTGGTGTGACGGCTCAGGCGGTCGTCGCTGTTAGCGCCCTGCCGCATTTTCCAGGAGGTCAAGGGGACGCGCTTCTGCCACGGCTTCCGCGATCTGCGATCAGTCGATGCAAGTGAAGATCGGCGCTGGCCTGGAAGAGTGTAGGCGTCGGATTGGCTCATGGTGAGCGTTGTTAGCGACAGGGGACAGGCGCTGACCACGTCAAAGAGGCAGCACAAGCGTCTCGGGCACGTCAAAAGCTTCAGCGACGTCAGGAGTGCGGCAGAGCCATTCCGGAGGCCGAAGGGGGGAGATTTTTGGGGCGGCGGAGGGTGCGGAGAAGTGAGATTAAGGTGCGCTGGAGATCGCCCGAGCGGCGGGGCGTCTGGCTCTCCAGCGTCCCCACATGCGTCATCCCCGAGTCATGCTCGATTTGCATCTGCTCGCCATCCTCCAGAAAAAACCGAGCATCGCCGCTCCGCTAGCGTCGGGAAGCGCTACGACCCACAACCGACCCTGCAGCCGCTCTTGACTCGTTTGCCGAAACCTTGGTCTGCAGCGAGCGAGCGAGCGAATGGCGGTGAAGCAGACTACTCTCGTGCCGTCCCCCGCTCCTTCCTCATCGGGAAAGGACTCTTGCTACGGAGTCACCTCCATTGCCAGACAGTTGTGCATATCCATAATTGGAATGCCTATGCCCTCTTCTGCCAATCCAGAGTTTATCATCTTGCACTAGGGTGTAGAATCACGCGTAACTCTACGCAAAAAATATGCTTATTCGATACCTTGGCAATAACAAAGAAAAGTCTTACAGTACGATTATTTTCGTTTAAAAGTCAATCTAAGCGAGACTCTAATTTGTCAAGACTTTATACCTTACAGCCATTTGTATGGCTAAGTTACGCTTTCTATAAACTTACTATTACTTTAGGTTAGGTAGAGATCTTACGACTTAAAACATTACTTTAGAGTTCTTTTAGAATCTCTCGTTACCACTTAGTATTAGCTAGACTAGACAACGGATTGCTTAACAAGTGCTAGGTGGGGCAATTAAAAGAGGTGTAATTACCATTCACAATATCAAGAAAAAGGCGAGGGTGCAAAACATGAGATTCATCGCTGACTTGGCGATACCATTTTACATCAGCTTCAACATACTTTTTCCAAAAGCACTTGTCTGTACCCCAGCTACGGCTATCTTCCCGTTGTTCCGTACACCAAAAGAAAAGTATTAAACGCAACAGTGTGTCCTGACGAGACTTCAATTATCCAGACACATACCGAAAAGAGCAACTATCGTGGTTTCGGAGAGACCGTGCACCTACGTGATCGGTCTCGTATCATCGGAAGATGGATCAGATTTGAGTGCGCAGCACTTTCATTCAGTAGCAATCCATACCCCAGAACACGTCGGCGAGGGGAAACGGGGCCTAAATGTCAGCATTTTTGACGACTACGTACCGAAGACGAAGATGAAGAAGTATATCCGACGGTCAAGGAATCCACCATCGACCGCCACGAGGCCCTGTAGCTCTACCGCGAGGCTCTCCTAGGTCGCATCGACAAGATACCACGAGAGGTGTGAGGTCAGTCCATGCAACCGCCACTAACCTACTGCGGCTTCGCGGCGAACTTCGACGTGTCGCTGGTGCACAACTTCCGCGCGCCGACTTCGTCATAAGCTTCCTCCAAGTTGCTCTTCCGCAACGAGAACATAGCCGCCGCCCTTGCGCTCGACCCCTTCCCCATTTGCTCCTCCACCAACGCCAAGCACCGCACTACTCTTCTAACTCGAGACCTCGGGCTCGACGCTGGCCAAAGCGAGCTGGGCAAAGAGCTCGTGTGTGACTGGGATAGGAAGAGGGATAGCTCGGATGATGCGCTGTGTGAGGCGACATTCAGCAATAGATCAACTCTCCTTGGATAGATACCAGCAGTTCTTCTACCTAGCCCTGTTGCCGAAGAAATCAGCGTGGCTGGTACAGCTGTTTTGGTACATAGCTACGCGGCCTGCTCCTTCGCGACGGAAAATCCCGTACATCCAGTGGGCGTTTGAGGCGGCGCTTTGATATCGCGAATCCGATATACTTGTGGAGATGAATCCATGGGAACCGGTGGAGATGCGGAAAGAGCTACCGAACTGGCTATTCCTGGGTCAAAACAACAGCTCTTTCAACACCCACTGCTACATAACGGCGCCTCTGGGGACCGTGCACCTGTCGAGGCCATCAAATTTCGAAGAAAGCGAGATCGAGACGATGCTGGAAGATCTGCTCAGGGATTTTCCGGTTCATCGAGCGTGACCGAGGCGACGTTAGACTGTCGCTAGGGAACTGGGCATGTGGACGTTGATCCGGACGTCATTGTTCTCGAATCGGGCCTAGTAGAAAAGGCAAAGGATTTTCGGAAGGCTGGTTATTGTTTTGATTTTCCCGCCCGCGTACGGAGGGGTATTGCAGCCGAAATCCGAGCGTGAACTCGTTTCCGCCCATGTCATGGGTAGTTCGAACCACAACGCGGAGCTGATGTTGATGGTTTATGCATTCACTGGCCACGCATGTTGAAAAGATTGCTGAAGCGCTTTTACCGGTCGCTCTGGGCCCTGTTTTTCTTGGCATTAGCCTTCGGCTGCGATACCAGTCTGTATGTCGAAAAAGTTGCAGTGTCTGGTGTTTACTCAGGGTAGACCCATGCAGTATGACATCAGTCGAGGTGATGACAACATCAGTGGGGACCATCGCCGATTATTCCCGTTCCTGAAGCGTCTACGGAAGCGTAACGAACCGTGGACATTTGCAGCAGATCACCTTCTGCCCAGGACTTCAAGCCGTTGCAAGTGAAATTATCAGAAGTCGAAGGCCGCGACGGCGCAAAGTGTTGCTGGAGTGGGGGCCAAGCCAATGCCCCAGACGCCGCCTCGGGGCGACCGGGACAGCACAGACAGGGTCCAGATCCTTAAATGACGAAAATTTGAGCGGATCGATAAGCAGCCGACGCTAGAGGACGAGGCACCTCGAAATGAAAGCATTCATGGGAGGGTGGATATACAGACCACCTATACAGATATACGATATAAAGGCTGAGACAGAGAATGGAATTGGCCAGCGCTGAATGGCAGTGTGGGGCTTGAGGTCCCGTGAGCCCGAGCAAGGAGAAGCGCGACGCGTGCTGCAAGGCGGGTACGACGCGTCTGTTGGGCAACAATCCAGAGATCCAGAGCGTCCCTTGGCTCGCTGGCGTGTACGACTGAAGTGGGTTTGCTCGGGGTTGGAGTTTGGCCAGGCTGGCAAATGATTTGGGGTGCGTCAGCGCGCCGCCAGGGAGCTGAGGCCACCGGCCCAGCAAAGGGGTACAAACAAGCGCAAGCTGCTGGCAATATTTTTTTTGCTCCTGCCTCTGCGCGAGGCATGTAATCGCTCCCGTCCTGCGCCCTTGGCTCGCCACCCTGGCTGCTTCGCGTAGGTCAGCACGGGAAAACCCAAATAACGCGACTTTGCTGCCGGTCCGAGCCTCAGAGCTTCGTAAACGACATCAACCTGCCAGAGGCCAGCCACCACCCAGCCCCGGACACCAGCCTTCGCCCATCCTGCGACCTCCACGCCCCGTCCACGGTACCATTGACCTGCATCTTACTGCGCATTCTACGGTACGTTGCTGCTTATTGCCCGTCGCTCCTGCAGCTGGGGGGCGCCCCGAACCACGGATGGCCCGTCCTGCAGCGCTGCAGCATTCCGGACTCCTCCACCTGCGCCCAGCTTGCGCTCCCGCTTGCTCTCGCAACTCGTCATCCGCTGCGACAGCTACAATGACTAACTCCGCCCAGACACACGACACCATGCCTCCAAGAGGCGGCCGCGGCGGTCGTGGCGCAAAGCGCGAAGTCGTCCAGGAGCAGTCCGACACGCCCGCTTCCATCGAGACGCCCACCCGCAAGAAGAGAAGAGTAAGCTCGCCCACCCGACGCGCTCGCACCCGCACCTAGTAACCGCCGCCCAGCTGAACAACAACAACGCCGACGCTGCTGAATCGAGAGTCCCGACCCGCCCGCCCTCCGCCCAGAGCGACCGGACAATAGGAAGCGACGATGAGGACGAAGGCAAGGAGAAGCCCACGCCCGAGGAACTCTTGACTCAGGTCGTCCCGCTGCTCCGCGTCGCCGGCTATGTCACGAATGCCCAGGTTGAGCTCTCCAACGAGCTGCAGAAGCGCGATCCGGCCATCGCCGAGAAGGGCAGCACGCAAGCTTACGCCAAGATTGAGGGCCACAATTGGGTCTTCTTCGCAAAGTCGACCCACGTCGTCATCGGCAGAGGCGAGCACGGCTACTCTGCACGACAGGCGAGCGAGAACGGTGGTGGCACTCCTGGCCAGCAATCCGGCAGCTTCTACGGGCAGCAAGGCCCCACTGCTTCCGAAAAGGTCCACATCGACCTCGGCCCCGACAAGCAAGTGTCGCGCATCCACGCCTGGATCGACTACGAGCCCGATGCGCGCTCGTGGTTCGTTCTCGTCAACGGCCGGAATGGCCTCAAGCTGGACGACCGCACGCTCTCGCGCGGCGAGAAGGTCAGACTGCACTCGGGTTCCGTGATCGGAGTTTGTGGCACTGAGATGATTTTCGTGTGCCCTGGCGAGTCGATCGATGTTCACCCATCGATTATCGCACGCGCCAGGCAGGGTGAGTCTGGCGAAGGCGAGGATGGTCAGGATGAGAGCTCGTTCCACCAGATGAACAACGGTCATGGAAAGAGTACTGGATCTCTTGGAGGTCTGCCCCCAACTAGCGCTCCGTACAACGGTTCGAATGCTCGCCAGCACGGCCAATACAACCAGAGTCACTCTTACCAGGCCCACCCGCCTTCATCGGGTCCTTTGGCGCCCAATACTCCCATTCCCTCGCGAACCAAGCAGTCTCCTAAAATCAAGACATCTCCCTCTGGAGCCTATTCCCGTGGGGTTATGCTTGAGAGCACGGAGCACATTGACTACAGCGCCGACAGCGCAAAGGACTTGAAGCCCCCGCATAGCTACGCTCAGTTGATCGGACAAGCCATCATGTCGTCGCCCGAAGAACAGCTGACGCTGGCCAACATTTATGAATACATCAAGAAGCACTATGCATTCTACCGCTTCAGCGGCGGCGGGTGGCAGAATTCGATCCGCCACAATCTCTCGCTGAGCAAGCATTTTGAAAAGGTCGCGCGCCGCACGGACGAGCCGGGTAAGGGCATGAAGTGGCGGCTGGTTCCGGAAGAACGGGAGAACTTTTTGAAGAAGGGCATCCACACTCGCAAGACGCGCATGGGCTCTTCGGGGCCCAACTCGCCGGCGATCGCTCAGGCCAGCGAACGTTTGCATGGAGCTATCACCGTCAACCCCGATGTTCAGACGCCGTCCCAGCCCTCCAAGTTCCGAGTCAAGGAGTCGCCCCGCTCCGTTACCCCGCCACTGACCAGCTATCCAACGGCAAACGAATCCTACACGCCCGATCGCGGTCCACAACCACAGCGCAAGCCTCTACTCAACAGCGATCAGATCTTCACCCCTATCAATGACCGCAAGGTGACTTTCCCGCCCATGCAAACGACAAGCTTTGGTCGCGCGTTAGAGCAAGAGAGCAACATACGCAGTTCAGGGGCCATCATCGACAGCAAGACCGAACCGGGTCCTACACCACGCCCCCGCTCTTCGCTTGACTTGTCTTACTCGCCACCAGCCACGAACGGCTACAAGACGGCCGGCCTGGACCTCCCGGAGACTTTCAACGGTCTTGTCACGCCCCTTGTCGCCAAGAACAAGCCACACCTTGCCCCTCCGAGTACAGCCAAGATGCCCAGCCAGTACTGCTATCTGAGCTCTCCTGCACCGTTCTGGAAATTCGCCGACCTGGGATCTACACCTGCGCGCCCGTACGTCGATTTCAGTCCGAGCAAGGAATCGAAGCCCTTCGTCTTTGGAAACGACGAGGAGAATGAAAAGGACGAGGTCGACGATGACGAGGAAGAAGAGGAGGAGGAGGAGGAGGAAGAAGAAGTAGAAGCAGGCCCAGTTCAACCAAGCTCGCCCCCCGTCGTGATGGGCGACACAGCAAGCCGAAGCCGGAGCCGGGAAGGATCCAACTCAGGAGAGGGAGACTCGCAAGAACTTTCTCCAGCAACGCCAACCCGGCCGAGCAGTCGCCGCTTCAACACAGCCGAGGAGGTTGCGGTGAAGAAGCAACTGCCAACGCAGCTGGAGGGCGATGACAAAGACGAAGATGGCATTGACCTCATGAAGTAAGTGGTCCAGTCTTTTTCGAGGTAACGGATCAGGATGGTCTAACAGGACACAGGGGATTCCAAGGAATTGGGAGCTTCCACCGCGGACTCAACCAAAGCGCAGGCTTCATTCGCCGCGGTTGAGGACTATTCCAGACCGAATGAAACAATGAGCGAATTCGATTACGATAAATTTGTATACCTTGCGGGACTGGCTAGAGGGAGTTTGGGCGTGCAGGTGCTCATTTGGTGGAATTCGGCTTCGATTCTTGTAGCATGAGGTGTATCATGCGGTTTATTTGTGCTGCTCTGCTGTGCTCCGTTCGGGTCGGGCATTTGATTCGGAGGGCGGATTGAGTTCAGCGTTCTGTTCGTATTGATCATGGCTTGCGTGCTTGTTGCAAACAGCGATGACAGTTGACGGCATGTCTGGGCCGGCGATATCACTGGGCGGCTTAGGTAACGCGCGATGAACAATTTGTGGACTTTGACTCTGTTGGATGGTTGCACAGGTGATGCGTGCGGCCAGCTGGACCCTGTCGCGATGTGCAAACGTGCTTGCATGCCGATGTCGTGCAGGGTGTGCGCGTAGTGCTCACCATGGGCTCATTGCGGAGGGGAAGGGCCAGGTTTTCGGTCGGCAGCCGCATCCCCGACTCAGAGGCCCGGGGTGCAGGCACATCACAATTCACCATCAACAACGTGCCTGGAGAGCGCGCACGCGCAAACGACAGCCGACGCCGTCTCGTGCGCGTCCGCCCGACTGCTCTCGCCGCAGACGCGCCTCAAACGCATCCGCAGGCTGCCGTTGAGACTGCAATGCCTGGAGGTCCGCATCCGAGCCGAGCCTAACCAATCAGCCCAACGAGAGCAAGCCCGCCACTACTCAGCCCGCTTCCTTCAACGACACGTTTTCAGCGGCCGCCGCCGCAAGCACTACTCGAGCCCAGAGCCAGGCAGATCCACCGACGGTCCAGCCACCAACCACCGAAACACCCGGGCGAGACCTAATGTCAGCGACCGCATTGAAAGGAGGAGATTCCGAGAGAGCGTAGTCTGGGTGACGCTCGTGCCAGCCGCAACCCCAAGGTCCCGTAATTCTCCCCTGACGCCCAGCTCGTCCCGGTCTACCCATAGCTTCCCAAATCTCCGTCCGCTCGGCGCCTGAACTGTGTCTCCAAAGCGGCCCGTTGCGCGCCCCTCCATCCGAGAACGAACTCTCGACAACCTCCCTTCCCTCTCAACCCTCGTACCCAAAGTCCAAGTCCGCTGGGGAATAGCTGCCGAATCCCTCCCCCAGGCAACCACCCGCCACTTTTTTTTTTCTCCCCCTCGCACGCGCGCGCGCATCACCCCGACCTGAGAGCTTACCCGCCCTCCTGCGCAAACTGGCGCCGCGCGTCGGTCGGTCGAACCTCGAGATTTCCGCCGAGAATAAAACCTAGAGGTTGGGGAGGAAAAGGAAAAACACACACGTCATCAGCATCACGGCAAACAAGGGTTAATTCTTGGGGGGCTGCAACACCCAACAACGAACAGGAGCAGAACCATGAATTCTTTACGGCAATCGTGTCGCCCCAAGCACCAGGTGCTGATTCTGAAGTGCTACCCGCGCTTGCAGAAGGGCTATCGCGAGGAGGAGGTCAAGCCCAACAGCTCGGAGCTGAGCTACTTGCTCTTCTACGCCAGCTCGCGGCGGACCAAGCTGGTCAAGGTCGGCGACTTTTTGGACAAGAGGACTGCGGGGGATGTGTGGAGGAGCAGGATTGCGTAGGTGCCTTTTTGTTCGCCGTGGTCTTACGCGCGCGCTGGCTGGAGGCTGGCAGGATTGGGTCCACCACTTTTTTGTTACTAACTTGTCTCTCCCTTATGCAGGAGCGTACTCGTCACCCTCCAGATCCTGCAGGCGCTCATCGAGAAATGCCCCAAGGATATCCCGCTCTACGCCAACAGCGTCCTTAGCGTTCTGCGCACCGTCCTGCGCTCCAATGATGTCACCATGGTTGAGGCATCCGTGCCCATGTTTGAGGCCTTTTGCGAACACCAGGATCCCGCGGCGCTCGCTGCGGACAACGAATACCTTACCCAATACGAGGAGATCGTGCAGCTATACGCGCAATTCGCAAACAAGGAGAACCAACCCGCCCCAGCTGGCGCACCCCTGAGCTGGCCCGTCGCGATTAAATTCCGGAAGGCTGGCCTGCGCGCGATCAAGGCCGTGGCCGGATCGGAAAGCTTAAGTGCCGGCAAGCAATTAGATGCTATAATCCCCGTCATCCTCGTCAACCTGTACGCGGAGAACGGAGCTTACCTGCACCGGTTGGAAATTCTGGATAAAGAGAAGGAGCATCATGACAAGGAGGCGGCAATCGCCAGGAGGAAAAGTACGTCGACGGTGCCTGGGGAAAGTGAGGGGGATCCGCTTGCCGCCTCGGGGACCACAGAGGACGCGGACAAGATCGCGGAAGAGGAGGCTGGCGTCATCGCGCTCCAGGCGCTGCGGAACATATTCACGTACGTCAGCCGAGACCAGCTACGGCTAGCCACGCTCGCGGCCATGAAGTTCATCACGTCGAAAATCAAGCCGAGCGAGCATTTCCCCAACGGCCTCGTTGACGGTTCGTGGCCGGCAGAGCTGTGCGGCAAGATGTGCAGCTGGGCGCCGGTGCAGGACCGCTACGTTATCCTTGTTACTACTTCCAGTTCGCTTGTCCGGAGTAAGGCTGTCGAGGACGATTTCGAGCGGCAGTATGTCCTTGCTACGCTGGTGGCTTGGCTTCTTGGCGATTTGCACATCAACTTCATGGGGCTAAGCGTTATGGATGTGTTGGTTGGCTTGATGGGTCGCATTCTCGAGCTGCTTCAAGTGGGCGGTGCCGCTTCCCTCTTGAACGGAGTGGACGCAAAGGCAAGCAAGGACAGCATCGCAGCCCCTCAGGAGAACACCCCTGATGTCAGCGAACGCGCGACAACACCGACCGACGCGCGGAAGAAGCTCGTCCAACAGCTCAAGAAGTGCGTGTCGAACCTGGCGACCCACATCTACTACACCGACCAGATTCCCGATATGCTTACTGCCGTCCTCTCGCGTCTGAAGCCGGTGGGAGGTGCCTCCAACACCGCGGCGGCCATTGAGGATCCCAGCGGTACCGTCGAGTCGGTAGCCAGCTCAGCAAACCTTCACGAGAATCCGGGCGCGGACAACTTCTTCTCGTTTGAAACAGCGAGAGTGATTGCTCTAGAGGCTATCACGGATATCCTGCACATTGCAAATGCGCACGGCAAGGATGTGGATGGCGGAAAGGGCTCCGTCGGCCGGAGCCGCGCCGGTGTTGATGCTTGGGAGGGCACGCAGTGGTTGCTCCGCGACCCGGCTCCGAAGGTGCGGAGAGCGTACGCTGATGCGCTGCTCGTCTGGCTGGAGTTGGAGCTCAAGAAGACGGACCTCCGAGCCGTACCTGAGAGCTTTGCCGGCAAGACGGAGAGGAAGGAGAGGAAGGACGGGGATAGTTTGGTCAGGAGAGCCGTCAGCAACGCAACGAGCCCCGGCTCGCCGAGGGACAAGAGCCCCAGGAGATTCCGGACGAGTTTCCTCCAGCTGCTTCACCTCGCCGTGTACGAAAACGCGCACCAGTTCGCGCTTGCGAATGGATCCGAGGCCGACCAGGAAATCCTGCTTCTGCACCTCCTCCTCGCTCGTCTGGTGGCCAAGCTCGGCGTCAATGCCCTCTGCACCGGCCTGCCGATGATGTTCCGTCTGCAGGAGGATATACCCGCCGTGGAGGGTGCGGCGGCGAAGGTTCGCCTTGGCAGTTTGGTCCATGGCTACTTTTGGGCACTTTCTACCAGCTTCGGCTTCGCTGCCAGCCACCCCGGAATGGCGATTGGAAGCGAGATCAACCGGCGGAAGGAGACGGGCATGTGGTTGCAGAGTGTCTCTATGCCGCCCGTTGAGCTCAAGGACATCGGGTCTGCGCCAGGTCTGACGAGCTTTCCAGCCGACACCGTTGACCACGAGGCGCTCAAGCCGTTCGACAACCGTCAAGAGCTTGTGGACCAGATCGCAGAGGGATATGCCGATAGCGTTTACTCCCCGCCTAACAGTGCCCCTGGTAGCCCCAACCGGTCGTTCTCGGTCTCCCTAAGCATCCCGAACATCACCGGTGGCGGGTTCATGGATGATCCCAGGGACTCTCAGCTACCAAAGTCAAACGTTCTTCCGCAGAAGGTCAGAGACCAGATGATGGACTCCTGGAACAAGGAGGACGTGCTCGCGGCCATGGCATCCAACCACGACGCCAGCTCGCAGTCGGGAAGCCTCAGCATCTCGCACCGGACGAAGCGTGCCCACACCCACTCTTCAGTCGCCACCGCTGGCGACCCACGAGCATCGAACGGCTACCTGGGCGTCAACATCCCCACCGGCCACGTCAGCCCCATGCCGTCCCCGTCGATGATCAACCACCACCACCGCTCCGCTCTGTCTGGCCTGAACGACGGCGGCAACCACCGCGGCGGTCCCGGCTCCAGCTCCTCGGCCCGCTCCGCCATCCGCCTCGACGACCTCAAGCGCGTCCTGTCGGAGAAGGGCGGCGAGTCCTCGTCCCCCATCCTCCCCATGACGCGCCGCGGCCGCAGCGCCGAGGGTGACGACGATGGCGACGACAGCGACAGCATGGTCTCGGCCGACTTCAGCACCAGCGAGTACAGCTACGCCGCCCCGGGATCCAGCTACAGCCACGGCACGTCAGGGGGCGAAGATGCAAGCGGCCAGCCACGCCCTCCCCTCTCGACCATCCCTTCCTCCACCATGGGGCTCGACGACGCCGCTGCGTACGGCTACCCGCCCGTCCCGCAGATCCCGGCCGCGTTCGCGGGCGAGGGCACGCCGGCGACGACGACGACGCCGCCTTCTAGCGACGCTTCCCCGGGCGCGGACGCGGGCGGTGGCCAGCAGCAACGGCCCCGCACGGCGACGAACGGCGGCGGCTCGCGCAACAACAGCCTTGCCGCCGGCACGGGCGTCACAGCCAACGGCGGCGTGCGCACCAGCCGCAGCGTCAAGAGCCGCGCGGGCCAGAGCACCAAGAGCGGCCGCGGCCGCAGCCGCAGCAGGAGCGTCGTGACGAGCGGCGGGAACAGGCGGACGGACCACGGCCGGATGGACGTCGGTGGGCTGCTCGCCGGGATCGGCGTGGATGATGATGACGATGACGATATCCTTGGCGGTACTGGCGGGGCTGCAGGGGGTGGTGATAGCAGGTTGCTGGGCGGAAAGGGGTTCCTTGGGGTCGTTAATGCGCCGTATTGATTCGAGGAGGGGTTCGCTTTCATATAGTTCTTTTAGGGATGGGAAGGAAGACGGACAGGTTTTTCTTTTGGGCTGCTTGCTTACTTTAGGGAGCCTGCAGGTAGGGGTTGCGGACTAAGGAGTGTCTGTGTAAGCGTGGATGGGATACCACCGTTTTTGTTCGTTCAGTTTAGCTCCGTCCTTTTTTTGCTCTCCGTCCTCCACTCTCCTCGCCTCGCCTGGCTTCTTCTTGTTGTTATTGTCGTCATGCTCCGTCGTCGTCGTCGTCGCCTTCTTTGCCTTTCCTGGCCAAATTCCTCTGCTTCTTCTTGTTATTGGCCGACTTCAAACCTTTTTTCCTTTTCACTGTTCCTACAAAGCTTTTTCTTGCTAGGTTACCTTTTGTGGCCTTTCCTTTTTTTAGCCGGTTTTTTATACCTCGATTAAGAAGAACAGAGCAGAGAGCGAAAGCAGAAGCTGAGCCGAACAGAGAGCAGAGCAAAGATGAAAAGGTTCTGAGCGTGTCTGAGCTCTCTTATGGCCTTTTTTTTTGGCCTCGTTTGAACTGGGCCCGCCCTCCTCCCCGCTGGGTGCTGAGCTGACCAACACGGTAATTTTCTTTTCTTTCCTCCTCTCTCCTTGTCCAGTCGTCTTGTTTCTCGTATCTGATCTCCTGTTGTCGTTTTTGGCTCCTATTTTTTTGAAATGCGTGCGCGCGTCTCTACTCGTCTGTTTATGCATGCGCTTGTCAGCAACCGTCCTTATGCGTCCTCTCACTTTCCTTGTTTTTCCCTCTCCTAATGGGTTAGTAATGGGCTTTCGTAGCCGCTATCTCCCTCTTCCCCCTCTCTCCCTCAGTCGCCTTAACCCTTGGTCTGATATTCAGCTCGGGAAACTGGTCGGATTGAGCTGTTCTGTTCGATGCACGCGTCGTGGATATACATCCTGTGTGCTACGAGCAGGAGCAGGAGAAGCAGCTCACGTATTTATACATACCGCGCGGGGACGGGGGGGAATGATGGCAAAGCTTTGAGCGCGAGGGGGTCATACACGTTCCCTTTTCCGTGTTTTTATTTTTTATTTTTTTGGCCGTCAGCCGCACCTCTCATCATCCTTCGGGACAGTATCATCTCCTTAATCACTTTTTTTTTTTGGAAGAGATAGATAGGGAAAGTACATATACCACACCGTACGTGATTTCATTGTCGTCGCATAGCGCGCGCTCATCTCTCTCACCTTTTTTTCTTTTTCGTATTTACTGTTATTTGGTTTGCCTATCTTTCCTCGTGTTCCTCCTCTTTTGCCTTTGCGTAAATATCCCCCCCTCTGATTGATCTTTTTCCTTTAATTGTTCACTGTTCTGTACTTTGTTTGGAAAGCGCGAGAAGAGGGAGCATCGGCGCTGGTGGCGGCCATCAACTGGCCTGCCTTGCATTGCACAGTATGTGTGGAGTTGGTGGAGAGCATAGGGTGGGTGGTGGGACCGGACACAAGGGGGGGTGAGGCGTGTATATAGTAATGACTCCTACATAACATATATATATACTGCTTGCTGCGACACTGAGAGAATTTCGGAAATGCGGGGAAACTCTATGTGAATGTATGCTCTTGTTGTCATTCTTACTGCTCGTGTGAGGTGAGATCTGGTCGTATGTTGAGAAGGTGAGCGGGTGGAAGGTGGTGTGATTGCTGTACTCGTGCGGTATTGACGTACGTCAAGGTAAGTGGGTTCAGACATTGCTCTCATGCGCGTGGTCTTGAAACCGTGGCGACGGAACGCGCAGCTGAGCAACTTACATGATACCAGTGTTGTTACGTTCTGTCGTTCACGTACAGGGGGGTAAGCGCAGCCGATGGCGGGCGTCATTCTGTTTTCTGATCATGTCATGGGTAGCTGAAGCTATCGTCCGGACGTGAATGTATATTTGTTAATTCGACATTTACGTCCGGATGGTAGCTTCAACTACCCACGTATTGTTTTTTTTTTCTTTTTTTAGAAAAAGCTGAGGCATAGCTCCGCCTGGAGTCTTATTATTCTTCACGCTAGTCTTCAGCTGCGCTGTCGCCGTCCATCATTGTCCAGTTCCAAACCCAAGCTAAAGAATCAAATATTCCTGCCATGCTCCCTTCCCTCAGGAAACTCTTAACGTCTCTGTGACACCTCACTCTCACTTTAGAAGGCTGAAGTTGCAAGTAAATAGTTGTTCTTCATTACTGCTTCGATAACACCATAGACTGGTTGCTGGATCTCGAAAGAAAATACTGAAAACCATTGCCGGAATGCCGGACTTAAAACTCGCTAAAACGCCAAAAAAATAACCTACCGGACTACCGGACTTCGAAATCTTATGCTTTATATTATTCCCGCTCTTTCGAACTGTTGGGAATGGTAATTCTTTCTATCCTCGCGGATTGTCTTTCTAATTAACGCTGGGAGAGCCGCTAGGGATGGCCGACGTAAGTTATTACTTTACGGCGCGGCCGTAGGCGCGGCCGGAAGTACCGTCCTATTAGATGGCCGGCCTAGTTTTTTAACGTTACTTAGACGGGTAATAGTATAGTTTAACACCTCTATCTTCTAGGGTAGATATAGATCCGATTATTCGAATTCTTACTATCTTCTCGTATCCGCGCGGCTAAGTAGTAGGGTAGTATCTAGCTCTCTAGTCTAATAATTCGTCTTTATCGGAAATTATTACTATACGCCGCTTCTTATTCTATAGTAATATAAAAGAGAGTAGAATGGGCCTCTTCTTCGGCGTAGCTAGGGACGTTGCTAGAAGTACTTAGTAGTCTCTCGGGGCTGTTACGAAGCTGGCTGATGGGGTATGTGGTAGACGTTGACGCAACACCCTCGTACCGGACTTGACGCTGACGCCTAACCGTGGTGAGTCCGATCGCGATAACCGCCGATGGATAAAGGTGTTGAGGAGAGGTCGCCTCCAGCGTCGCAGAAGTATCTGCCCGTAACTGTTCCTTCTTCTTTGAATGCCGTTGGACCCTGCATTTGTCTCTTACCGTTCCGGAACAGACGCTGAAGCCACCCCGCGTTGTCCGCCCCAGTACTTGATAATACCCAGCAGGTTCTGCAGGCGCAGACCCCACTTCAGGGCCAGACCGTGAATCAGAAAGGTAGTGGCGATGCATGCAAGACCGATGTGGACAGCTGTAATTGCGAACGAGGGGGTCGAGGGTGATAACGTAATATCTCATTAGTTGGTGTATGAGTGACGATCGCTAACTAGGGTCTATGGAGCAAATGAGCCAGCCCGGATAAGTAATCTTCGGGCCGACAGCGCTACCCCCGTGCACGTGTCGTCAGGGTAGAGTCCAGTGCTCGAGCTCGAGTTGCAGTGCTTAAAAGAGTGATTCCTTCGCGATGGGTTCCTTTTGTCCAATTGCTCGCTGAAGCATTCTTCTATGAAAGCCACCATATCAAAAACTCGGTCTTGTTCCCTCCGGGTTTCCTTGTGAAATCGAGAGGGAAACCCATGACTTTGAGTTCAATCGCAACTATGCATAGACCGAGGACTAGGTGATGATGTGGCGTAACGGAAACAAACAGTGATGCCATGCACCACGCTGGCTCAATGGAGCTCAGCATCATCATTCGACATTGATGAGCAGCATCACAACAATAATTGACCTCCTTCGCTCGCAGACCAGCACCGCATGCTTGATCGGAAGACAGGGAGGGACGCGGACAAGTATGCTAACATGTCCACTGCCTTAACAGCAG
This sequence comes from Lasiodiplodia gonubiensis, assembly GCA_009829795.1. Lineage (NCBI taxonomy): Eukaryota > Fungi > Ascomycota > Dothideomycetes > Botryosphaeriales > Botryosphaeriaceae > Lasiodiplodia > Lasiodiplodia gonubiensis. The sequence goes on from RHKH01000154.1 coordinate 38,562, forward strand.
TGGATTCGTACGGTGGGACTGCTATCAATCCACCGGACCCGAGAGGCGTTGGCGTCGAGTGTTTGGGAGGCGGACACGGTCGGTTTATATAGTCGACCATTTCCAAGGTGCCACCGCTTGCCCGCTCGCACGCGGGGGCAAAGGCACCATGGGAATGGCGCGCGTGAGCTGTTGCAGTCCGTGTCTCGTGCGTCGGAGCGGTGGCAGGTGCTTGGTGGCACGTTGTTGCCACGGATTCACTGCGAGGGCTGGGGGGGAGAGGCGGTGGTTTAAAAGACGCTGCTGCTTGCGACTCTGATTCTGCAATGCTGGAGAAGTTCCATTTGGAGCGATCATGAGCAAAAAAAGGGCACTCTTTGCGTTGCCGTTGTGGCTCCTTTCAGAGAAAGGCACAACAGAACCCTGATCGGAGTTGAAGTGATATGGTGCATCCCTGTCAGCATCGATGAAAATTTTACGGTGAGTATTTTCACAGGTAGATTTTGTTGTTCATCATTTGTACACGATACTGCTGATATGCAGCTAAGCTCGTTCATGACAACCTCTCATCTTTGACGCTGCTATCGCGAAGTTGCAGTAGCGTCAGTCTTTACTTTTGCCCAGACAGAACAGACAGCGAAGCCGAGTCAAATTTGCGGTAGAGCAATGCCCCTCGTAAGAAGCTCTGGTTGTGGATCAGCGTTGGAATCAGTGTTGACTAGAGTGCTGCTTTGTATCGTAGATAACCGCAATCAGTCTGAGGCCCACCTCAAGCACATACGTACACATCTACGTGATGAGTTTTTGTGAAATTCGCGGCTCGTATCTGAAGAAATCATCAAGGCGAAATGGAAATGACTGCGATGGTATTGTGAATTTCAGGATGGTTAAGTCGTGAACTTCCCCCATATTGCAAAGGTGGTGTTTTTTGAGATAGGCAGTCAAAACGTCTACATAAGTAATGAAACAGTGAATGAGGCCACGAGGAGAAGCGCTCCAAATCCTCCAGACTCACTGTAATACTAGCTTCTTTGAGACCGACACCTGTCCAGCCGAAGTCTTGCGTGGTTTTGCCGCAGGCAATTTAAGCCACATCAGCCGCAGTATTTTGTACATACATTGCAGACTGTTGATGACGCAATTTCTTTCGATGAAGGGCCTCTTCGTTACCGAACTGTCACCTCAGAAGAATACCTATTGAGGCCTGTCACCTTTCTTTCACTTCGTATCTATCTCACCTACATTAGTAGACCTTCAAAAGCTTTAGTCTTCGAACCCGTGTTTTAAAAAATATTAGTCTCTCGTGGAGTCATTGAAGTAGTTATTTGAACGTAAACATGAAATCTCTATTGATACCACGTCCAGATATTGGCCTGAATTCCCCACGCATGCCAAGCGTCACTGCATATAGCAAAACATCATTACCCGGCTCAACCCTCCCCAACCCACCACGACTTTCGTGGTCTCGGCCCTGGCTTGAGGTTGGGCGGGGGTGGACGGATACCAAGGGAGAAAAATGCGGGGAAAGGTCATCTCGTCGACAACCGCACCAATTACCTGTTCAGGACGAACGGCCGGATTGCGAAGACGATGTTATCCCCGGAAGGCTTGCTATCGTGATGTAGGCATGCGTGGACCAATGACGTTGATGTGTTGACATTACTGGCCCCGGACGGCTTTGTTCTCCCCCGCAGCTCTGGTCTTGGGTGAGGGGCCGTGGTCCGCAGTTCCCCCCTCACCCCTCTTTTCTGGCTTGGGTCTATTACAAAGGACCGCTCATTTGCTTGCGCGGGCGCGACTGCCATGCTCGAAATCAAACACTCGGTGCTTCGAACATCGCTGCTCAGCATAGAGAAATCTGGAGCACGAAAATGGCGCAGACGATGAAAGCAGTCCACTACGAGGGCCCGTTCAAGGTCTCGGTCAAGGATGTACCCCTCCCGAAGATCGAGCACCCGGACGATGTCATCATCAAGGTCACCACCGCGGGTATGTGCATGCGCGACCATCATGGTGTTCTCATACGGGAAAAATCCAATAAAACTGACATTGTGCCACCACAGCCATCTGCGGCTCTGACCTCCACATGTACCAGGGCCGCACGGCCGCCGAGGCCGGCTTAGTCTTCGGGCACGAGAACATGGGTATAGTGACGGTACGTACGACCTGCATTTTACCACAAAAAAGAATGGGGGAATTCGAGGAACGAAGAAAGACGACCATTGCTAACCACTTTCCCCCCCAGGAAACCGGCTCCGGCGTCACGCTCCTCGCGGCGGGCGACCGCGTGGTGCTGCCCTTCAACGTGGCCGACGGGCGCTGCCGCAACTGCGAAGAGGGCCGCACGGCCTTCTGCACGGGCGTCAACGCGGGCTTCGCGGGCGGGGCGTACGGCTACGTCGCCATGGGGCCGTACCAGGGCGGGCAGGCGCAGTACCTGCGGGTGCCGTACGCCGACTTCAACGCGCTCAAGCTGCCGCAAGGCACCGACCACGAGGCCGACTTCGCGCTGCTGGCCGACATCTTCCCCACGGGTTGGCACGGCCTGGTGCTGGCGGGCTTCCGCGCGGGCGAGACCGTCGCCGTCTTCGGCGCGGGCCCCGTCGGGCTGATGGCGGCCTACAGCGGCGTGCTCCGCGGCGCCAGCAGGGTCTTCGTGGTGGACCAGGTGCCCGAGCGGCTGCGCGCGGCGGAGAGGATTGGCTGCGTGCCCGTTAATTTCCGCGACGGCGACCCGGTGGAGCAGATCGTCAGGGCCAACGGCGGCGAGATGGTCGATCGCGCGGTGGATGCCGTGGGATATCAGGCCGTCGACGCGTCCGGCAGCACCGAGAAGCCGAACATCGTGCTCGATCAGCTCATCATGGTCACGCGGCCGACCGGCGGCCTGGGGATTCCGGGTTTGTATGTGCCGGCCGATCCTGGGGCGCCCGATGCGCAGAGCGGGAAGGGGCAGATTCTGATCTCGTTTGGGAAGCTGTTTGAGAAGGTAAGACGGGAATGAGCGAAATGTTGAGCGACATTGCTGACAGAATCGAAGGGCTTGTCTCTCGGAACCGGCCAATGCAACGTCAAGGCGTACAACAGATACCTTCGAGATCTGATCATCTCTGGTAGGGCCAAGCCTTCTTTCGTGGTTTCTCATGAGATCTCGATTGATGACGCCTCGGACGCGTATGAAAAGTTTGACAAGCGAATCGACGGGTATACCAAGGTGCTGATTCATCCTAATGGTCCTCTTTCGTAAGTTTGCTGAGGTTAGCGTGGATTGGAAAGATCTGTATGTTATTCTGCCCACATAGCCTTCAAGCCTGTCCGACCGTGAACACCTTGTGCGTTGGCGTTCAAAGTAGTGATAAGGAATCACTTTGGATGCAGTAAAAAACAGATGACTGAAAAGTCTTTTGAACATGTGGTTTGACGACCATTACCTACCACCCTCACTTCTTGCGCTTCACCAACCCCTTCTTTCTCTTTCCAGTCACGTCCCTTCCCTCACCGATCTCCAACAAAGCCTCTCTCTTCTTCTCTCCCACAACCTTCAGCGCGTCACGAATGACCCTGGTCTCGACATTGACGCCCTCCTCTTCGTACTCGACCATCTTCGTGCCAACCCTGTTTTCAATGGCCAAAACGAGCTCCACATCCCTCTGCCCCACCATCGTCACGCTCTCACCCGAACGCCCCGCACGCGCAGTACGACCGACCCGGTGGATATAGTCATCAGGGTCCCTGGGAACGTCGTAATTGATGACCATCTCAACGGCGGGAATATCAAGACCGCGGGCCGCGACGTCGGTAGCCACCAGGATGCGGGCAGCCTTGGCGCGGAAACGAGCGAGGTTGGATATGCGTTGAGACTGCGGGAGGCCGGAATGCAAGCTCGCCACGCGGTGATCGAGCAGACGCAGCATTTGCTCGAGAAGCTGCGCCGTAGAGGTACGGTTGACGAAAATGATGGTGGATTTGGACTCGTTGGCGGGTGTGAGGAGAAGGGTATGTAGAAAGGCTTCCCGGTGAGTGACGGGAACCTGGAGATATTTCTGCTGCAGGGTTGTGGGAACAGCCAGGTCCTCTGTGTCAACTTCGCAGACAAATACTTCTTGCTTGCCAGGCGTCCGCGGCATGTCTTTCAAAGCCCGGACCTCGGGTGTGACGGTGGCCGTGAACAAGCATGTTTGTCGTTGGCTTGATGGTGGGAGGACGGAAAGACAGGCCTCGACGTCGGGAAGCATGCTGCCGCGGCCAGAAGCGAGAAGGCGGTCGGCCTCATCGAGGACGACAAAGCGTACCCGACGAAGGCCGCTGATGGTGTCTTCACCGGACGAGTTGATGTGGTCAGCCAGACGGCCGGGAGTGGCAATCACAACATGGGGTCTTGAAGCCAGTGCTATTGCTTGTGAGCGCATGTCGGTACCACCAGTGACCAGAATGGTCTTGAGATTTTGAGGGCCTCCGATGGCATTGAATTGCTCGTAAATCTGCAGAGCAAGTTCACTGCAGGATGATTAGGAAGGTGATCCAAGCATTAGGATTGTGGTACATACCGAGTCGGAGTTAGGACTACTGCAAAGATGGCCACGGGATCTTCGCTCCATTTCTGGAGAATAGGCGCGGCAAAGGCAACAGTCTTACCAGAACCCGTCCTACTACCGCCAATGCAGTCGCGGCCTTTGATAATCTCGGGAATGCAGCCTTTCTGAATGCCGGTGGGCTTTTTGATGGCCATGGCAGAGAGAGATGCAACAAGCCATGGTGAAACATTGAGAGAAGCAAAGGAAATGTTTTCTTTGTAGTTTTGGGAAGCGAGAATAGCAGCGGGCGCCTCTTTTTGGGCGGCACCAGTCTGTTTCGCTTTCACGCGCGAGAGGGTTGAGGTAGGCAAGGGCCTAGGTTGCGGTTCATCTTCTGAGTCTGAGTCGGCGGCAGGTGACAGTTTTCTCCTTTTCCTGGCTCCATGCTCTTCGACTCTCACATGCGAGCTCTCCGAGTCGGAGGCCGAGGACGAGGCGTCTACGGACGAGGGCGCCATTGCTTTATCGTTCATGGTCGGAGGCCGAAGAAAGTCGTCAGAAAATCTTGGGCGCTCGGAGCTGGAGCTGGTTTTTCCGGGCTCGCTTAGTCACGCAGGCCACGGCTCGCGTATCCACGGTACGGGCTCCTGTCTCGACTGCGTGGCCGGCGGGGTCTTGGGCGCGCGCTGAGACAGAAGCTTGCGTTCGATTGGCTGCCAAGGCTGTGATTCCAACCTCGACATCACGCATTGCTGTTGGCCGCGGCATGATTTGATTGTCTTGGGGAGACCATGGTCTGCACAACGCCAAATGGCACGCTGGCTCGAAGCGCCGAGCCCACGATTGCCCCGCAAGGGTCCATCAATGCATCTCGTCCTCAAGATCCCCCTGGTGATCGTCGAGATGCACGGCGACCGGGATGCGGCGCAAAGCGCGGGCTTTGGGAAAGCCAGAAGCAGACGGCGGCGCATGGAGTCAGGCAGGCCGCTCGCAAATTGCCAAGCGCACCGACGACGAAAGACTCGCCCGGGGCGGATCCGCATCCACAGCGTTCGGGACACGTGTGGGACGCGGTGTTGCTTCGCCGGACCCCCTTTGAGCCTGCTGCTGCGGTTTTGGCCCGCTCCAGCCGTCAGCAGGCTGGTACTGTCGGGGGGGTCGGCGTGACGTCGACGTGCCGGGGCGGTTCGCTCGAGGGGAGCCCGGCGCGGCTCTGACCACCCGTTGCGCGCTGCAGCCGGCGTGTAGTAGGGCACAGCGGCGCCAATTCACCGCCAGCTGCGCATACCGAGAGGCCCATTCCAACTCTATTGCTGCCGCAGAGGTCGGTGAAGCTGCGCTGGTGCCGTCACATAAGAACAGCGCCTTATGAAACGCACCATCCGGCCCCCAGCCCAACGGCCAAGGAGTCCAGCTACGCCTCAATCGACTCGCACGCGGGCGGCTACACGACGGCTACAGCCGTAAAACCTGCCCTCCGCCCTCGACCTCGACGTGCTCCCTCTCTGCATCCCTTCGCTCGCTATCCTCCCCCACCTGTCACCCGCCTGTCATAGGGCTGTCTGCACCGCGCGCTGGCCCAGGGAGATCGTTCTCGGCAGACCCAGACCCAGCACGCGCCAGAACCCAGACGCAGACGCGCACGCAGCCGCACACGCACACGCACAGCTGTCGTCCATTGCACGCCTCCCAAGCCCCGCGCCGCTCCCGTCCGCTGCCAGCTCCTCCGCGCCGCTGAACAGCCAAATCCTTACGCTCCACCGGTCCCACCGCACGCGCGCACGGCCGGCCTCGATAACCGCAGCTCCACCACTGCTTTCCCCTCGCACATCGCCATCAACCATCTCACACTCGCTCGCTCGCGGATCCCCTCCACAGACCACGGCTCTCCTCGCTCCCCCAGCCTTCCAGCCGTCCTGCAGCCAAGCGCCGCCCGACCCGATCCGATAGCTGGGTCGAACCTACAAAGGGACACAAAGTCTCCTCCCGCAGCGCTTCCCGCCGCGTGCCTGACGCTGCTGGTGGCATCGCTGCGGGTACTTGCAGACCCTGCACCAGGCCTTTGGCCGTGTGACTCGCTCGAGAGACGATAGTCGCCCGAACCACCCTACATGTCCGGCTCACGCCCCAGTACCCCGCAACACCAACAATCTCAGTCTTCGAGCGCCATGTCGACGCCAGCTCCTCTTCTCCGCCCGCCGATCCCGGGTGCGCGGAGCCACTCCTCGCCGCGCGCTCCACGCCTGGGCCTCTCCATCCCGCCCTCTCCCAACGCAAGACCCGTCGTCAACGGCCAGACAACATCCGACGTCCACCAGATGCCCGCGCTGCATCCCCCGCAACAACCGCTCAACGCCCGTCCGTCTCTTCCGAAGCTCGCCCTCGCCACTCCCAGCGGCGGCCAAGCAACGCCGCAAGAGGGCGCCCCCAAACGGGGCGTGGCCGGGCTCAAATTACAATTACCAGGCAACTCGGCGTCGGGAAGCAGCAATGCCTCTGCCAACAGCCGCAGCGGCAGCTTCGGCGAGCGCGGCCCGCCGTCGTTGCAACTTAACACGCTAAACAACAACTCGCACGATCCCATCTCTGCTCTCTCTAACGGCCAATCGCCCACCCTTAACTCCAACTCGTCCGCAGAGATGACACGGACCAATAGTGATATAATGGTTCTGCCCGACCTTGCTCAGCTGCAAATCGACAAGGGCGGGAACCTGGAACCTGGCGATTTGGATAATGCCGGCTGGAGAGCGGCAAGCAAGGAGGGCTTGATTGAAGAGCTTGGTTCGCTAGGCGAGGGTGCCGGCGGCGCGGTTACGAGGTGTGTCTTGAAGGGTTCCAAGACTGTTTTTGCGCTGAAGGTAAGACTCACATGTCTTTGATTCGGACCCCGACTGACCAACTGCTTAGATCATCACTTCGAACCCGGACCCTAGCATAAAACGTCAGATTGTGCGTGAGCTGCAGTTCAACGCCTCCTTACAACATCCCAGTATTTGCCGTTACTATGGAGCTTTTCAGCCTCCATCTAATACCTCGATAATCAACATTGCCATGGAATTTTGCGAGGGCGGCTCCCTCGACTCGGTCTACCGCGAGGTTCTCGGCCGTGGGGGCCGTATCGGAGAGAAGGTTCTGGGTGTGATCGCGCGCGGTGTGCTGGAAGGCCTGACATACCTTCACAGCAAACGTATCATCCACCGAGATATCAAGCCCTCCAACATCCTCCTGTCGCGTGCCCCGATGAACCCTGACGGCTCGAGGCAGCATGGCAAAGGTTCTCGTTTGAATGCATGGGAAGGCATTGTCAAGCTTTGCGACTTTGGCGTCAGCGGAGAGTTCGGTACCAAGGGCATGGCCGACACTTTTATTGGAACTTCGTACTACATGGCCCCGGAGCGCATCCAGGGTCTCTCCTACACCATCACATCGGACGTGTGGAGCCTGGGCGTCACATTACTGGAAGTCGCCCAAGGCCGGTTCCCCTTCCCCGCTGACGCGGATGGCGAGAGCGGTGCCATAGCACCCCGCGCCGGCCTTATCGATCTGCTCACGTACATTGTGCGGCAACCGATCCCCAAGCTCAAGGATGAGCCCAAGAACAACATTTCTTGGGGAGACGGGTTCAAATATTTCATTGAATGCTGGTAAGCTAACCTCCCCACGAACCAAACTTCGATGTCTTACTAATTGGTACACTAGTCTGGAGAAGGAGCCCAACCGTCGGGCAACACCTTGGCGCATGCTGGAGCACCCGTGGATGGTGGAGATGAGGAGCAAGAAGGTCAACATGGAATCCTTCCTTGCGAAAGTATGGGATTGGAAAGATTAGGTGGCTTTTAAGACGTGGGGAGAGAGCTAGAGAGTGCCCCAAAAGTTATTTTTTGTTCGCAGGGCACTTTCGCGGCATCGTACACACAAAACGTTTCGAAGCTCGTGACGCTGCGCGTTGGGCTAAAGGCAGGGCAGACGAGATGATGGGAAAAAGAAAGGAGAAATTCCAAAGCACCAACACATCAAGGCACCTTGCTTTTTCTTCGAAGAAAGAGATTGGACTGACCCATACGTGATCTTTCCGTTGGGATCGATCCGTTTTAAGGGTTTTATCGTGTCTGCCAACCTGTTTTATTGTTTTTGGGGATTGTTATTTTTCAAACGGCGGCCGCCAGCACACGCACACAAAGGCATTGGAAAAGGCGTTCTCTATCGTATTTGTTTTCGCTTACTCGCTTTTCCGGTTCGTCTTGGATCCTTCGCTGTATCTTTCTTTGGGGATTCGCGGTTGGTATTCAGTGTGGATGTCTTACTTTGCCAGGTGTCTGAGATAGTGCGGGCGATTCGATTCCGTCCCGCACGTTCAGGGCCTGCAGATGTATTGGAAAAGCCTGTTGCGTTGAGAGAGACGCTGGTAATTGGAGTAATTGACTTCTGAACTGCTTTGTTTTGTGCTTTGGTGATTGGAAATTATGAATTTGCCATCACTTGCAGCGTTTAATTTTATTTTGAAGTCTGCTGTTCGTGGTAGATCGGAGAGAGACATGACGTATATCAGCAACCATCAAAGCATATATCAATTTTCGTCACACAGATGGAAGCCTTTCATTTCACATCATTTCGATTTCCATCTAAAACCCTAAGAAATGGTATCTCTCTAACCCAGCCATGATGGGGTTCCAACTTTCATCGCAGCTTGAATAAGCAACGCTTCCCATCTATCGCACACTTATAATACCGTTGGGGGAAGGACTCGAAGGGTAAGGCAACATTTTAGACGGCCTTGGCGGCCTTGAGCAGGCTGGGAAGCTCCGACTTCTTGGCCTGCAGGTCGCTGTTGCCGCCGATGTGCTTCTTGTCGATGAAGATGTTGGGGACGCTGCGCTGGCCCGTCATGTCCTCGAGAGCGTCCTGGATGGCGGCGCCGTCATCTATGTATCTCCAACATCAGCAATCCGGATTCTTTTTCTATATTTCAATATGATGTCTTCTGGTCGCGTCCGGCTGATCTCGGGATTCGCTTTTTTGCCGAGGTAGATGGTGGGGTTGTGGTGGTGGAGAGTGCGGTACGTACCGACTTGGTCGAGCTCGATGGCGTAGTACTTGGCGCCCAACTCAGAGAGCAGCGACTTGGTGGCGCGGCAGTAGGGGCAGTACGACTTGCTGAAGACGGCTGTTTAAAATAGACGTTAGCTTATGTCTGGCTGCAAGAAGAGGACGTTGCGAGAGAGACGCACCGACAGCGTTGTCGTCGATGATGCCCTGAGCCTTGGTCTTCGCGGCAGACATGCTGGCGGGACTGGTTGCGCGAGTGAAGAAAGATCGTAGGAACTGAATGATGGGCAGTTGGTTGGAGCGCTGAAGCTTGTTCCACGGATGTGGGCAAGCTCAAGCCAAAGTGGGAGGGGTGGTGGTTATATAGAGGCTCAAGTGGGGAAATTGCAAATAGCGCCAGGCCTGGACCGGATGGCGACAAAGAGCGTAGATGCGGGAAGGAGGGGTTGTGTCAGTGACCGATTGCTAAGCGTGAGGGCTGAAGAGTGCTCGTGCTAAGCCAAGCATTTCGCCGGGGCCGCGCGCAGGGACGCTGCATGACGCAACCCCGATCCTTGGCGGTGTCACTTGCAGCCAAAGCTGCCACCCAAAGATTATCACCAAACAAACACCTCCTACCCGAACCGGCCACCTCTTTGACGATCGTCGAGACTCGAGCCATCACCCGAGAGATCCGCCCCGTTACGCGACACCCCCACCATCCCGCCGACCCGACGACGCGTCCCGAGGTGCGAGAGATATGCGCGCGCGACGCCATCCCTAAGCCACCACGTTTTGCGACTCTCCTAGGGGCTCTTTCTCCCCCCTCAACCCCCCAAACAACATCTTCGACACTTCGACTCTCCCCCCGGAGCCAACACCGCGCGCACCACCAACCACACGCGCCATGAGTAGAGACTCAGGAAGCGTCGCAGCCGCCGCCGTAGCGTCTGCGCTGGTCAAGCGCTCCTCGGCTGGCTCCAACGCCTTCTTCTCCATCGCCGTCGCCGTCATCTGCCTGCTCGTCCTGCTGCTGCTGCGCTACTACCTCCCGCTGCGCAAGACGCCCGCGTACCTGCTCGTTCCCGTCTTCCTGGCCCTCGCCCTGCCCGCCAGCATCATCCTGCTCGTCCCCATCGACCTCGGCAGCGTGAGGAGCGTCAATGGCGAGGACAAGGGCGGAAGGGGCGTTTGGCTGCCGGAACGCGCGCTGCTGGTCTGCTGGAGGATCGGATACTGGTTGACTTTCGTCCTTACTTGGTACGACTCCCCCCGGTGTGGGAAGTGAGGGGTGGGTCGCTAATTGTTTTTGCGCAGGGCGATTCTTCCGCTTCTCGGCGAATATAGCGATGCCGGCTACTTGGCTCCGAAGTCGCGCTTCCTTTACTCGCTTCGCTCGAACGGGCAGTACTGGATGATCATCATTGGCTGCAGCATTGTCGGCGCTATATACTTTATAATGACCAATGGCTTCCACTTCACGTCTTTGAAGGGTTTGGTCATGGCTTTGGCCTATGCGTGGGGTCTCATCCTTGCTATTTACCTCATGGGTCATGGCCTTGTGGCTCTGCCTAGGCGGCTTTGGAGGAGCGCGAGCATAGTGGAGCGGTTGAAGAGAATTCAGGCTCAGGCACCCAAGGTCCACGAAAAACTTGAAGATGCTACTGAGAAGTTGGAGGACTACGAGGCGCAGGTCATGCAGTTGAGGAACAAAAGGAGCTCAGTGCCCAGAGAGTTCCAGGAATGGATCGAGGAGCTGGCGGATACTGCATCTCTGTTGGAGGCGCAGCCGTCAAGATCAGTCGGCGCCCCGAGAACGACCATTCCTTCAGTGATTACCGAGAAGTACTTGGCCGATCTTACAAGGAGGCTAAAAAGAGCGAGACACGCAAGGCTGCGCTTTGAAGATGAATGGGCACGCTTGGTTTCTTCCGCCGTCTTCACCCAGGCTATCCTTGATGCTGCGGGCCCCCAAAAGCTCGATGCCACAGCTGGCTCTACCTGGAGACGGGACAACTTCTGGTCCCGACTTGGCCGAAGGACGCTCAGCCCCCGCATGCGTTATCACTGGCATACCCATCTCATTCCTGCCCTCTACTACGCCATGAGTGTCTTCCTTGGATTGGCGTCGGCTGCTGTTGTTTGGTCTGAATTTACCAGGGCCATCTCCGCTAAGGTCAATATCATTAGCCGTACGGTTGTCCACCATCCCAGCTCCGACTCAAAGATCGGCTTCGCGGGACAATGTATCGCAGCGCTCTGGCTACTTTACATGGTTCTGTCCGCGCTCTATGCCATCACCGAGGTCAAGATTTGGGGCAACCGCGCACTGGTCCGTCGCCAGACCTACGCCGAGAGCGCGTGTTGGTACTCGTGCCAGGTCGCCAAGCTGACGGTCCCGCTGGCCTACAACTTCATCACCTTCTTCGAAGGCGAGATCTACAAGGAGACTGTCTTCTTCTCCTTCCTCGGCAAGCTCGTCAACTTGACGCCGCTCGGCTCGGGCTTCTCCAGCTACTTCCCCATGCTCATCCTCATCCCGGTGGCGGCCACGCTGTTCGGCCTGTACGGCCGGGCGAAGCGCATCATCGGGCTGGGCGAATACATGGAGATCGGCGACGAAGACGACGACGAGATCGACAACGCCTTCTCCGGCTGGCGCGAGGGCCGCGCCCTCATCGACCGCGAGGTCCACGGCAACGGCCTCCTCGCCGGCACCACCAGCGCCCTCGGCCTCCGCAACGCGCCGGCCGCTGCTTCTTCTTCTTCCTCTCCTCTCGCCGGCTCCTCGCCGCGCACCGCCAGCCCTAACCCCGCCGCCGCCGGCGGAATCCTCTCCCCTAACAAAAACAGCCGCTCCCCCGTCCGCCCTCCTCCCGGCTTCGCGAGCCACACCCGCACCGCCACCAGCACCGCCGCGTGGCAGCAGCAGCAGCGGTCGACAGCTGCTTCTGCTGCTCCTGCTTCGTCGTCGTCTTCGCGCGGCCGACCCGCCGCCGCCGCCGCCGAACGCAACAGCAACAACATCTTCTCCAGCGCCGCCGCCGAAGACGCGGCCGAGGCCGAGGGCGGCTGGCTCGGCGACTTCACGCACCGCCTGCGCAACACGTTCGAGACGGCCGACTTCACGCCGCCGAAGTGGATGAGGCCGGGGTCGAGTGATGGGAGCGGGAGTGGCGGTGGTGGTGCGGGATTGGGGGGGTCTGGTGGTGGTGAGGGTGAGGGCGCGTTGGGGCCGTTGGAGAGGTTGTTTGGAGGGAATAGGGGAGGTGGGGTGAGGTTGAGGTAGGTACTAGTTGGGTCGCTGGTTGGGGTTAGTTTGGTTTGGGGATGGGGATGATGGTGGTAGTGGATGAGCGGGTTGAAGAGTGATGGAAATGAGTGAGTGAGTGCTGCTTGGGTAAACATGCATGAGCGTGGCGTTGGACGTAATGCTTTTTTTTTTGTGGTCCTTCTAATACTTGTTCTTGTGTATCATCTCACTTCGCCCTTGACTTGGGTTTGGGATTGCCGCCCCGTTTTGATTGCTGCGAGCATGATTCGCGACGGCTCGGGACGAGGAAGGGAGTCTTGTTGTAGAAAAACATGGCGCGTGCTGGATAGGATAGACTGTCTTTTCGTTCTTGTATCTCAGTACATTAGATCTACTACTATTAGTACGGTCCCCTTCCGTAGCCAACGGCTAGTGTGAAGAATAGTAAGGCCCCAGGTGTAACTATTCCAGCTCTTTCTTAGAAATATAATATATGTAGGTATATGAAGCTATCGTCTGGACGTATAGTGTAGAATTTTTAATTCGACATTCTCATCCGGACGATAGCTTCAGCTACCCACGACATGACCAAACAACAAATTCACGCTAGCCACCGGCCGCGAGAGGGGGGGGTGTACATGCAACAACACAACGCCCTGCAGACGACAAGACAAATATTTTTACTACATATATTGCGAGCCAAGACCTGGGGGGGCGGAGGAACGCACGGTACACGCATTAACCCGAGGGGATGGTGATAGGTTGATTAGGGGGGGGACTTTTGGTAGTAGGTAGGTAGTATCGCACAGCAGGGTGTGCGTTCCGACGAGTTGTGCGTGCGGGCCGACTGCTTGCCCAAACTCTAAAGCCTAACCGCTCAACTTCGAACGTCGTGCCAAGGGGTTGGCGCAGACACGTGGCGATGCAGCAGGACCGTGTAGGTGGTGCTTGCTTTCCGTGTGGCTGGCGCGCGCGGTCCGAATAGCAGCTTGCAAACAAGGCTGTTGTGGGAATGCTCTAATATAATATTACTACTACCATCCTTCGTTTACTTTGCCTCACTTTTTTTTTTTTTTTTTTTTTTTTG
>RHKH01000138.1:0-30123 GCA_009829795.1 Lasiodiplodia gonubiensis
CGCCGCGCGCGTGCAGCGTGGCGTGCGTCGACGACGGCAGCGACGACGCGCCGGCGGGCAGCGCGGCCGGGTGGGGCGGCACGACGAAGGTGAGGTCGGCGGCCGAGGCGAGCAGGCAGACGCCGCTGCTGGCGAGGATGGTGGTGGCGGTGGCGGTTGAGAGGCGCATTGTGGTTGGTTTTTGTGCGTGTGGATCGGGAATGAGAGATTGGTGGGTGGATGGGGTGGGATTGGTTGGTTTTGGTTTCGATTGCGCCTGTGGAGGCGGACCGCTCCGTCTTTCGCTATGGTTGTGGGGTAGGAGGAGGGTGCGTGGAGGTTGCGGTTGTTTAGACGGGTTACGGGCAGTCGTTGTAGTGAGAGAGCTTGAGAGAGCTGCGTGGAAGGCGGTGCGTGGATGTGGTTGTGGTGCGTGTGGCGCGCCGTAGTGGCTGGTGAGCTCGTGGCGCACACCTTCCACGTATGACTATCGCCAACATTGTGAGAACACAAGCCCGATCAAGCATGCTTTCTTTCGTTCGAAGGACCGAATGACTCTCGTGAATCACGGAAACTTCGAAGGTAACGATAAAATTACAAGATTCGCTTTCATTGAAAGACCGGGACATAGTCCCTGGCTCCGTCTTGTATGGTATACTATATTAACAATATATATCCCTGTCTTCAATCATTTGACCAGATAATGGCCAGGCTATAGAAGCATAGAGCACCTAAAGCCATTGAACCTCGAAGAACTTTTTTACTTCCTCTTCCTACCCTTTCCGCCCTTCTCCGCACCCGTGGTCTTGGCCTCGGCCTCGACCTCCTTGGCCTGCTCGATAGCCTTCTTATCCCCATCAGCCGGGCTCGTCAGCGGCTTGTTAGCGACCTTCTCTTGCTCGTCTTCATCTTCACCACCCTGGCCGAACTCGTTGACACGGGTGTAGTCGACCCTGTACTTCCAGCCCTGGTAGAGGTAGATGAAGAAGATGACATCGTCACGGAGGGTAGCCAAGCGGTGCAGGGTGGGCATCTTGATGGTGAAGGCGAAGAGGTCGTCGATGAAGGTGTTCAGGAACTTGTACATCATAGCCTTGCGCGGCATGTGTGCCACCGACTTGAGGCGGTAGTTGATGTACAGCGACGGCACCATCATCAAGAAGCCATACGCGTAGACGCTGCCGACGAGTGTGGCGATGATGAAGCTGTACCACGACTTGTGCGTCTCGTAGACAAGAGAGTAGCCGGCGTAGGCAAGCAGAAGAGGAATGGCAACCAAGTACAGATACTTGAAGGCGATGCGGTCATACTCCTGCGTCTCCTTCTCCTTCTCGGACAGCTCGTGCTTGTCCTTGATTTCAATCTTGTATGGCAAGAAGGAGCCTGGGCCGGCAGGTCCGAGCCTGACGTCAACCGTCTTGGTAATCTTCCAGGCTTCGATAAGAATGCCCATGCCCTGGCCGAAAAGAATCATCCACGACGTGTTCTCGTTGTTGTCCATCAGGTAGAGGAAAATAACCGTCTGCATGAAGACGTTGGCCAGAATCGTGCGGACCGAAGTTCCGACATTGTCCTTCTTCGAGCGCCAGTGAGAGACGTCGTTCTTGAATGCAAGCATCTCAAAGATCATGTGGAGGATAGAAACAACACCGGTCGTAGCAAGCAAGTACGCGTTACTGTCGATCAAGATACGCTTGAAGTCCTCGAACTCTTCTCCGGAGCCACCGGCGGTCATCTGTCCAGGATTGGCAGCTGCGTTTGCCTGGTTAGCTTTGACATTGGCATCAATGCTGGCGAGGAGGGTGTAGATCCAGCTCTTCTGCTGGTTCAGAGAGATGTGCAGAGGAATCTCGGTGGTAGTAGAGTTAAGCTCCATCATGTGGTCCTTCAGCTGCCAGAAGGTGTTGACAAACAGAATGGGATAGTACCATCCATTCTGGCCAGAAGCATCCCTAGCTCCAGTGGCTTCGAGCTGAATGTAGCTGCGCAGCGCCGGGTGGAGCTGAGGGTACCTCTGCACGCCAGAGTCCGGGATGAACGACATGGTGAAGTTGGGGTGGTAGTAGTTGACGAGCCGGCTCGGCTGCTCAAATTCCGGCTCTGGGTCGGTCTCTTCATCCTCACCACCACCCAGCAAATTCTTCGTCTTCTTGACCTTCTTCTTGGGCAGGCGTTGGGTCAGGGGATAGGCGAAATGGTAGGCATTGGAGGGATCGTAGCTCGGAGAGGCAGGGTCCAGCTCCTTGCCGGCCTGGCCAACGAAGAAGTGCGCCCAGATGGGACCACCAGCCTGGACCTCCTTCGGCACCTTGATCGTCGTGTCGATCTCACGCTTGTCCTGGAAATCACCGTAGGCGAATTTCCTCTCGTCCACGACTAGCGACTCGGCAGGCATCGACTTCAGCGACGGCACGACGATTGACGGCGAGACGTAGATGTTCAGGTCGAGCTCGGTGCCGGGAGCCCAGATAGGCGCAATGGTTTGCGGAATGGCATTGTACTGGGCGTCCGGGGCGAGGCCGTGAGGCCTGTGGGCAAAGTCGGGAACCGGTGCATTGGCGCCGGGGACGTTGGCAGTTGACTGCTGCGATTGTGTGCCCCCTCCGCCGAAGAACTGCTTGGTGGCGAATTGAATGAGCAGAAAAATGCCAACACTCTGCGCCGCAGTGCGGAAGAACTGGGGATGGATATTGATCAGCTTCGGGGGCTCCAAATGCGAAGCAAGGAACGCACGCTCTGTTGTTCCCTCCGTTCTTCTTCGGGCATCTTGACGAGTGTGCCTGGCCTCGTCTCGTAACAAGTGCTTCCGGGAATGTGAAGCGCTGTAGGGTGGGGAAGAAGGCAGGCTGAGTAGAGTTGCAACACGACACGACGCGCAGACGCAGCGCCGAAGGCGGTCAGGGAGTCGGGGTCTAGGCTACGCGGGGGCAAGCCGGCGAAAACTGACTCCGATTGGCCAGCCACCAGCGACCACGGCTATGATGCAAATCGCCCGCCCATATCCGCCTCCGACGGATGAAGTGCACAGCAGCACGCTAAGACGCTGTGAACGTGCGTCCAACGCATCAAATGACTTGTTGATGATTGAATGGACGCCTTCATTCGCCGCATGGCCCCTTCTGTAGATATATAGCTGCCTAATCCCCTTGGCCCCCTGCGCCCCTTCCGTCGAATTCTCCTTTGGTGGATCTTACACTTCACCACTATTTTATTAGTGACTCATTCACCGTCTGTGGCTCCCTTCTTCTCTCAACCCCGTACTCTTCCTGACTCCCTATCACAGACTCCAATCCAGAGAATTCAATCCCACCAACCAAGGGCTCCAAACTCCCGCTCATTTTCAAACCCGTTTTCCAACCACCAAAAAGAAGAACCGCCACCCGCCACCACCAAACATGTCAGCCGCCGCGCAACCAGAACAACCAGTCCCCCCGACGCAGCTCAACGGCAGCGTGGCCGCCGACCCACGCCCGGTCATCTGCGTCTTCTGCGGCGCCAGCAGCGGGACGTCGCCGAAGCACCTAGAGGCGGCACGCGCACTGGCGCAGGCGCTGCACGCCAACAACATGCGGCTGGTGTACGGCGGCGGCACGGTCGGCCTGATGGGCGAGGTGGCGCGCACGCTGGTCGCACTGTCCGGGCCCGACGCCGTGCACGGAATCATCCCGGCCGCCCTGGTCAAGCTGGAGCAGAACTACGAGAAGGTCATGGAGGAGCAGCAACAGAACGGCAGCGGCGGGGACAGCAACGGCGACGTGTCGAACGGACCCGGCCCCAGGAACGTCATCGACGAGAAGATCTACGGCCGCACGACGGTCGTCAAGGACATGCACACGCGCAAGAGCATGATGGCGCAGGAGGTGATTGCGGGCGGACCCGGTGGCGGCTTCGTCGCGCTGAGCGGCGGCTACGGGACCATGGAGGAGCTGATGGAGGTGACGACGTGGAATCAGCTGGGCATCCACAACCGCGGCGTCGTTGTCTTCAACGTCGACGGCTACTACGACGGTCTGATCAGCTGGGTCAAGAATGCGGTTACCAGCGGCTTCGTCTCGCCCACCTGCGCTGGCATTCTCGTCGAGGCTCTGTCTGCTGAAGAGGTCATCCAGTGCTTGCAGGAGTACAAGAATGCCGAGGGCCGCTTCAAGCTGAACTGGAACGAGAACTGAAGAGCTCGCGGTTTGTGGCCATGGGGGTTTGACCACGTTATGCGAGCATCATTTCTCACGGCACAGTGGGCGGTGCTTCTCTCTATCCGTGCGCAATAGTTCAGAGGATGTCTGAACAACTTGTCCGGGTTAGCGCTTCGACCGACGAGCTCTTTTCGCTCGGATGCGGGAGATACCTTCTTGAGCAGATTTTCATGTTTGATTCTGGTGTTTTAGAGGGAATTGAGCGTCCTGATACATCATCCGGCGTTCGCGTGCTTGCATCTAGAGATGGGCATTGAGGGTCGATGGAAGCAAGATTTCATTTGGAGGAGCTCTGGGACATGGAAAGATAACGATTTGCATGGTCGGACGCAGTCATGTCAATGAACCATTGTTTGTAAACAACGAGGAAGTGCAGAAATTCATACTATTCGACAAAAAGATAAAGCAAGGGAGGCATCAAAGCCCGGTTCTGTACGTTCAAACATTCACATTGAAATGCAGAAGATAATTATCTCAACATACAATAGCGATGTCTCAAAGTACATCCACATCGTAGATGCAAACTATTCAGGAGCAACGTAGGCCATGCAGCAGTAAATACAATACTTCGAAGAAATTTTACAAGCAGATGCTGCTTTACCATCTTCAGTCGGTTGTAACTTTCTATATTTTGTTGATGGTATCTTACTGCAAACATCCCTTGAGAACTGCTCTTTGCCAAGCAGTTAGGTTGCCGGACTCAGCCAAACCCGGCACCATCGCCACTCCGGAACCGGACTTAAGCTTTCTAGGAATCAGCGTTGTCAGGGAAGGGAAAACTTTGAGTGGTGAACAAAAATCCTCCAAAGGCTGGTGCTTATGTAATTATTCTCCCGGCCTTGGGGCAAGATAAGCTTATTACTTCAGACGTTCTCCGAAAAGTAGCAACTTGTAAGAATTTGGTTTAGTCTACAAGGTGGCGGTACGCAGCCGCCACATTCCGCCCCCGTCATCTATGGCGGGCAGTGATGTTAGCATGGAATCTCGACATGGATGTGCTTGTGCTTGATTATCCCTTTTTTCAAGTATGGCCCCCACTCTTTTGATAGAACTCCGGATGGGAGCGTAGAGTAAGCCACGAGGAAAGACTCAGCAAATGTAAGAGCTTGTATCAAGACAGATATCCAGAGATCTAATAATATCGTCTTACTCGACAACTCACGCCGCCCCGGTGGTTCAGATCTTGGGAATTGCGGGGTATACAGTGCCATCCCCGAGACGCCCTAGCCAGGGAGAGAACATTCCACCAGCCTCGTAGACCCAGAGAATGACTCAATGAATTTCTTCTGGATGACTTGGAAGGAATGAACAGGGCTATTGCAGCTGAGGCACGTACGGTGCCAGAAGTTATGCTTCAACACCTCGCATGGCGCAAGCATTGCTAATGTCATCGACATTACGACAGATCTATTCCTCTTTTAGACCAGGCTCCGGACATCTCACGCTACCCCGCCGGGTATGAGCGCTAAGGAAGAGCGAAAGTGCGGAGTGCAGAAGATGTGCCCTCGAAATTTGATGTTCGACTTAGCGCAGATTCAGGGGCAGGATCAACTAGTCAATCCTCAGATCTGAAACACCAATGCCACTTCTAAAAGAGCCTCACGCCTCTAGGCAGCTTGTTCGTCGAGCTTGAGCTCGAGCTACGACCTGAGAGCTCTGACTACAGAATGGACGAGCTCGCTGCGGATTGATGAACCCCACAATTCTTCGCCTCACGGATGCAGGACTTCCCCTCAGCAGAGCTGCATGGGCTCCATTCCTACCGGTGACGCAGCGCGGGGCTGGCTTGGATCGATAAGGCAATTCCGGATGCAGACCAATGGGGCCAACACGTAGGAATGTAGCGTGATGGGTGCCACAGCAGCAGTTGGGTGTTGTTCACACATCCGATTGCGGAGAAAGCTCAGAGCAAGGCCAAGTGCACCCCCAGCATTGAGAAAAAGAGGGGGACCCACTCCCGGACGCGGCTCAACGGCAAAGAGCGATAAGCCCTACGTGCAGCGTGGCAGTGGCGTGTGGGTGTGCTGTGCGGCGGTCACGGTGGTGGTAGTGGCCAGTTCACGATGCCAGCGCTCTTCGCTGCCCCTCCACTCCTCCCTCCCCCTCCTCGCACGGCCCGAGCGCCAGTGCCAGCGGTGCGACTTTTCCACGGCATCTTCGGCCAGCTGGCACGGCGAAAAACCGGCCGGCGAATGTAGGAAAAAATAAAAAAAATGCGCGATGGACTTCGCGCCGCCACTCGCGCCAGGACATCGGTCCGGCGGCAGGGTGGGCGAGGATCCTTGCATCCACATGGCCGACCGCCCGCTAAAAAGTGTTAGTCAAAGTCGTGTTCCATTGATCAGCCTCGGAGGCGACTGAGGGCGGGCGGTGTCTGGGCGGAGATGGATGAGATAAGATTGCGCAAATCTGGTGCACATCGTTTCCCCGTGGGCGCTTGGACGGAGGGGTGTTTGCCGCGCGGTGGCGTCAAGGACGAAAGGTGATTGTCGGGCACTGACTCGGATTTAGCCATTCAGAGCAGCAATGGTGTGAATGTAAGGAGACTCTGATGTGAAGCGCGAATTGTTGAGGCAGTTCCCGGGCGCTCAACAAAGTACCTGAGGGCAGTGACGATCGGTGCAGGCCCTGCAGAAGCGAGGGCGCGGAGTGGCCACGATAACCTAGCTCGGACCCGAACGCAGAGCGCCCTCGTCGCGGCTCCGACTGCGCGGTGCGTGCGACGACGGCAGCAGAAGAGCTGGCTTCGATCCGGCGCGCTGCAGAGGCTCTGTCATTGTGCACCGCCCCCAGCCCGCCATCAGCTGCGCCTAGCCTTTCACATGCAGACCCTGAGGGCTGACCGGCACGCTCGCAGCGGTGCATGTGCGACGGCATTGCATGCCACACCCCACGCTGCGCTTTGGCGGTCTGCTTCAGCCACTCCGAGCGAGCGCATATCAGCTTGTCCAACGCGGCGGCCTGTGTGCTGCGTGTGTGGAGCGGGCTGGCGCAGCGGGATCGCCGAGCCAGCGGCGGAGAAGTGTCGTTTTCGTGCGGGCAGAGCCGTTTCGCTGCCCTGGGCTCCTGGCGGGCTGAGCTCAGCGGCGCCGGCTCGGGCTGGTTGTGCTGCGGGCTGCTGCGCGGGAACTGGGGTGCGTGGTTGGCGGCGAGAATGCCCGAAAGTCTGGCAGACAGATGTGCCATCTAGAAAACTGGACCCCTGAAATCTCGAACACGCGCCGCGCCTCGGCTCCCGCTGCTAGGCGGTGTCGCCAGAATTTCGCCAGTGAAGCTCTTCTTAAGCCATTGCCTCCCTGCACTCCCTTCACACCTCGCACTCCTGCCTTCTCGACCCCGTCCCGTGCTTGGAGCTTCCTGCCCATTCGTTGCGGGCCCTCTCTGTCCCAACGCTCCGCCCAACAAACTTTGAGCTTCCGCTCCACCCAGGCTCCGACCTTTTGTTCCCTCTTGAGCCTCACTTTCTCTCCGATTCCTGTTTTCTCTTTCCCATTCGTTGCAATCATCCATCATGGCCACCACCGCTATGGCCCCGAACCCTGTCCTGAGGAGGAACGTCACCTCCACCTCGGCTGTCTCCTCGTCCGCTCCCTCGGTTGCGGTCTCGCCCAACGACTCGCCCGCCAATTCGCCCTCGTCGACTTCGCTGTCGTCGATGGCTTCGGACGAGCCCGAGGTCAAGAACGCCCGCGGCAAGCTCATCGACACGTACGGAAACGAATTCGAGATCCCCGACTACACCATCAAGCAGATCTACGATGCCATCCCCAAGCACTGCTTCGAGCGCTCCGCCATCCGCTCCCTGAGCTACGTCGCCCGCGATGTCGCCGTCCTCGCCTCCGTCTTCTACGTCTTCTACAACTATGTCACCCCGGAGTACATCCCCTCGACCCCGGTGCGTGCTGTTCTCTGGGCCCTGTACACGGTCGTCCAGGGTCTGTTCGGTACGGGCGTCTGGGTCCTGGCCCACGAGTGCGGCCACCAGGCCTTCTCTCCCTCCAAGACGCTGAACGACACGGTCGGCTGGATCTGCCACTCGGCTCTCCTCGTCCCCTACTTCTCCTGGAAGATCTCCCACGGCAAGCACCACAAGGCCACCGGCCACCTCACCAGGGACATGGTCTTCGTGCCCAAGACGCGTGAGGAGTACGCTTCGCGCATCGGCAAGTTCGTCCACGAGCTCCACGAGCTGACCGAGGAGACGCCCATCGCTACCGCCACCCACATGATCGGCCAGCAGCTTGCCGGCTGGTTGCTGTACCTGTCGATCAACGTCACCGGCCACAACCAGCACGAGAAGCAGAAGGAGGGCAAGGGCGTCGGCAAGAAGAACGGCTGGTTCGGCGGCGTCAACCACTTCATGCCCAGCAGCCCTCTGTACGAGAAGAAGGACGAGAAGCTCATCCTCCTGAGCGACCTCGGTCTCGCCATCACGGGCTTCGCCCTGTACCAGATCGGCTCCAAGTTCGGTTTCGCCAACCTGTTCGTCTGGTACATCCTGCCGTACCTCTGGGTCAACCACTGGCTGGGTAAGTTTCGACGCGTTTGATGACCTGACAAATGATAAGCTGACGAGAAACCCTACAGTCGCCATCACCTACCTCCAGCACACCGACCCTTCGCTGCCCCACTACGACGCCGCCACCTGGACCTTCACGCGTGGCGCCGCCGCCACCATCGACCGCGAGTTCGGCTTCATCGGCCGCCACATCCTGCACGGCATCATCGAGACGCACGTCCTGCACCACTACGTGTCGACCATTCCCTTCTACAACGCCGACGAGGCTAGCGAGGCTATCAAGCCCGTCATGGGCCGCCACTACCGTGCCGACGTCAAGGATGGCCCCATCGGCTTCCTCAAGGCCATGTGGAGCAGCGCCCGCTGGTGCCAGTGGGTCGAGCCCAGCGCCGAGGCCCAGGGTGAGGGCAAGGGCGTCCTCTTCTTCCGCAACAGGAACGGTCTTGGTGTCCCGCCCGTCGTTATCCCGGCGCCCGGCACCGAGGAGAAGAAGGAGGGCATGATCGTCGGCAGCGAGAGCGACAACGACGCATGAAGTGATGAGTAGATGAGTGCGTGCCGCCGTCGTGCAGGCATCGCCATTTTCCGATGTTTTTCTCTTTTTTCCTCGCTTTTGTTTTTGCTTCGGAGGGGGAGGGAGGGTTGTTTTTCTCAAGGCGTCTGGTATGAAAACAGGAGTTGTCGGTCGATGAGGGGGTGTCTCAGGCCGCCAGCGCACCACAAAAACTCCCAACCCCGCCTTTACTCTCGTCACCATTCGTCAGCTCTCACCACCACCTCCTTCGTCACCACAGCGACCGACCGACGCCGAAAAAGACATCCTCTCTCCCACACGCCGCGTCTCCCTCTTGATGTTTTCGTGCTTAAGCGAGTCGATTTCTTTTCGCGAATTGGAGAGTACTGCGCGATGAGTCGGAGATGGTAGTCGTTGGACAGTAGATTGCCAGAGCAGAATGTGTTCCACAATAGACGAACCTAGAGATTACGGGTGCAGTGTTGTGCTGCTGCCTAAAGAAAAAAGTTACTGGGAAGGGCAGGGGGGTCAGAAAAGGGTTAGAGATGCGGTTTCCCATTGTTCAAAGAAAGCCATTAGAGGATTTTACGAGACGAATCCAAGATTGATCGACGCTGAGACGTCTAAACAAAACTCTCCGTGGAAGAACGTGCGTATGATTTGGAGTGATGAAAGTGAGAATCGTGAGGTTTGAATCGCGTGCCTGTCTTGCGGATCCCGGATGGAGGCGGCAAAAGGCGGGGTATCCTTTTGGTGTCAGCCCAGGAACCGCCGGTGCCGACCTAAATGCTGGTAGAGTCGCGAAAGAATGGTTTGAGACTGCTGGGCAATTTGTGGATTCGAGTTGTTTACACTGGGGGAGCGAGCGCAAGGGGGGATGATATAGGCCTCTTCATCTGTGCAAAAGAGGTTTCCGGGAGGGACGCTGGACAATAGCTGGGGCTTCTTAAGACATGGGGATCGCTTCTCTCGGCCGAGAGTGCTTTTGATGTCTTCGAGAAGCCCGATGCTTGTGTGGGGTGTTGTAGTGATGGATGCGGTACTCGCGTTCGATGGCAATATATGAAGCACCCTCAACCTTTAACTTGGAGGTTTGCACTCAGCTCAAAGCTAACCCGCAGCCTTGAGATTAAGAGTCTCACGCTCTACTCTACCTCAATCGGTAGACGTCTTACTGCTGGTTGATGAATGGGGTTCCGCAACATTTTCAGGTGATATTAACACCGTCTCCTGCACAATGCTTGTGATTCTGATTTCAATAGCCTTATCAGTTATATGCTCTATCTATCTCGACATGAATGAATGATATAAATGGGATCAACTGCATCGAGACTCGAGAGACTTAGTCCCCCGCCTTTTTCGCAATATAGAGCGAACCGGTCTTACATCTGAGATTGGAACAATGTCGACTCCAAATTGAGCAGAATTCAAAGTTTGACCTTGCTCAATGTCAGCTAGCACACGCTCAGGATGACTTTAAGATTTCATCTGCTACAGAGTAGCGTGGATGTATTTTTGCTCATGTCATAGGTAGTTGAAGCTATCATTCGGACGTGAATGTATAGTTATTAATTCTATGTTCATGCCTAATGATAACTTCAACTTCCCATGTATGTTTTTTTTTTTTCAAGAAAATATATATAAAGTCAAAGTATAATCCGTTGTTTCAGGCCGACTAGTCTTCGCCATAGCCTTCGGCTGCAATACCCCTCTGTGATACGCAGTAAATGAACCCCCTCTACAATTAGATCGGATCGACGCTCCTGCATGCATTGCAGCCCGTCGTGGGACGGCATCCAGCCATTGTCAACTAAAATCCTGCAGAACACGGCATGTTCATACTTTGAGCTATTTTTGTGATACCGATGACTGCGTGCATTATCATGCATCTCAACACACAGCTAAATCGGCAGAAGAAACCTTTTTGCGATGAAGTGGCAGATCCACGTATGCTGTGCGATTCGCGAATAGCGGGGAAGCCGTCCGACGGCAGATCTGAAGTCAAGGCTCTCCTATTATTGGTGCTTGTGATTCAATGTGGAGCTGGAATGTTTGACAATGTGGCTTGTTGAAAGTGGGGTTTGTGCGTCCACCTGTTCTTCTTATCCGACATCATCAACGATATCCCACAAATTGTCGGCTGGTTGCAGATTGAAGAAGCACCTTATCAAATCATTTCACCATTCCTTGCCTGATTCCGCAAGCGGCAGCTCGTGTTGTTGAGCTCTGCCGTCCGCCAAGGTACCGCGGCTCTCAGCATCCCTTTTCGCCGAACCAGCATGTGAAAAGCCGAGTTTCAGTCCAAGGAACATGCGCTAATGTATGTAGGTAGTCGTCTGATCGAGTATTCGGGAAAGTACGGGACGTAATATTGATCCAGATCGTCCTCAGCATTCGATCATCATAGACGAAGCGGTCTGTGTATCAGTCTGGTCCAGCCTGGCATCAGCACCGTATCAGCGCTAAAAGTGTTGACGTGTCTCTCGTCAGCTTTTTCCTGGGAGATCGAACACGCAGTATGGTACTTTTGTCGGGGCCAACCCCCCCATCCAAAGAGTGCACCGGCATGTAGCAGGAATGCTTCCCTCTCAGGAAGAGCCTCTTTTCACAGCAAGATTGAGCGTTCGAGTCACACAGCCTGTTTGGTTCGGCCGAAGGCAAGCATACCATGTCAATCATCTCTCCACATTTTCGAACGCCAAACAGAATCATTTGCCAACGCATCCAGGGTAAGCAGCGGCGTGCTGGCAGTGCTGATACATGCTTTGGAAGTGTGTACGGCACATTTGCAGGTCATATACTGTGTTGGTGGTGGCCTTTTCATCAACACCCAGTAAGATCTCAATCTTGCAACAGCCGCCCGGCTAGCTCAATCGGTAGAGCGTGAGACTCTTAATCTCAAGGCTGCGGGTTCGACCCCCGCGTTGGGCTCAATTCCCACATCTTTTTTGTTTTGGTGAAGTCTGGGGGGTGGTGGTGGCTGCGGAGGGCCGGGGAGAAATTTTCACGATATCAGATCGACTTCGGAGGATCTTCGGCAGTATCTTTCACCGGCTAAGCTTGATTGAACGAAGAACGGCATCTGAACTCTGTTGGGTGACCTTTTTTTTTTTTTCCAGTCCTTACTTTACGCTCACCTGTACGAGCCAAGCGGAATCGCTTCTGATAGCCTATCAGACTCATACATGACTCGTAGATTAGTCTGCTCGTGATGATGTCCGTTTGTAGTTGCCTCGACATCGCTAAAGAACCTAAAAGGTGAGTGAGTGTTGATTCCCTGGTCGAACTAAGAGAGCGAAACGCAGGCGAGCGGGGTGAATTCATCTAGATCAAGAATCTTTCAATCCTACATGGAGGCACTGGGACCGTTCCAAGCCCAAGAGCCTGCGGCATGTCTGCTGTTACGTGATGCTCCGCCAATGGAAGCTTATACTATAGCCTCTCTGGAGCCTTCTCGCAAATAGATAGCCGATGAATGTGTCTTTGTTACGTAATTGTCGTTTTGTGCAGAGCAGCGGTTCTGACAGTATACGTCGAACCGTGTTTGCTTCTCCACGCCAACAAGCTTGATCCGACAGATCGTTCGGTGAGTTCTATGATATTCTCTCTTCCGTTTGCTAGCGTGAAGAATAATAAGGCCACAGGCGGAACTATACCTCAGCTCTTTCTTAGAAAAATAACATACGTGGGTAGCTGAAGCTATCGTCCGGACGTGAATGTATATTTATCAATCCGACATTTACGTCTGGACGATAGCTTCAACTACCCATTACATGAGCAGAAAAGGAGACTACACTAGCCATCGGCTATGCTATCGTTCTGTAAATACCACGAAAAACGTAGGGCTGCAATGTCATGGTCCTTCTAGATCGATCTGGAAGGAGCCCTGAGAGAAAGAAGAAAAGAGTATAGGTCAAACATCCATCGGAGAAACAGACATTAAGGGAGACTACTTGAAAGTCTCTACGTTAGAGCGGACAGTTGCTTTGATGCAGATAATCCGAGATATCCGTATCATAATTTCAATACACATCTATCAACCCTCATATCTTTTACTTTTTCTTCAACGCTATGTATCTACTCTCACTCTTCATGAAACACCAACTACGCAATTACCCTTTTTCGTATCTCACTATATATTCGAACTACAATGTTTTGGCCAAAGTATTTTGCTGCTTACTTAAAAGGAGCAGCCGTGTGCGAGCTCACCAACTCATGCTGCTTAACATAGGAATACACCTACTGAACCGTACTTTAACCTAAACACCCATTCGATCAACGACAGACTATGCCGATCAAGCAACATTGAAAATGTCAGAGGTAACCATCTATCAAAAGTAGCATGAACTACAGCTATGCAATCGTACCCTACGTCTAATGTTACACACCCAAACGCCTATCCAAGCCACGAAACGGTAGTAAGTCATTTCAAAAACGCTCTTCAAATGCCATATACGACAAAAAGCCACGCCTCATCCAAGAGCCCTTACAACTCAACAAACTCGGACTTCAGGAACTCATCTTCCTTCAGCCTCTTCAGGTAGTCCGTAACCTTGGTCGTCATGGTCTTCTTGCCAAAGCCAAAGTACTCATAGGCATGCTTGCCGGGCAAGCTCTTGCCGAAGCTCTTCATGCAGATGGCGGCATCTGCGTACCTCTCCCACCCAAAGGCGGCGTACGGCTCGATGACGACGGCCGGCACACCGGTGTGCCTCTTCAGGGTCTCGCGCTTGTACTGCGAATCCTGGCGCTCAAAGAGGCGCTGGCATGGGAAGGAGATGACGCGAGCCTTGATGCCTGACTCCTCCTTGAGAGCGGCCGCAACGTCGAGTGCGAAGCTCAGCTCGGCACCGACACCGATGAGCGTCACGTCAGCATTGCCCTCGACCTCCTCCAACACGTAGGCGCCCTTAGCGACGCCGTCGCGGCGTGTTTGCTTGAGCTGTGGGATGGCGTGTCGCGAGGTCGAGATGATGGAAGACGTGTTCTTGGCTTCGATGGCGGCGATCCATGCGCCTGCCGCCTCCTCGCTGTCACCGGGCCGGATGTAGAGGAGGTTGGGCATGGCACGATAGAGAGCAGGCAGCTCAATGGGCTGGTGCGTGGGTCCATCTTCGCCCATGCCGATGGAGTCGTGAGTGGCGGCGTGGATGACTTGCAGGTGCTGCAGAGAACCCATACGGACGGCAGGAGCGGCGTAGAGGTAGAACATGAAGAAGGAGCTGGTGACGGGGATGATGGTGTTGGGAGCGAAAGCGGCGAGGCCGTTGGAGATGGCGCACATGGCGTGTTCACGGACACCGTAGTGGATGTAGCGTCCGGCGTATGTACCGTTGATGCCGCAGGCGGTCTTGCGCTCAGGGTGCTGGAAGTCCTCCTTGCCCTTCCAAATCATGTTGACCGAGGGGGAGAGATCGGCGGTGCCAACCATAAAGTTCTTGATGCTCTGAGCAATCGGGTTGAAGACCAGCCCAGACGACGCACGCGAGGCAGTCAGCTTCTGCGGGAACTCCTTCGGAATCAGGTCCTTCCAGTTGGCAGGAAGCTCTCCCTTCACCCGTGCTTTGAACTCGTTGGCCAGCTCGGGGTGTGCCTCGCTGTACTTATCCACCAGCGCATTCCACTCCTGGACGTACTTCTCTCCACGGCTGGGGCATTCGGCGAAAAATTCGCGGACAGTATCAGTGATGACAAAGTGGTCCTCCGGGTTGAATCCATAGATCTTCTTCATGTTCGCAACGTCATCCTTGCCGAAGGCAGCGCCATGGGCCACGGCGTTGCCAGCAACAGCACTGCCGATGCCAATGATGGTCCTGACATTGATGAAAGTGGGCTTGTCGGTGGATTTCTTCGACTTCTCCAGTGCCTGAACGATCCCCTCGATATCGAAGCAGCCGTCCTCGATGTCGATGACGTCCCAGCCGCAGGCGCGCATCTTAGCGTTGACGTCCTCGCTGTTGGTCAGATCCACAGATCCGTCGCAGGTGATCTGGTTGTTGTCGTAAATGACGGTCAGGTTGTTCAGCTTCAAGTGGCCAGCCAGCGAGATGGCCTCAAGGCCAACACCCTCCTGCAAACACGCATCGCCAATCATGCACCAGGTGTGGTTCGAGACGACATCATAGCCGGGTTTGTTGTAGGTAGCGGCAAGGTTCTTAGTGGCCATGGCCAGGCCGACGGCATTGGCGACTCCCTGGCCGAGAGGACCGGTGGTGACCTCGATACCCTCGTGTTCGATCTCCGGGTGGCCGGGGCAAAGCATGTCTTCGCGGTCCGAGTGGTAGGATTTGAGCTGGTCAAAGGTCATGGCCTTGTAGCCAACAAGGTGGTTGAAAGTGTACTGGAACAGGCACGTGTGTCCTGCAGAGAGTCAGCATCTTCGGCCAGATGGTTAGAGTTGCCGTCGGAAAACGCACCATTGGAGAGGACGAAGCGATCGCGGTTGAAGAAGTCGGGCGTGTGCGGAGCGTATCGCATGACGTACTTCCACAAGGAGATACCGATGGCAGCCATGCCAATTGCTCCTCTGCGCAAAACAGTCAGTTCAGGATGCGCCGGTCTTCGATGAGGGCTGCTTACCCCGGGTGGCCGCCGCTGAATTGCTGGCAAAGATCGGCGATCAACAAGCGGAAGCACTTCAGAACGTGGTCATGATCGGGCGACAGCTTTGCGACAGACTTGGCCTCAAGCTTTGCCTCGTTGACGATGCCGTCGACGACATTCTTGCCGTAGCCGGTGCTGCCGTTGGTAACCGCCATTGCTGCCGAGGGTATATTCTAGATAGACGGAGAAAACGAACGGGAAAGAAGAAAAACACAGCGATGAGGAAGGCAGGGGACAGAGACCTTCCGAGATTCGAGGGGATCGTGCTGAAATATAGCCATTGACTTTGCGGGGCCCAAGTGTAAGGCGCTCCTTACTTCCTCCCTGGTGGTGTTCGGCGTGTGCGTTTTCCTGAGCCGGTCAAACGCTGGAATTCGCGGCGCTGGAGGGAGCGGGAAGAGGGCGGCGCACCTACTTGGTTAGGAAATGGCAGGTGCGTCGGACGCGCGCCGGACTGCCTTGGTCGGCAAGCCGAGCGGGTGCTTAGACATGCCCTTTTCGTCTACCCCACATTCCACCCGCTTTTTGTGCCGGCACACGGACGCGGGGGACTCTGCATCAACTGGGCAAGCCGTGCCACACATTCTGTAAGTTCCATCCAGGCTGAACGGATGATAACAAAACTCCTCATGTCGGCTTCTACACCGAACTTTCCCCTACTTTCCCCGTCTTCTCCTCTAGCCATCCCCGTCACCTTTTGATCTTTCCTCCCTGCCAGTCATGGCGCCCTCGGTAGTTCTGGACAACAGCGACAGCATGCAACTCAATGGCAAAGCATCACAGGCCGGCAGCACGAGCGTCTCGGAACTCCAGAAATATGGCAACCCCTCCCTCAAGGTCACGGCCGACCACCGCATAAAGATGGAAGAGGCGCCAATCAACGAGCCAGGGCCCGGCGAAGTCCTGATCCACATCAAGGCAACAGGAGTCTGCGGGTTAGAATCATCTTCATTGAAAAGAAAGAGGGAACTTTGAGCTGACGCTCCCCGAACTTGCCCCTCCAGCTCCGATATCCACTTCTGGAAACGCGGTGCCATCGGTACCCTCACCGTCGACGGCGACTGCATTCTCGGCCACGAGGCGGCCGGCATCGTCGTGCGCGCGCACCCCACCGTGACGACGCTGCGGCCGGGCGACCGCGTGGCGCTGGAGCCGGGCGTGCCGTGCGGGAGCTGCTTCCTGTGCCGGTCGGGGCGCTACAACCTGTGCTCGGACGTGGCCTTCGCGGGCGTCTATCCCTACGATGGCACCCTGCAGCGCTTCAAGACGCACCCGGCCCGCTGGTGCCACAAGCTCCCGGTCGCCATCAGCTACGGCGAGGCCGCCCTGCTCGAGCCGCTGTCGGTCGTTCTGCACGGCATCGCCACCGCCCCGCTCTCGCTCGGCCGCCCCGCCCTCGTGTGCGGCGCCGGTCCCATCGGCCTGCTCGCCCTCGCCGCCGCCCGCGCCAGCGGCGCCAACCCGCTCGTCATCACCGACCTCGAGCCGCGCCGTCTTGACTTCGCCAAGCGCTACGTGCCTGGCTGCCGCACTTATCGCGTCGATCCGGCCTTGGGAGCGCGCTGCAACGCTGACGCCGTGCGGAGGCTGTTCTTGGAAGAAGGCGCCGAGGTCGAGGGGCTGAGTGAGGAGGAGCGTGAGTATTTGGCCCCAGACACTGTTCTCGAGTGCACCGGCGTCGAGAGCAGCGTCTGCACGGCTGGCTTCGCCGCGCGCCGCGGCGGTACCGTCTGCGTCATTGGTGTCGGCAAGGATATCATGAACAATCTGCCTTTCATGCACATGAGCCTGGCTGAGGTGAGTTATGGTTGCAGAAAAGAAAGACGAAGCTGTGTTGCCCCTGAACAATTCGCTGATCTGCACTTAAATCAAATACAGATCAATCTCAAGTTCATCAACCGCTACCGCGACACCTGGCCTGCTGGCATCTCGGCAATTAGCGGCGGAGTCCTCGACGTCAAGCCGCTCATCTCGCACGTCTTCCCGCTTGCTCAGTCCAAGGAGGCCCTCGAGCTGTGCTCAGACCTCACCCACGGCAGCATCAAGGTGCAGATCGTCGATGAAGTGGAGGTGCCGTTGGCCACAGAAGCGTGAGTTTAGTCTTGGTTTGCACATGAGAGTTGGAAAGTAGGAAAAGAGGACGCCGACGGCTAAGAAGGACATAGTGAAAAGAAGCAACCAAGCTCGGTGGACGTAAGCGTGAGACCTAACAAGCTTCCGGCGCGTCTCTGAAGGTTTCTCTGGTTGCTGCGAGACTAATGTACGTGGCGTATGGTGCCGGGGGCGATATTTTGTACTCTGTTTCTCTTATTGTTGTATGCATATGTGTCAGCGCGTCTGGTGTAGAAATGATAGAACGGGCAACAAAGCGATTCAGATTTCTTTCTCTATTCCAATTAGCCACCCAAATGATAGTCCGTGCGTCACTGTAAGAGTCCATGGGTCTCTTCTCATTGTCCGTGCTCGACCTTAGCGCTCTTCCCCCAGACATGGACACTGTGCAGCTTACCTCCGATGGGGCATGAGCCCTGCATAACCCTTCCCACCTAAGAGAAGACACTGCCGAGTGGTACACAGATATCCAGAGTACAATGGAAGAAAACGGAAAAGGAAACAACAATCTTACCGACTCACCATCTGAACCTTCATCCACCCTCACTCCCAATGATCCTTCTTGCACATATCATCGTCAATCCATCCCAGAAGGAATGAATGGATATGACGCATCAAATGTATGCCCCATTTCGAACGCGGAAAATGATGGGTCAAACTGGAACGCGAGCCACTGACTCCAATCCGCCGGCGCACCGCCCACCATTTCTGCACCCATCCCTGTTGTCGGATCACCAAAGTCGCCAGCCATACTGCTCTCTCCACCTCCTGTACCGCACGCAAATGACGATGAAGCAGGGCCATCTGCCAACGAAGATGACGCTATTATCGGTGCCATGGAAGTGGAAGCGGTGATATTGTTTGAAGATACTGCCGTTGTGAAACCACCGGTGGTTCCTGTGGATGAGGTAGATGCAATATTGTTGTTACTACTGTTCTGGGCAGGTGAAAGCATGGGCGGGTAGTTGGCGTGATTATGTTGCTGTTGTTGCTCCCCTTGGTTTGTGGGATCACTGCCGGCTTGGGCGCGGACTGGTCGTGCGTTTTCGACTTTGCCGATCAGAGTACGTAGAGATTCGGCGTAAATGGGGCCGAGATCGAGGTCGTCTATGGCGGATACTTCGATAATGTGGACGACTTTTTTGAGCAGGAGGATCATGTCTTGCTTCGGTTCTATGTTGAGACTGGCAATCTTTTCGATGTCAGCATTCTGGCACATACACGGTTCAAACAATCTCAAAGACTGCCTGAAGAGCCAATCATCACCAATGTAACTCACCTTCAAGGCACAAATGACAATGGAGATGACGTTTGCGCGCACTTGTTCTGTTGTGTTCCTGAAGGCGTCCACCTCGTGCAATTTGATTACATTTTCCATTCCTTGACGACATCCAGTGGCAATCTTCTCGATGACAGCCAAAATTAGCATGTTTCCCGGAGCTCATAGAAATGTTGCTGAGTCCTTACCACTTTGATCAATTCCAGATCCCGCGCAGTCTCCGGCAACCGCATGACTTCTGCCATACCCTGTTCATCGAATACTCTAGGACGATCAGACTGAATGTTTGAGTATGAGAACGAGAGTGATCTCTCCATGATTGCTTGTATGCCAATGAGGTGGATGTAAGAGCGAGCGGCGTGGTACATGATTTCGGCTTGAGCTGTCAAGGCCGGGAGAACCGCTGATATACGTCAGAATGTCTTACAGCTTAAGGTGTGATTGATGGGACTCACATGGAATGCTGCTTGCACTTTCGTGCCAGCTCCTGAGTAAGGTGTCATAATGCATAACGGCACTAAGGTATTTCTTCGATGTGATCATAGCCTTCGTCTGCGCGGGGCTTTGGTATAGGGCGGTTGTCGCCATATGCGCAAGCTGTGCACACTCGATGCCGCAGTCCAAGAATCGGTGGATGCACTTCCGCTTTTCATCGAGTTCGATCACCGTGTTTGGTGGCTGCACGTCGAAGGAGAGGCCAAACGGTTGTTGCATCGTGGCAGCTTTTCCAAGCCGGAAATGTGCCTCAACGCACTCGAGGAGGAGGTGTTTCTTTAATCGAAGCTTGCGTTCATCCTTTGCAGTGGCAATTCGATCGGGTATACTTTCTGCTTCCCACAACCCAATCTCGTGAGCGAGTGTTGAGGCAAGACCAATGAGCATCCTGTACAGAAAATTAGTCATGTACACCTGGTGACAGGCCGAGGATACACGTACCAAATCATTCGGTTAGACTGCCTAGTTATTCTTATGATGACGTGTGCGTGTACACCTGTGACCTGTCAGCCTACCGGCTTCAGAAGGATACTTTACACTTGCCCTGGATGCTTTTCTCAAAGAAATACTTGCCATGGGCTTCGGTGTCAAAATCGGTCGGAGGTGCTTGCTCGCTGGACTCCACGAGCATCTGCAGAGCCCTCGGATGCTGAGGGAACGTTAGCTTGGGTGCATTTACTCTTTTGGAGTGACATCTCACCCAGCACACAAAAATCAAAAGGCTCTCGATGAAGCCAATGGTCCTACCAATGCCCATTTCCTCTTCTCCAAAGCCCCAGATAATTCGCTGAGTGCATGCTTGGACGTGGCGAAGCAGACTGTTGTGGAGTAAATGGCCTCGTGTTAGGGCAGCATGTCCTGGTAATCGAGTGTATCTGGCGGCGGTGGCAATGATTGTGCATGCTAGCGTCGGTTCTTCCCTGAGGAGTTCTAGATGGTTTTTTGGATCGTGATAA
Organism: Lasiodiplodia gonubiensis; assembly: GCA_009829795.1. NCBI lineage: Eukaryota > Fungi > Ascomycota > Dothideomycetes > Botryosphaeriales > Botryosphaeriaceae > Lasiodiplodia > Lasiodiplodia gonubiensis. The sequence goes on from RHKH01000138.1 coordinate 20,651, forward strand.
TAATCGGAAAGAATCGGACTCATCGGATTCATGTGCTCAAAGAAACTGTGGTTTTCTCAAAATCAGGTTGTGAGAATGATCCGGGCGTAACTCACTAGTTGATCAAGAATAGCGCTTCATTCGGGCTGATGACCTTGTCCTTACACATTCGGAAATGCATCCAAGTTGAAAATGTTTGATCATCCCCCCGAGGATTGTCATCTGGATGTTCTGGGAATTCGTTTGCTCGATATTTGCGACGATACTCGGATTCATACTCCATGTCGCGGCAAAAGATGTCACTGTCACCAGACCTCTTGTCGCTTGGAGTCGTGTAATACGGCCTTTCCAGCGATTGCGGATCGGTTAATCTTGCGGTATGGGACAGTAGCCTCATGGCCTCCGTTGGGTTCCTGAGCGTAGCGCTCATCAGATGATCACGGATATTTCCCTCATCCTGATTAGACGACCGTGACGTCATGCCTTCCCGATTTGTACTCCCGCTACTGGAGGCCTGAAGAAAAGCTGGTTGAAAGACATTGTTGCGAGCAGACGAACTACTGGCAGGTGATACTCCATCTGCTGTCCAAGCATGCTCGCGAGTGCCCGAGGACAAGCTTGGGATGTTTGAAAGGGCTGCATTGTTTGATCCTAGCACAATAGATTAGATGTGCTGAAACATTTCAGATCACGAGCCTCAAACCGCATACCGTTTGTTTCATCAGCAGGACTGGTGCCGTTGCTCGTATTGTTGCCTCGCGAGCTGAACCGGCTCGGGCCGAAGACGCACTCTTTCCTGGCCCGACGGCAGCGGGTGCACGGCGGCTGCGGGTTGTCGGGTGAGCCCAGGTCACACCGTCCCTTCTGCTTCTTGCAGGCCTCACAAGCTTGGTAATTCCTGCGGTACCCGCGCCGCCGAGGCTGCGAGCGCTCAGCCATGCTCAGGAGAGGCCAAATGTCCGTTGCGATGGAAAAGGTGCTTGAGGAGGAGGCGCACGCTGAACGCCGGAAACCGGCGGAAAGAGTGCACGGCTGGTTGATTTTCCGGAAACTCTCTTGCCCCTTTCGGTTGGCGCCCGCTTATGGCCGGTTAAAGCCGGGAAGTGGATGAGGTAGAGGTTGGGGAAATTCGACTGACGGAGCGGTTGGCAGCATGCCCAAATACCATCAACGAAAGGTGGCTTAGCCAAATGAACTGTATGTTGTTGTCATCGTTGGATCTATCTAACGGCGGGGTTCGGGACCCGGGAGGTGGGTGATCCTTTTGACCCCCGAGCCTGCTTATCTCGGCATCGGAGAGTAGATGCTATCCGCCGATGGCCCGGGCCATCCGGGCATTTGTATGAATTGTAAGGGTGTATCTCTCTTCCTGAGATTCGGGGACGTGATCTTCCGATTTAGAAAGGAAAATCTATCATGCCACTGCGGTTGGACCACTGCTTTGAGTAGGTGTAAGTTAGCAAGCTCGAACATTGACGACTATCAAGCCAGCCTGAATGCATTGGCAAACACAAGGTACCTACCTACGCAGCTGGAGTCACATCTTAAACAAGCTCGTCCAAGCATACGTATACTGCAGACCAGATCGGGCCTATCCTCAAGATTACAAGTAATTCTGCTCTCGAAAGCCGATCGCGCAGGTTTGGTAACATATGCGAGAAGTGCCTGGGAAAATCCCGGTTCCGGTCACGCCGGCAATCGTCATTGGTTATTATATACAGACAGGGTGTCTATGTGGCGTCCAGCGGAAGGGCGGCTGATTACCGAGCCGGAGGTAGCGAGAAGGGGCGGACCGAAAGCCATCCCAGACGGCGAGATGCAAAGGCCACAGCCGAAGTAACTTGTTCGGGAAGATTGATTTTCTGCTGTCATGGGTCTTTCTTTATACGAAGTATGCGGATGGCGTAGTCGTATTCAACCCACGTCGCTCATTGTAAATTGGTCTCACAGTCAAGACGAAGCTGAGAAAAGTATATCATTGCTGGTATAACCTTCCGTCTATCATTATATCGTTATTCTACTTTCTTTTTCTTTCGCACTCACGCGCTTAAGCGAAAATCCTGAGCGGCTTGTCGAGGTAGTAGCCGGGGTCGTTGAACCTCAGGTTCTTGTTGATGGCAGAGATGCTCTCAATCTCGTCGTTGGTCAGGTCGAAGCCGTTGACCTCGAGGTTCTGCTTGAGACGGTCCTTGCTGTTGGACTTGGGAATGACGGCAATGCCGCGCTGAGTGGACCAGCGGAGCAGAACCTGGGCGGGGGTCACGTTGTGCTTAGAGGCGATGCTCTTGATGACATCGTGGTCGAAGAGAAGAGGGGCATCCTCAGCACGCTGCATCTTCAGCTCCAGGAAACTCTGGGGACCGAAGCTGGAGTAGGCAGTGACGGCAATCTTGTGCTCCTGGACGAGCTTGATGAGCTCAGGCTGAACCAGATAGGGGTGGTGCTCGATCTGCAGAGACGACAGAGGGTGACGGTTGTAGGTCAGGAGGTCGAGGATGAGCTGGGCGGAGAAGTTGCTGACGCCGATGCTCTTCGCGATGCCCTCGTCGACGATCTGCTCGAGAGCCTCCCAGGTCTCGCGGGCGGGGACCCTGTCGGGCTCAATGGTGCCGGCCTCGTCCATCCACCAGCCCTGTAGCTGTCAGCGGTGCGCTCCGACTTCCAAGCGACGCAATTCTACTTACGGGGTAGGCACGCTTCTCGGGCTCGATGTACTTGAGCGGGACGGGGAAGTGAATGAGGAAGAGGTCGATGTAGCCCAGACCCCAAACTTCGTTCTGCTTGCGCATCATGTCGATGGCAATGTCCTTGCGGTGGTAGTTGTTCCAGAGCTTGGTGGTGACGAAGATGTCCTCGCGCTTCACCAGGCCGTCGTTGATGGCCCTCCTGATGCCCTCGCCGGCCTCCTTCTCGTTCTGGTAGTCGTAGGCGCCATCGAACAGCCTGTAGCCGGTCTTGATAGCCTGTTTAAAGCGAGTGAGCAGATGCGCCTCCAATGCGGCGTGGCGAGGCAACGTACGTTGTAGACGGTGTCGGCGCAAGTATCCTTGGGAACCTTCCACAGACCGAAGCCGACCAGCGGCATCTGCTTGCCAGAGGCCAAAGTGATAGTCTCCTGACCCATTGTGGTTGAATTGAGAGGTGAATTTGTGTGTAGTGGAGAGAAAGAGGTGTAGAGTTGCTGGACGAGGTCGCGGGGAAATTTTGTTGTTAAACAGCGCCGTCTGGTGTCACGCCGCGCCCAGCAGACGTCAACCGGCCTTTCTTCACGACAGGTCCACGCGCCAACAGAGTCTTCTCGAACAGCCCCGCCGCGGCGCATTCAGGCAAAATGGCAAGCCTACCCACTCGCGCCTTCCCCGCTGCGCCTGACGCGACCTGAACTGGTGGGGCAGCCGCATTTATCCTGAGGGCTAGTGCGTCATGACACGCACAGACCAGGAGCGAAGGAGGGGTTGGTCAATTTTGCCGCCGAGAAAAGTAACCGGTGGCAGCGCCTTCCCTATCCGGCAGCTCCGCCGCCAAAGTAGATTCCCTCCGCTGCGGAGAAAAAAAATGGAGCGTCGAGTGAGGGTGAGGCGCCAGTCGGCAGTTGCAGTGGCCTGCCTCCAGACTGTAGCCTAGGGCGGATGAATGCGCTAGCCTGGTGTAGCCGACACGGTAATGTCTGTGGATTGTGCTGGCGCTTGCTTGTCCCGAAATTCTTTGCAACGCCAAAAATTCTGGATAACCTTGTATCTAGACGTGTGTATCGTGCTTCAAAGTTCCTTGTGTGCCGGAGAGTCTCGAATTCTCGTCTCTTGCTCCGGCAGTTTGGCCTTCAGAATCACGCGGCGATACCTTGTCATCGGTGGGGTCCCCGGCCCGGAAACTTCCAAAATGACATGGTAGGCCTGGCACGCAGCCTTCACGTCGTCGGCCATGTGCAGAGCCTTCGGTGCTCTGCAGCTCTTGTCGGCCGATGGAACCTCAACAACAACCTTGCTCCCACCGGAAATTGCTTGGTCGCGGCGGATCGCCAGCTCGGACACCTCCCACCGGACCTGCCACTGTGTCGCCGTGATCTCGCCATACATCCACCACGAAAAGGTCAGAGCTGCGCTCTTCCCCGAGTCTGCATCGTAGGACTCTGTCGCGTCCAGCACGACCGATGAGCCTGCTTCAACCTCCAGCTCGAGTGGTTGGCTCCCGCAGGACCCGTTGACAACCACGACCGGCGGGTGACTCGTCCGCGCGTCTCTGCTACCGTGCAGCGTCCATTGCATGCGTGCTGCGAATTCGTTCTGGTACGCCTGTCTCCACCGCCAGATGGTCGCATGAGTGCTCATGTACGTCTTTCCGTTCTTCCCAATAACGTGGTCAGCTGTGTCTGCAAAATGCCTGCTCCCATGGTAAGTTGGTGCGTATCGACCGCCCCAACCGCCCCATTCAGGATGCTCTGGTGCGTTGAGGCCATTCTGCATGGTGAAAAGCATGGCAGGCGAATCGCCCTCCATGATGAACATAACATCTGGATAGGATCCTCCCAGCGCGCCTAGCTGAATGTTGGTCTTTATCCACTCGCTGCTCGTCAAGTCGCTGTCCGGTCCGCCATCGTCGAAGCCGTAGAATCCCTCGCCAGATATACCAGACCACGCAGCCAAGCCATACGCATTCCACGAATGGACGGAAGCGATATACCGAATCTGGGGGAATTCGTGGCGAATCCAGGAGCCAGCGTTGTCTTGATCGGAAATGGCGTAGACACGCATCTTTTCACAAAATTCTAGAAGCTCAGCGTGCGATCTCTTCAATTGGACATGCCGCAAAGCTTCGGCGATGGTGTTGGCTCCTCCCCATACTTGAATATAAAGCGGCTCCTCGGAAGCGTCCACGGCATCGATAAGCAGTTGCGCACCCTCCGAAATTTGCTCGCCAGCGTCGACAGCATGTACAGCCGCTAGCCCGTAGTTCTTCGGCCCAGTCTTGACGACGGAGAGTAGATGCTGCTCGGTTGGGTATTGTCCTTGGCCATGAACTTGTAGATTGTCGAGAACCGAACCGTAGCTTCGCACAATATGTTCTATTTCGTCCGGGGCGGTAGTATCGTTCAACCAATAGCTTGTGGTAGCTACTAGTCCCTTGATGTCGTATTGGTCGGCATGCGTGAGCAGTCGAACCATGGATTGAGCGTCGTCCGGTTCATTGCAAATGTCCGATAGAATGAAAACTCGAGGCTTGGTGTCCACTTCCCATGGCCTACACCGCCGTACATCATCGGCGGCAAGCGTGCGCAAGCCAGCAACGAGAAGCGAGACCAGTGTAAGCCATCGAGATGCGGGTTTCATAGTAGGTGGTTTGCGACAGTTGGAACGCCAATGGCACCAGCCAAGTGCCGTGTCAGAAGGCGGCTAAATCGTCCCTGCGGCTCGTTTCTGCCTGACTCGCGGAGGGGCGCGATGGCTAGCGGTCACGGCGGTTGGAAACACGAGGTTTGCGGATGACGTCGGCGCGTCGGCAAAGACGCGCACAGGCCCAGCACCACTGGGGTCGCGCTTCGGCTTTCCTCTTTGGGCAGCTCGAGGACTCAAGCTTCGCACCCTCCCCATTTCCCCAGCCGGCCGCGACACACACAAGCCTGCAACGTCGGGTTGCAATTGCGCGGAGTCGACGCACGCTCGACTCCAAAATGATGTTCATCTAGCCATTCCTCGTACTGTTTCCTTTCCGCTGCCTCCTCGCACGTCCACACGAAAACGGCAACTTTTGGCTGCAATTGGCCCCGGGCCGGCCACCAACCCTCCCGCGCTTCCTATCTTGCCGCACAGCTAGCCAAGCTACATGATGCACAATGCCGACAGGGACCCAGAACAACGCAGCGGAAGATCGACCGATTCGACGGCGCGTTCGCACCGGCTGTCAGCGATGCCGCATTAGGAGACGGAAATGTCAGTCCATTCCTCACACTCCCGTCGCCCTTATCTGCGTCTCCACAGCCAGCTGTCCTTCTGGGTGAGCTAACAGGCTGACAGGCGACGAACGAAAGCCTGTTTGCTCAAATTGCGCTGAACGCAACTTCGAGTGCCAGTACGGCTTACAACTACGCTTTCCCGCCACCACCACACGCACGGTGCCACAAGTCGAGACGGCACCCACGACAGGATACACGCAAATTAGGGCAAGTCCTCATGTCTTTCTCTCCACGGGCATCTGTGACAGCTCGTTGACGTATGGTAGTTTGTCGGCGATCCTGAGGAGCGTACACATTCACGCGAGCCCAACAGCGGCTTAATTACTTTGCGACACGCCTCAAACTCGTCGCATACTCGGTCAGACAGCCAGCTGTCTACCCGGAGTGGCCAGCTGCCAGCAGAAACCCATCATGATCCGGAAAATGCTAGCGACGAAGCAACACATCAACAGCAGCAACACCGCCACACCACCGAGTTCGCCAGCCCAGTTTACTCCGACCCTTTCCAATTCCGCGTCTTTCCGGATCCCCAGTTTCATACGCTCCGCCCCACATCTACAGGTCACCTAGAAGCGGGAAGCGCAGAGCATGGTGCCGTACAAAGTCTCGTTTCGTTAGCAACTTCGGTCCAGTCGCCTTTCATATTCCAGAACGACTCTTTGAGTCATGACCAGGTCACCTCCAGACCTGAAGATGATTCTTCCCAACAAGATTCAGCCCTAAGGGTTCCTACACCAGCATCCAGCAGTGCCATGACGAGCAATGCGCTGACTCAGCCCTCGTCGATTTCCATTGATGAAATTACCGAAGAGCGCGGCCTCGAACTCTTGCGGTACTACCGCTATCATGTAGCACCGTGGGTGAGTATCACGGGGATGCGTTCTCGCGTAAATATTCTTTCTGACATCTGATAGCTCGACATGCTTGACTTGGACCACCATCTCGGTCTGTATCTCCCTACCGTTGGCGCCGAGTCCCCATCCGCCATCTACGCATTGTATGCGCTCTCAGCCCGCCACAGAGAACTTGCTTGCGGTGTACCGGACATGGCACAGTTTGAAAGTGAGAGGTTTTACAACATGTCCAAATGGGGGACCAAAGCCGTGTACGCTACAGATGCATCGGATGCGCTGGAAGCTCGGATGATCAGGCTTATCGTAGACTTGATATCCACCCCTTTCAGCAGCTGGACACCAACACTGGGGCAGACTGTCAACTCTTCAGCACCACTTCACGCATACGCGCTCAAGCCCGGTCTGGCAACATCATTGTTCTGGTGTATCTTCCGGTTCGATTTGGCTGCCGCTCTGGTCAATGAGACTCACATGACTACAGATCTGGATACCTTAATCACGCCGGACAGATTGCCGGATAGCGTGCTTGGCGTCTTTGAGAACGTTGGAGCTGACGATAACGTTGATCCCACTTGCGTTGACCGGTACGCACTACGTGCACTGCTCCTGTGTGGCGAAGCTGTCCGCGTTCTCCAAGACTACCGCCAAAGAGAAGCAGGAGACGAACGCCCTGGACGAGCGCGCCCCCAGAACCACTTGATACAATGGCAGAATAAATGGAACGAACTATCGGCGTGGTACACCAACCGTCGTAGATTCGTGAAACCACTTCTCGAATTATCATCATCAACAGGTGATAGGGGGGACACGAACGCCTTCCCAACCATCATCTTCAGCACAGCAGCGGCAACACTTGCAAACCTAGTTTACCATACTGCAGCCATGACTTTGCTAGACTGCAAGCCTAAGACCCTGAAAGTTCCAGGACAACACTCTCCAGCCGCGTCGCTGCACTGGCACGCGCAGCGGACGTGTGCCATTGCAGTCAGCAACGCTAGTTTCGAGAACTGGGATCTTTGCATGATTGCTTGTGTCCTCCGTGCGGCGCGGAAAATGACGCACCGAGACCAGCAGGCGGCTGTTCTGACGACACTGAGGCTTGCCAGGGAAACAACAGGCTGGAAAATCGATGGAGACATGCAGAATTTGCAAGAATTCTGGCGGCTTGCGGAACACTCGTGATGAATCCTTTGTTCATCTGAAGAGCTGGAAAGAACGCTGCAGGCTTCAGCGGACCCGATAGCCCCAAGCTTCTTCCAAATCTCGGATCCTCCAGTACATGCCCCATCCTGTTTGAGCCTCGATGTTACGGATCAGCTCGATGACGGCCGCATGTTCGGAATGATGGCCCAGCATGCGGCCAGCTATCCATAGTGGCTGGCACGCGTTGTTCAAGCATCCTTCATGGGGGTTTGACAGCGATATCCCGCATACCCGTCTGGCGTGCCACAGCGGATTATGGACCGGCAGCGGGTCGAGTTTCAGGCTCTTGGGCATGGAATTCAGGAGCAGAATGCACGCGGTATGGTACAGTTGGTTCGAGCTGATGGCAGCCCAGTGGATGAAGAGGATTTCCGGGAACGGCTTGTTGCTCTTCTGCCGGATCGTCTTGGCTGGCAAGAGCTCGGCCGGGCGCTCGTCGAGCCAGCGAGACAGCTCGTGCCAAAGCCGCTTCCAACGCAAAGAGTAAGCAGGGCCGGTGCAGCCGTTGTCGACGCCAAGCTCGGCGTACTTGGTCCGGTCAGACAGTAGCTCGCACGCTTTGGAGCAGAGGTATACGGCGTAGTTAGCGTGCATGTCCGGGCTGCGGTGGGACGCGAAGAGATCATGAACGTCGTTCTCGCCCACGTTTGCAGGGACCCATTTGCGGAGCGCAAGGAGCGTGCTTTCGGTGCCGTCAGATATCAACGCGCCACAAAGATCTGGATTGGATCAGCAGACACCCTCACGAGATGAAGACGGATTGAGCTGGAAGGGGGCTGCAGAAGTGGATAGAGACTAACCCATGCGCGAGTAACACCAAAATACGGCCTGCATCAAGCCACCACTAAAACCGTTCACATCAAACGAATCAAACAGCGTCGCACAGCCTTCAAGGTGGCGGCGCCAGTCCTGCGGGCTTGCCGACATCATCTCGAGACAGCAGAGGATAACGCAGCAGGTCAGGATGTGTGGAGATCGCTCGGGAAGTTTGGGCGTTAGTAGTCGGATGGCTTCCTGGTAGAGTTCCAGAGACTCGGAGGCCGGATAATGCTTGCTACCGCCATTGCCGCCGCCGCCGCCGCCGCCGCCACGACGCCCAGACCCACTGCCGCTGTTGAGGCGCTCCATCTGACGGGCTGAGAGAGCGAGGATGGCGTATAGTAGGGGCGGCTGGGTTTGCGCAAGTGCGGGCACGGTGATGCCGAAGTGCCGGGAGGTGTCGAACATGTCGAGCTGATTGGAGGAATCAGTGAGCGCCAGTGTTGCTTGTATAGGGTATGTAGACAAGACAGATGCATGTCTCATTGGGCGAAGTCTATTTGTGCATACGCGCGCCTCTTTGAAGGCGTTTGGTAAATTGGGTTGCTCAATAAACTTGGAGCAGCGAGCTAGATAGCCTTGACGTGCGTTGCATTACCCAAAACAATGTGCGCAGCAGACAGGAAACGGTGCGGGGGGGGAGGGGGGGGGAATGTAAAGCCAACGGA
>RHKH01000138.1:30228-49733 GCA_009829795.1 Lasiodiplodia gonubiensis
CGCCACTTTGGCGAGATAGTTCTTCAGGTACTCGACCCTCTTGCGCGTGCTTATGATCTGCTTCATCTGGTTCCGATCCGAAGCCAAGGACAACGAACCCCCTACTCCGCCTCCACCACCACCGCCACCACCTCCTCCTCCGTCAATAATCTCGTCCGCGTACCTGCCACCTCCGGCTGCAGCGGCAGGGCTCGAGGCTCGCGTGGGATGAGTTGACTGGGCGGTGTTGAAGAGAAGGCTGCGCAGCTCCTCCTGCGAGGCCAAGAACATTGGGTTGCAATTGTAATCGTCCGGGCTCGGGGGAAGAAATCCGGCGCTTCCCTGCCACTGCGCATGGCCGCCGCTGCCAGGCGACGATGCAAGCACGGGATCCATCAGCAGTTCAGGGGAAAAGCCGGACACTGAAGATGCAGAGTTTGCTGCTGCCACTGCGGCTGATACTGATGCTTCGGAGACCATGGTCGAGGTGGGAGCCTGGGTGAAGGCGGTGCTGTGATGGCGATTGTCGTCGTGGTTAATGTTGTATGCCGATGGCGAGGCGTGATGCGAAGAGGGCGAGAACGGGTGCCTGGTGCCGTCGTCGTCGCCTCCGGGCGCCGCAGCTGGCGACTGGATTCGGCGATGATCACTTCCTGCGGCTTCATGGTTGTGGGGTGGTAGCCACACTTCGCGGTGGACCTTGCCGACGTCGTCCAGCCGTCTCCGCTTGGTGTTCGCCGGTGGCGATGGCCGGCGGCGCTTAGGCTCCAGCTCAGGCATGGCTCACTTTGACATAGACGTGTGGCAGTTCTCGTGATCACGAATGCGAAGTGTGCGCGTGAGTGGATAACGATGTACGTTCTCAATTTGGGAAGCTTCGAGAGGTGGAAATCCCCGCGATCCTCGGCTGTGGACGATTTTGTCGTGGCCGCCCCATCCATCTCTTCCCCGCTTTCGCTCTCTCGTTCTTCTCCCTCTAACCCGTTGGTATCCTTCTGCCGTCTGGTGCTCTACCAGTCCTCCCGTGCCGATCACCAAGCCTCGCGCGTCGACGAGGTCGATTGTCTGGAAACTTCCTGTTCAGGCTAGCATCAGCTGCTTGCTTCACGCTGGCATGCAGGAACACGCTTGATCGTGCTGCAGATCCGGGCTTCCGCTGCTGCGACTTACCGAATGCATGCTCTTCGCATCGCTGCAACCTTCATTTGACGCCGCCACGAGGTTCTCTGTAGACCTGCTGCTCTTCTTCGCAACGTCCGACCTGCTGGACCCGTTGCTGTTGCTACGGCTGCGTGCCTGACGCTGTACGCCGTCGCACAGCCTGCGCAAGCTCGACATGAAGCCGGGCACCCTGATCGAGCTCCGTCGGCGCCGTTGCAGGATTTCGCCGCTGTCGGTGTTGGGCGCCTCGTTCGTATCGCCGGCTTTGTTGCCGAGTCCGCCGAACACGATGCTGTTCCGGGCCATTTTCTCTTCTTTTCCCTCTGGCTTGTTTCGTCTTTGTTCTGTTTCTTGTTTCCAGCTCAGGGTTGTGAGCGCCTTTTCCTCTTTTCAGGGCTCTCCGATCACTACCATGCCGGGCTTGCTTTTGTGGAGGTCCCCCGCTCCGGTGCATGCACTGTTTCGAACCCTTCCAGACAGCAACTGCCACGTTCACTCTACAGTCAATGTTCTTACTTGTCTCTTAAGCCATGCTCTGTTGAGTTTCACGGCTGGAAACAGCAGGCGCCGGTGGCGTGTGGCACGGGGCCTGCGTGTACGTAGTAGTCACTGATTGCTGCGCCGTATCAACGAGATGCGAAGTGGACACTTCCCGAGTCAGGCTGCGACGTTCCCGCCGGTGCTGCTTCCGTCGTCGCTATACAGAACTGGCCGATCGTCCCAGGAAGACGACCTTTAATCCAAACAAGCATACTTGTGAGCTTGGCGGGCCTGAGACTGGGCATCATGATCCCCTAGTTCCTGCTAGACTAGGCAAACCATGAACAGCATGCCGCCGGGGATACTGCGGGCTCTGCCGCCAGTTCGTATTCTGATGAGGCGCCAGTGTCACGTACAATGAAGTTCCTACACGCCACAACGTCGAAATGAAATAGGGGAACGCCCCGTGCGCGGACCTACTTTGTAACAGCACGGCAGCCCTGCTATACATGAAACCTCCTAGACCCCACAACAATTCCACCTTGCCATTTTGAGGCTCCCCGCCTCCTTCTCGCCCGCATCTCCGTCATCAGAGGGTGCCTTGCGGTTGGTTCAATCTGGAGGCAATCAACGGGAGTGCCGGCGCGGCACCGTCTTGACAAGTGCAGCGGTGATTCGAGGCCGTTCGATTTTCTCACCAGCCGCACGTTGCTAGCCCCATACCAATCACCCTCATTTGCACGTCAGTTCGAGGGTACGGCGGATGTAGGGCGGCCTTGCTGATGATGATAGTGTCTGGTTTCACAACCCACAGATCATCATGGCGCTCGAGGTCTTGACCGAGCTTCAAACATGCCCAAACCCAGTCGCGAATCATCCCATGCTCGCCTTCTTCCGAGTGGCTGAGCGGCTCTAGAACCCCAAGCGTCCTGACGAGAAAGTCCTATATAAACACTCGTCAGCCAAGCAGTCTTGGGATCTTCCCTCTCCAGCTCTACCCAGCCCAACCGCAGAAAAACGCTCTCCGCTCTCTTCAGCACGACTTCACGTCCTTCGTTTCAAATTCCAAGTCTTACCGGTTAAGATATTTAAAACAATTCTCATCATGCGCTTCACCACCTTCGCCGCCGTGCTCGCAACCGCCGCTACCGTGTCGGCGACGCTCGACCCGTGCACGACCAACACCAAGGGCAAGGTGCCCAAGAGCCCGGCGTGCTCGGCGACCAAGAAGTCGACCAACATTCAGGCCGCCGAGTGCTCGCACAACACACGCGTCTCCGGCACCCAGACCTTCGCCGTCTGGACTCGCACCAAGACCAACTCCAACGGCATCTCGTACGGCACTTGCGAGGCCTACACTTGCACCGCCCCCACCGACAGCCAGCTCACCGCCAACACCGACGGCTGGACCTTCTTCTGGAAGTGAGTATAACTCTTTCGACGTAAGCGGAATGTGCTAGGACGCGATAGCTGACTGTTTTTCTGTAGTGACAACGGCGAGTCCTCTGGCGTTGGCACTGGCTGCATCAGGGACCCCAACACCACCGAATGTGGTTGCGAGAACTCGGACGGCGAGTTCATCGTCGGCAGCGACTCTTGCAAATAGATATACTCGTCTCTCTTGCTTCCCGCCGAAGAGTTTGTGGTGATGGGGGTCTAAGAGCATTTCGGATTCTATTCAGTTGTATGATATGTTTTTAACGAAGAGGGCGTTTACGAAAAGAAAATCGGTTACGGTACTGAGAGCTGGTCTTCGTGAAAATTCAAGCGTTTCCAGATAACCTGACGGCTTGGCCGAAGAAGCGTCTGCTTGATGAGCTTATCGATACTACGCGGACTGACGGCAATAGCATTCGTTCTCAGAGTGTGGATTAGAATCATCGCGTACGGGCAAGCCCTGTTCCACCGATCATCGTCGAGGAGCTGAAAGGGGCGCCTATGTGCCCGGGTCCCAGATGTTTTTTTGGCCCTTAGTAAATGCGAGGGTTAATACCATGTAAAAGTCTTTAATAGATGGCCCGTTGATGGTGATGACGACTTGTCTCTACTGTAGAAACTCATCTCCTTTGTACAAAGTACTGCGTGTTATATCACCACACCGAGCAGCAGTTACAGTGAGAAGGGCGAGGGACAGCGCACGCGATATAGCGCAGTTCCAGCTCCGCGTTCCTTCTATAAGGGCAGTCTCCAGGTGGACTCTAATGGCCCGCGCTACGAGAGTGGTTCCAAACTATTCTGTCTTCCTCTAAGTTCCAATCGTCAAGCGTCCGCTGGCGACTTCGGCAGTCAGGAGAGATTCCAGCCGGAGAATACCATACTGGGTCCACTTAACGCTGGGATAGGTGAAGACGAGGTAGTTAAGCACATAGCCGATATTCGACTAAATAGTTGAAACGGACGGTGTCAGTTTGGACTGCCGTCGAGGATGGAGGCGGCTCATGAAGACAGCGGCCAGACGAATAAGAGCTGTAACATCAGGAGGATTCTGATCTGTAAATTGCAAACCATGCGTGGTACAGAAAGCATTCCAAATTTTCTCCGCGAACTCGATCTTGTATTGTGCCGATAAGGATTTCTTCTTGAGCTTCTGTGGTTGAAGAGCAGGTTTAGAGGCGGTCCGGTCCATCTACCCAGCTCGCTTGCATGCGTTCCTGATATTGTTGGCCAGCTTTTTTGCGAGGGCATTCATCATCTGGCGGCGGCAGGTCGATGGGATTACTGTGGAAATCTGCGTATAGATCTGCCATGATGACGCACCCACGGACGGCTTGGCGAGGTATACGGCGACGATGGGATACCGCAACCACCCACGCGTGCTGATCTGGCTGAGGCGGCGGCGCAACGGATGGCAAGGATAAGGTCTGGAGACAGCTCACGCGTATTGATCTAGCGCAGGAAGAAGTAGAGAGGGAGCGGGGTTTGAAGTGGAGTGGAGATTGAATATGGGGGAGCAGGCCAGATGAAGCAGGCGCGGCGGGCTGAGGCGTATCAGGCATCAAAGGCACCTGGTACAACCGCATGCCAGAAAGACGCAATTTATGAACTCGAGTGGGAGAAAGGAAGAAAATGCGACAATGTTTCGTCGCTAAGAGGCGAAAGCGATAACACGAAGAGAAAGCGTGGTGGCTTCTCCCTGTACTCTACTCACTTCTATCTCATCGGTGAGAGACAGAATAAGAAATGTTTATAAACAAGACGCCCGCGCCGTGGGACATGATAGTACACTCCACATTCAAGACCCCTTATCCGAACGAACCCCCAAATATGTAAAACAAAAACAATCCAAGTCTATCCCCGTACCCCGTTGCGTTTGAATTTTTGTCTCTCCGCTTCCTGTATATTTTACCAACGGGAAGGCCAAGAAGCTCTGACTCCTCAGTTGTCCTTATCGAACCATCTTCCCCAGCTGCTTCCCTTCCTCCTCTCCGCACCAGCGAATTTGCTCTCGTCCTCCTCCCACACCAGCCGCTCCATGCGTCGGCGCGCCGAGAACGCACGAGCAAACCGCCACGCCTCGGCGTCCGCGATGTTCCACGCTTCGACAGCCTCCTTGACGCGGATCATTTCCTTGACCTTGCTCTTGATGGCGTCGCGGGCCTTGCGCATGAGCTCGCGCTCGCGGCCGAGCTCCTGCTCGGTCGGGATAGGGCCGTCGGGCTTAGGGGGAGGGGGGCGGCGCTCGGGGCCGGGGACCGGGGTCTCGGAGTGGCCGTCGTCCGGCGGCGAGTTGGGCAGATTGAAGCCGAAGATCCAGTTGAGGTCCTTCTGCGACTCGCGCTCGGCGGTGAGCCAGAGCGAGTGATAGGAGCCGCGCTCCGAAGCGACAGCTTCCTTGAAGTGCGAGAGGCGCGTGCTGGCGCTGCGGCCCGCGCCGAGGATCTCCTTCGTGGCCGAGGCGAGCCAGAGGTCGCGCTCCTTGACTTCGCGGCGCAGGAAGCGCGCGTCGAGGACGTCGGGCTGGTAGTTGAGCGAGAGGAAAGTGTAGGGATGTGGGACGGTGCCGATATTGAAGACCTTGCTGTCGTTCCGGAAAACTGGCAGGATCGTGACCTTCATGGGCGTTGAGGCGACGCAGGCCTTGTATTTGCGGTTAGGCGGGTTGGTGGCGGGCATGGGCGATTCGGAACACTGCGTCAGATTACGCGCGATGTCGATGGCCTCTTCGCTCAGCGCCGTCATGTGCGTTGGCACGGGCTTGACGACGATGACACCCTCTTCAAAGGTGCTCTGCCACGTGTTGTGGAGGTGCGCATTCATCAACTGCGCTAAAGCCTTTAGACCCTCAGCGCTTGCCTTGGCTTCGAGTAGCTTGGCGACATCTTTGTACTTGTCCTTGATGGTCACGAGGTCGTAAAGAGCGATGGCATCACCCTGCTTTTCTATCGTCCACATATCCTGGGGAATTGCATCGACCATGTCCGAAGCCTTTTTTAACTTTACAGGATCGTCCAGAGCGGCCTTGGCTGCAGCATTGATTGCGTCCTTCTCTCCAACAAACAGACCATTCCGGAGAGGCTCGTAACGCGTGAGCTTAGGGTATTCTCCACGGCGAAGCATGACAAGGAAGGGATCATCGTGAGGAGCCATGGGAAGAGTGAGCCAGTTGGTCATGATTCCAGTGCCCATGTTTCCCCACGCCAACCAGCGAGCAACTTCAAGCTCCAGCTTCTGTAGCTCGGGTGACTCCTTGAGGTTTGCAAGCTGCAAGGTCTTGTACAGAGGGTTATTCATGGCTTCGCCGCGACCTAAGACCACAGGCTTGAACCCTTGGGCCCACCAAGCGCGTCGCCACTGCAGAAGTAGCTGCTCCTCGGCCTCGCGGATGGCCGGGTCCTGCTTCACATCGCCATCGTAGAATGTGTAGATGGGCTGACGAGGCCTCAAAGGCGGGAGGACGGCCCTGTTTTCGTCCAGAGTAATGGAAGACGAAAAGGGATTCTGCCACTTCCAGTCACTGAACCATGATGTCTCGCCGCTGGAGCTGTTGGCTTGGACGGGCGGCTTGTGGGCTGTTGGCGCAAATGGATTGTACGAGTTCGGGATTTGTGGCAGGTTGGGCTTCTTAATCTTCTCGGAGACCTCTTGGTAGGTGGGAACGTGATCGATGTTGGTCGGAGAGCCGAACAGCATCAAGCTCAGCAAGAAAAACACGACGATCGCAAGCACGACCTTGTAGCGGGGAGGAATGAAGATGCGGGCCATTGTGGAGCGGGGTATGATCGACGACTAGAGCGACATGCGGAGCGATGGAAGGGATACGAGCAGCTCGCGGCCCCTATACAGGGCGGGAGCGAACAAGGGCCACGGACGGGCGATTGAACGAGAGATGATGACAGCGAACGGATCGAGGTGGACGGGACAGAGCGGGATGAGAAAAGCGCCCTTCAAGAGCACGCTAGGAGGTGACAACAGGCGTGATGGAGTTGCGAGGGGCGGCGCGCCTGGGTAGAGTTGGTGTTGCGCGTCCAGTGGTCGGCGCGCGCGAATCAGCGCGATGATGTTCGTCGGGCCGGATAAGCCCTGCCAAGACCGCCGCAGCCACCTGCAGGGCCCCGCCGAAGCCGGACGTCATTCCCCAGGTTTTTCTGCGACGGGCGACTGATTGCTGTTGACTCATGCAGCCCACGTCCCACCTCTGAACGGCCGGCACTTTTTCAACACCGCTCTCCTTCCCTTCTCTTTCTTTTTCCGTTCCCCCGGCCTGGTCCTGCAGTAGCAATGGCTCAGAACGGCACCGCATCGGTCCTCCCGGACCCCACCGCCGACCTTCACTGGAGCGACTACCGCGGAGGTAAACATGATCTCCCTTCACGAAGTAGCCAATTGCTCAACCGCGCCCAGCAATCCACGAAATCTTCGCCGCCAATGCCGAGAAGCACCCCGAGAGACCATGCGTTGTCGAAACCCCGAGCGCCCGCACCCCCGAGCGTGTCTTCACCTACAAGCAGATCAACGAGAGCTCCAACCAGCTCGCCCACCACTTTGTAGCACATGGCTGCGAGCGCGGAGACGTTGTTATGGTCTACGCCCACCGTGGGTCAGTGGATAGCCCGCACCCGTTTTCCCAGCACGCTTCTGACCCGCCGCAGTGTCGACCTCGTTGTGGCATACATGGGCGCTCTGAAGGCTGGTGCCACCGTCAGTGTCCTCGATCCCCAGTACCCCCCCGACCGCCAGACCATATACCTGGAAGTCGCGAGCCCCAGATTCCTCGTCCAGATTGAGCGCGCTACCGAAGAGGCAGGCAAGCTGCCGGACAAGGTCAGAGAATTCATCACTCAGAACTTGAGCATCAAGGCAGAAGTGCCTGCTCTCAAGCTTCGGGATGATGGTACTCTGGCTGGTGGTGAGATCGATGGCAAGGACTGCCTCGAGGCGCAGGAATCTGTCAAGAACCTGCTGCCTGGTGTCTTGGTTGGTCCTGACTCTGTCCCGACACTGTCCTTCACCAGTGGCTCTGAAGGCAGACCCAAGGGTGTGCAGGGCCGCCACTTCTCCCTCGCATACTATTTTCCCTGGATGGCGCAGAGATTCAATCTGTCTGAGAATGATAGGTTTACTATGCTGTCTGGAATTGCCCATGACCCTATCCAGGTGCGTCAATCCTGTGCTCATCGAATGGCTCGTCTTTGGCTAACTGGCGCAGAGAGATATCTTCACGCCCCTCTTCCTTGGAGCACAGCTCCTTGTTCCCAGCCGCGATGATATCGCACACGAGCTCCTCGCCGAATGGATGCGCAACTACAAGGCTACCGTTACCCACCTTACCCCTGCGATGGGTCAGATTCTCGTTGGAGGCGCCAGCGCTCAATTCCCCTCGCTCCACCACTCTTTCTTCGTCGGCGATGTTTTGATTAAGAGAGATTGCAAGAGGCTACAGGAGCTGGCGCACAACGTTCGTATCGTCAACATGTACGGAACCACCGAGACTCAGCGTGCTGTGTCCTACTTCGAGGTCCCGAGCAAGAATGACGACCCCAACTTCCTCGACACCATGGGAGACATCATTCCCGCGGGCAAGGGTATGCTTGATGTTCAGCTGCTGGTCGTTGACCGCGAAAACAGGAACCGTATCTGCGATGTTGGCGAGCAGGGAGAAATCTTTACCAGAGCGGGCGGCCTGGCCGAGGGATACCTTGGCAACGACGAGACTACTGCCAAGTTGAACGAGTCCAAGTTTATCGCTAATTGGTTTGTCGACCCTGCCCAATGGGTTGAGCAGGATGAGGAGAAGGCCGCCGCTTCCGGAATCAAGGAGCCCTGGCGGCAATTCTACAGGGGTCCTCGTGACCGTCTTTACCGCACTGGTGACTTGGGTCGTTACACTGCCGACGGTAACGTCGAGTGCACTGGCCGCATCGACAACCAGGTCAAGATCAGAGGTTTCCGTATCGAGCTCGGCGAGATTGACACCCATTTGTCGCGCCACCCGCTCATTCGTGAGAACGTCACACTGGTCCGCAGGAACAAGGACGAGGAGCCGACCCTGGTCAGCTACATTGTTCCTGAAATGAAGCGCTGGCTCCAATGGCTGGAAGAGAAAGGTCTTGCCGCGGATGATTCCCAGGACGAGACTATGGTTGGCATGTTGAAAAAGTTCAAGCCCTTGTCGGATGACTGCAGGAGCTTCCTCAAGACCAAGGTGCCATCTTACGCAGTTCCCAGCGTGTTCGTCCCCCTGTCTCGCATGCCGCTGAATCCCAACGGCAAGATCGACAAGCCGGCCCTGCCATTCCCTGAGCCTACTGATCTCCTCCTTGCCGCTGGCAGGAGACCTTCTCAAGTCGCTGCCTCCATGACCGAGACCCAGAAGAAGGTTGCTGAGATCTGGGGTAAGCTGCTGCCGAACACCTCGGCTCGCATGTTGACTCCCGAATCGAATTTCTTCGAGGAGGGCGGACATTCCATCTTAGCCCAACAGATGCTTCTTCAGGTCAGAAGGACGTGGAAGGGCATCGACGTTCCTATGAGCGTCATCTTCCAGTCGCAAACTCTGGAGGCTTTCTCCACCGAGATTGACCGCGCTCAGGATCCAGCTGGTCTGCGTCTGGAGCACGCTCCTGCTCCTGACGACGTTACGGATGAAGCTTACTCTGCCGATGCTCGCGAGCTTGTACAACAGCTGCCGAAGTCCATCCCTACCGCCACCCTTGACTTCTCAGAGTCCAAGACCGTTTTCCTCACTGGTGCCACTGGTTTCCTGGGCTCTTACCTCTTGAGGGACTTGATTAGCCGTAACTTGCGTGTCATTGCGCACGTTCGTGCCAAGGACCCTGCCGCCGGTCTTGAACGTATTGCCTCCACCTGCCAAGCGTACGGTATCTGGTCCGAGGCCTGGCGGTCGCAGCTCGAGGTTGTCATTGGTGACTTATCCAAGCCGAATCTCGGACTTGAAAAGGAGGCTTGGGAGCGCGTCGCCAATGAGGCGGACGTCATCATCCACAACGGCGCCTTGGTCAACTGGATGCAGCCATACTCCAGCCTCCGCTCCCCCAACGTGCTTTCCACGATGAACGCCATTGCGCTATGCACAAGCGGCAAGCCTAAGCAACTTGGCTTTGTTAGCTCTACCTCTACCTTGGATAGCGAGCACTACGTCAAGCTCTCACAGGAGAGCGTGGCAGCGGGCGGCAAGGGTGTCCTGGAGGCCGACGACATGGAGGGCAGCCGTAAGGGTCTCGGAACCGGATACGGCCAATCCAAGTGGGCCAGCGAGTACATTGTTCGCGAGGCTGGCAAGCGCGGTCTCAAGGGTGCCGTTATCCGTCCTGGATACGTCACTGGTGACCCTGTCACTGGTACCTCGATCACCGATGACTTCCTTGTCCGTCTCTTGAAGGGCTGCCTCCAGCTCAACGCTCGTCCGGATATCAAGAACACGGTCAACCAAGTCCCCGTCACCCATGTCGCTCGCGTTGTCGTTGCGTCGACCCTCAACCCGCCCGTCGAGCCTCTTGGCGTCACGCAGGTCACCAGTCACCCTCGCCTTACCTTCAACGAGTTCGTCGGTTCGCTCGAGTCATACGGCTACGACATCCCGCAGGTCTCGTACGACGAATGGAGCACCAAGATGGAGGACTACGTCGCGGCTTCCATCGATGGCGAGAAGGAGGAGCACGCTCTGCTCCCGCTCTTCCACTTCGTCACCGGCAACCTCCCTGCCGACACCATCGCCCCCGAGCTCGACGACGCACAGGCTGCGGCCGCGCTCCGCGCCGATGCCAAGTGGACCGGCGAAGATGTGTCGGCCGGCAGCGCCGTCACGGTCGAGACTGTTGGTGCGTACCTGGCCTTCTTGGTTGCGGTCGGGTTCCTGCCGTCACCGACGAAGACTGGTGAGAGAGAGCTGCCTAAGTGCGAGTTCAGTGCGGAACAGAAGGCGGCACTAGGTAAGATTGGCGGTCGTGGCGGTAGCGCATAGACGGGTAGTAGGAAGGTTTGAAGGATAACCCGGGAGATTTGGCTTTCCTTTTGGTGCTTATATGTAAATGGCCTGTGAAAAGGAAAATGCGATGCTAGCGTCTGTCTTTGTATTCACGTAAATTTTATGCGTCGGCACTGGGCGAACTGCGAATATTCCGCTGTAGGAGCCGTCTCATGGTTTGGATTCTGCAGTGAAGGCTTACCCCGAACATCAGATAATGGTGGTGATTTGGGACTACGCCAGCACCGAATGCGAGCGTGCATCTCTTTTGATCAACCTCTATCGTCGCTACGAGGAGTAAGCCCAAAGTTTAGAATTACATCTTGGTAAAATGGGGGCGCTGGATTTTACTTGCTGTCCACTCGTCCAATGAACTGTTGTCGAGGGCGTGTCTCCATCCGTGCGCCGCACGGATCTGATGCAGCTATAGATGTGACGAGAAATCGATACCCCCACCCTCTTTCCTCGCAGACAGCAGAAGTCGGAAAGGACAAATGAAGACTCATACGAAACTTCGGAAGAGGCGGTTGTGGCTTTGGTATAACTCATGATTCAGGGGCTTGTCTGGGTACAATTGTGGCCGCGATTCTAGACCGTAACCGGCCTCGCCCAGCTGAGCTAACTGAAAGAGGATAGTAACACGTGCGTGCTTGCTCTCGTAGCGCTCCAAGCGGACCCCTGGCCCGAGTCAGCCTATCCGAGTGAAGTTGCTATATCAATGTGTTTGCCCACCGCTTTCCTTTTAATCGCGCAGTTTGCTACATCACTTTCACTTCAGCGTGTGTTTTTGAAGCATCAAGCGTCGGCGTCGCTTTTCCCGGGATTCCTTGCAGTATCCCTCACCTTTTACTTCATTGCACTGATTTTCTTTCATTTTCCTCCATTTAACAATGCCGTGGGCCGGCCGAGACAATACGCAAACTTCGGGAGATGCAGAGCATCCGAAACACCACGACCCATACCGCTTCGTACCTGCGGATGACTTTTTTGAGGATTTCACGGCAAAATGCCAACCTACTTCCGTCACGTACAAGCCAGATGACCAGCTCACGGAAGAGAAGACAAGAAACCCTGCCAGCTCTCACGGCCGCATTTTCCGGCTGAACGATGATGCTGTGTTGCTCGTCCAGTTCATCCGTCCTCTCGTATGGAGAATACAGTTCAACCCCGGCTACAGGCGTGGATCGGACTTCACGGAGTGGAATACGTGAGTCCCGCCTTGAGTTAAGAGCACGCAGCCCAAATCATTTAACGGTGGCAGACGGACCATGCTCGAAGGAAGGTTGTCCAGGATGATTCGGGTCTTGGATACCGCTGAGGATATCGTCTGGGACGTTGAGTTTGACCCTACGCACGTCAACCACTTCATTCTCCGATCCATGCTCGTACTCAAGGGGAAGCGCCTCCCTGTGGTTGAACTGTGGATCCAACGGAGCCCTTTCAAAATCACCGCGGTCCGCAACATCAAAGCCGTTCCGCCCCTCGGACGCCCCTCAATTACCATACCCGTGGATATTCCGGGTCATTCCGGAAGAGCTGTCATTTGGCAAACAATCGAGAACCCACTGCAGTATGACAAGCGTTCGACAATCTTGTCTGTGGAAAAGCAACCGCAGGCAAAGTACATGGGATTCGGAGGACAGGGTGGGAAGAGCTTGTTCAAGGACAAGGTATACCTAAACTACTTCAGTAAGAGTCCCTGTCGCGTTTATATGAACAACACTAACCGGCGCCGTTAGACTTTGACAACATGCGCTATAATAACATTTACGCCAAAGGGCCGGAAGAGGCTGCGGAACCACTGTACCATTCGGAGCCATTCTGGATAGAGCTCAACAGACATTCTGGCTACCTGTCACAGGTAGCAACCTTCGTCGATAACTATTCTCACGTCTGCCTCGACATTGGCAAGACTGATGACAGCTTGTTTCGTATAGCAACGAGGTTTAACAGCTTCCAGGGTGTTTTCATAGCCGGAAACAATACGGCAGAGATAACCAGGCTCTACACCTCCATAGTTGGGAAGCCCAGACTGATGCCCCGGTATGTGCTCGGCCACCACCAAGGCTGCTACGGATACGACCGCCAATGGAAGGTGGAGGAAGCCGTCCGCAAGTACCGCGAAAGTGGGATCCCACTGGACGGCATGCACATCGACGTGGACATGCAGAGAGGCTACCGGACCTTCACCATTGACCGGGGTAGGTTCCCTGAACCAGAGCAGATGTTCCTCAAGCTGCGGAGACAAGGCGTTCGATGTAGCACCAACATTACGCCGGTCATCAGATGCACTCCTGACGAGAAGTACGCTCCGTTGAACGAGGGTTTGGCGGGTGATCACTTCGTACTTGATCGCAGATTGATTGATCCTTCGGCGCCAACCTGCCAGGACCAAAGGTATATGCAGTACGGAAACGCGGACCTGTACTTCACAAATCCGAACGATGTCGGCAGGAGGCCGTATCCGGATGACTACAGTTTCGCTGCACATTTCAACAAGGCGGTGCCTTTCCACGGAGGTGTGTCCTATGGAGATGGCCAAGGAGCGCCAGGACACTATCCAAACCTAAACAACCGGGCCACTCGGGAATGGTGGGGGAAGCAGTACAAGGACCTCTTCGATGCCGGCCTCGAGTTTGTCTGGCAGGACATGACCTCGCCCTGCATAGGCGAGGCTTATGGAGACATGAAGTCGTGGCCATTCAGACTCCTGCTGGAGTCGGACAGCTGGCAAGGAGAGCAGAGGCAGAGGAGACGAAGCAAC
Source organism: Lasiodiplodia gonubiensis (assembly GCA_009829795.1). Lineage (NCBI taxonomy): Eukaryota > Fungi > Ascomycota > Dothideomycetes > Botryosphaeriales > Botryosphaeriaceae > Lasiodiplodia > Lasiodiplodia gonubiensis. The sequence continues at coordinate 44,037 of RHKH01000138.1, forward strand.
GCGGGGGTGGACGACAAGAAGGACTTGAAGGCAGCCATCGAGATTTGGACCCTGTACAGCCTCAACCTACACAAAGCTACCTTCAGCGGGCTGAAGAAGCTGGAAAGCCGCAAGGGGAAGCGGAACTTCATCATCGGCAGAGGCAGCTTCGCCGGCGCGCAGCGCTACGCGGGCCTATGGACCGGTGACAACGCTTCTACTTGGGAGTTCCTCAGAGTTTCTATCGTGCAGGTGCTCTCCCTTGGAATGTCGGGCATGACGATGGCGGGTGCCGATGTTGGCGGATTCGAGCTTGCGTATGGAGAGAAGGATTTTGCCAGTCCAGAGCTGCTGATCCGCTGGTACTGTGCAAACAGCCTTCTCCCATGGTTCCGGAACCACTACAGCGGAAAGCACGAGCCCTTCGAGGACAACCCCAGCCACGTCCGAGACGCTGATAAGAAGATTTTCCAAGAACCGTACAGGTACGAGGAATACTACAGAGAGAACAGAGACAGGATGCCAGACGAGGAGCGGAAGCTGTTCGAGGCCGTCCTTCCTGCATGTCGGTACATGGTCCGTCTCCGATACAGCTTGCTTCAGCTACTCTACGACGCCATGTTCGAAAGCACAATCACAGGGCTGCCCATTGCAAGAGCGATGGTCACAACGGACCCCCTCGATGGCTCGCTGCTCACCAAGAACGAGACATTCGCCGAGAACCAGTACCTGGCCGGAAACGACATCCTCGTCGCCCCTGCACTGCACAAAGGAAGCGAATCCGCCCGCCGCCGAATCTACCTCCCTTCAACAAGCTCTTGGTATGCGATGAACCTCCGGCCACACGACAACAGCAACAGCGTTGGCGAAGCCTTGCTTCCCAAAGTTGCAGGGGCCACATACGTCGACTATGACTGCCGCATCAGCGCCGATGAGAGCCAGCTTCCTTTCGTGTGCCCCATGTACATCCGAGAAGGTCTGAAGCACCACCGCCCCGAATCCGTATGTAGACCTCGAGCTGACTCTCACTCCTAGGAGCCATCATCCCGCAAATCCAAGTGCGCCAATCCGTCCCAGACCGCACGCGACCGCTGGACGACCAGCCAGCGAACCCCATCACCATCAACATCTACCCCGGCCAAGCTAACGTAAGAACCAAATCTCTCGCTACGTATGTCTCGAGAGCACTGCCTAACGACCAGAGACAAACAGGGCAAAAGCTACACCTACCGGATGTACCTCGACGACGGTGTCTCGCGCAACAGCGCGCCGGAGGGGACGTACTTTGCCACCCTGCCGCGCCACCACCATCATAGTGTCGGAGGTGCTGTCCCGCCCAACCATCACGCACATGGCGACGATGCTGAGGCAAGGAGCAACTTCCGTCGTGTTGACATCGAGCAGCGGATTGCCACCGACGAGAGCGCGCCCGAAGGTGCTAGTAGTGCGTTGCGGAGGACGATCACCGTGTCGGCGGGGTGGAATGCGGCGCGCAATACGGGAGACCTGTCAGAAGAGGAGCTGTACGGTGACGAAAAAGTGAAGAGGGACGTGGGACCGGAGTATAGGGTCGTTGTGTGGCACGAGGATGGCACAAGGATGGAGGATGTGTGCGTGGAGGTCGACGGTGGACAGAGGACGCGGGAGGAGATTGATGAGAAGAGAAGAGCTACTATTGTTTGGGTGCCTGTGGATGCTGACGCGAAGACGACGATTAAGGTATGGTACGCAGTGTAGCGAAGCGCTGGATCAATCGAGGGGAGAGGAAGAGAGTGCGTTCACCGGCCTGCTGGTGATGAGCCGTACTCGTCAGAGGGTCTGCCCTACATGGCATTGTTTCGTATTATTCCCGCCTTGGGTTAGGTACCAAGTGCTGTCGTTTCGGGAAATTCTTGGCTAGCCGAGATCCTTTCCAACTTCGTCAAAGCTACATGGCATTTAATTGGATGCTCTCGACAACCATGGCCGACGTCCATGTCAGAAATACGCGAGACTTGGATAAAGTTCCACTTTCGCTAGCTTTTCATAGAGATCGCCTTTAAGCCTAAACAATACTCAACCGAGAAACTTTACACTTTAATCTCGGCGGAAGCAATCTGCTCATATTCCTCGCTTACCACACTCCCCCGCGCGTTGAGGATCTTCTTCGCGCCCATTTTGCAGATAGCAATCTTGCCTACATGTATATTGTCGGCCCACACGTAATCCGCATAGTTGGGAAGCAATGAAGTCGCATCTATCCGAACAGGTGCACGAGCGTTCAGCCCATGTCCAGCCGAAGTGCCCTTCCCATGCCTTCCTCCTGCCTTTGCATATATGGTGTTAATGATCGTTGCATGAAGTTTAAGGGGCCGTGTGTCCTCGACCATCAGACCCTTTTCCGTGAACAAACGCCTGAGGCCATCGCAGAACGAATAAAGGCGACCAGTTGGATCTTCAGGCTGTGCATAGAGGATGGACGTTTTGCCAGGGGGGTGCATGGAAACTAGCGACCTCAAGGAGATTGCAAGAGGCTCGGTGAGACCCGGGACCGGAGGTTGATCACGGGTTGCAGACGCGTCCAAGGCACTCGTCTTGCCGGATTCCGGCTGCGGTAGGATTGCTGTTTGTGCTATCTCTGCTTTGTGCGATTTGTCGGCATCTGCAGTGGGCTGGCTCTCCCTGAGCAGCGCAACAAGATCCAGACCCTGCAAGACGGAGACTGCTTCTTCGACCTTCTCGGGACTCTGCAGACTCATGACACCGAGGGTCAGATGTAGTGTCCCTACAGGTCGGATGGCCTTTTCGGGAATCGAAGTCGTGGCGAGCACTCCGCGGTCCTGCTCCTGCCCAAAAACACCAGCACCTGTCACATCGACATCCTCCTGGCATAGCACGGCCTCCTTGAAATTTTGGAGAGACGCCTGTAGCTGTGGCTTTGACTCGGTGGTCACGAGCGGTACGCACAGGAAATGCGTTAAAGGCGGCTTCTTGGCGGGTTTCTGCGCCACGGCGGACCGTTCGCCCTCGGCGTCGCTCTTCTCAGGCCCTGGGAGCGGGCCCTTGTACCCGCCTTTCCTTTTGCCGAATCCACGGGGAGGCATAATTTTCGGAGAATCGATGTGTTTCGGCGAAACTTGCGACGCCCCAATGAGAGCCTTGGGAGGGCTGCAGGGCAGGAGAATGCCCAATATCTTGACAGTCGAACAAAGATGTGGATACCGGGGCGGGCGAGGACACGACGAGGTCAAGGGCCGGAGGCTTGGGCGGAGGTGCTTGGTGGGAGGATGGCTGTGCACGCGCGCCATGGATGACTCACGAGAAGCAGGAAGAGATGGTGTTGGGGCTAAGTTGGGCGCTGCGGATCAGGGTTCGCCGCCCAGCCCCAGTGCCGGACCAGCCGCCGAAGTGTGCAGCGGCAGCGGGTGCGGGCGCAAGCGCAGACGCCGGCCACGGACGAAAGAGGACGGTTGCATTCCCCGGAATAGACTCCAACGGCAGCGCAACCGAGATAGCCGTCGGAGACGAGCAGCAGCTGCGCCCAAGCCCGGGACAAGGATACCGCTGCACGCCCCCCTCCGCTAGCAACACGCGGGCACATCAACACAAAGCAAAAAAACCGGTGCCACGATCAACCCATCGTTTAGTACTAAAGTTAACTCAATGCCGCCAATGCAACATCTGCGAGGCCGTGGCTCCCGCAGCTTTTCAACCCGAACACTTCGAAACCCATCAAGTCATTCATGATCCAGCGGCGCAGCCGTGTGCCCATCCCCTCATCTATGCCATTACTGTTTCTACGAAGAGGAGGGCGCGGGCTCGTCGTGGTAGAATTTCCGCAGCACCTTCTCCACGTCCTTGAACTCCTGCTTGGCCTGCGCGATCGTCTTGGTCAGGCGCTCGAGGCACTTTTCGTCGTCCGGCTCGTCGTGCGTGCCCGTCTCGTCCTTGTTCGCGCCAAAGTGCTGTATCTTCTCGCAGCTGTCCTTCACCTTGGTCAGGCCGAGCGTGGCCGACGAGCCCTTGAGGAAGTGGCCGAGCTGCGAGAGCTGGGCGAGGTCCTTCTTCGCGCTGCGGGGGGTCAGCGTCAGCGTGCAGGCCGGCGGGAGGGGGCGTACAGATTCGACTCCATCTTCTCAAAGGTGCTCTCGGCCTGCTGGAAGAAGTCGAAGACAATGCTCTTGCTGAACTCGCGCTCGTCCTCGTCGTCGTCCATCTCGAGGATCTGCTCAAAGGTGGCCGTGTCAATGGCGTCGCCGGCGTCCGGCAGGCCGGTGGAGCCCTCCTCGCTCTGCGATTTCATGGCGGTTAGCGGTGGTTGCGGGCGCGTGAGGAGACGGTGAGGCGGAGCGCACCCTGTCCTCCGGGTGGTCGGTCGCGCCAGCCATGGTTTCTGCAATGCGGGTGCAATGCAAGTTGGGAGGTCGCTTTGTGTGGCGCGTGTTGGATGAGAACGGCGGAGCGGTGCCGGCGGGGCTAGGGAGCGGCGATGATCGGGCGCTTCGCAGGCGATTGGGTCTGGACTGGGAGCGAGACAGCGGGCTGCGGGCGGCGCACAGGGCTGGCGGAGGGCGCTTCAGTGCAGGTGATGAGACAGCGCGGTGGTTGGGGCGGCAGGGCAGATGAAGGGCGCGCAACGGGCCGACGAGGCGAGACGAAAGGAGGATGATGAGTTAGGATTGCTCAAAAAATCAGTCTTTGGAGGGGGAAAGGAAGTGGGGTTTGGCGTGCTACTTGGCCGGCGAGTCAGTGCTTTAGGGCAGACCGGCAGTGCGCTTAGGGACGCAGCGGCGACGACAGCACCACGCACCCCGAACGTTGCTGGCCCGCCGCTGCTGCTCAAGCTTAGCGGCCTGGTTCGTTGCGCCCTGCGGCGCCGCTGGCTGCTGCTCGTGGCTGCCTGCGCTGCTGCTGAGCGGGCGGGCCGGGCACGCGCTCGCTGGACCTGGGGCGTGCGCTCCCTGCCACCATGGAGCCCGCGAGCCGAAAAGGCTCCTATGACCTCACGCCCAACGACGGCACGGGGTTGGCCTGAGGGGAGCTTGGGCGCCCGCATCAGCGCTCCCCAGTGCCGCTGCCAGGCCGTCCGAGGGGTGTTCAGTCTAGAACTCGCGCCCCCAGGCGCCCGTCAGAAGATATACCACGAACGGCGCAGTCGTGGGCGCCGGCCTGTCGTCACTCTGCAGCCTGTGACGTATGCGACGCGGTCCGCGCTTTCAGCCTGTCTCGCGCATGGCCCCCGCCGCCGCTGCTCCTCGCACCACGACCCCCCCAAGCCCACCAAAGTCTGCCCGCCTGCGGCTCGGGTGCCGGCCAACGGCGCCTTGGCCCCTGGGCCCCTGAGGTGGTGCGTGGTGATCCCAACATCTCCCCAGGCGACGCGGCTCCGTCCGGCTTCGATGCGACCCGGCCGCGCTGTCTGACCGCCGCTCTGTCGTCCGATTTGCAGCCTGCCGATCCGCACTGCTGACTATTTCTTCGTGCCACCGCTGTGCAGCCCTCCGATGCGCCTGCTCGCTTCCGCCCCGTCGGCTCCGCGAGCTGAGATGTCCCGAGCTCTCTCAGCGATCGAATCTGCCAACTGAGTGTGCAGCCACCTCTCCCGCGCCTGCAGGTGCTGATTTCGTGCGTCCAAGCTCCCCACTTGTGTCATCGCGCGCCGTCTCTTACTCCACCTGTGAAGCGCGGCTGAAATTGCCGAGTCTGCCATCTTTTTTTTTTTTTTTTTGGCATCCTTCA
>RHKH01000138.1:49848-91852 GCA_009829795.1 Lasiodiplodia gonubiensis
CTCGGCGCGCGTCGTGAAGCACTCCGCATATACATGCTCACGCTATTTCCTCTACGCCGTGTCGCGATCCGGAACCCGGCCCAAGTCTGGCTGCGTGATATCAAAACGCAAGCTGGAATGCTTCGGCAGTCTTTCGGGCACCGTCCAAGGCTCGGCTAGCCTGGTGGAGAGTCCTCATTGTCGAAAAGGAGAGGCACAGCTTCAGGTACCCGTCGCGTATGGAAAGAAATTGTCATCGACGAGGATGTTCGGGGGCAGACATGCCATGTGGGTCATATCCAGACCCTGCCGGCTCGCCCTGAGATCTTTTCGGAAATGGAGAGCTACCGCAGCTGGGGCCGTGGGTTGCACACCAGTCCCTTGGCCAATGCAGATGAGAAAAAGGATTTGACGCGGATTAGACGGCATGATGTGCACAAGGCCGGTACGTCACTCTGGCCGTCTCGTCTCGCTCTGTTCACCGAAGCCCGCAGATGTGATGTGCCCAAAAGTCAGTTTTTGGTCACCAAGGCGCCTCTCACTGTGTGGTGTAAAAGAAGCAGCCAAGATGAGAAACAAGCAAATGTGCCAAGGAAGGTGCAAACCTGTGCATGTGTTTACACGGAACCGTGGCCTTCACACAGAGCGTGGAAGCTGAGCAGGTCAAGTTGAGGTTGGAGAATCCGTTTCTCCGCAGTAGCCGACACGTGCTTGGCTTCGGCGATTGTCGTGCTCGACTCGCCACCGATCTCGCAGTCCCGACTCTCGCCCAGCTACGTCGCGACCACTTCTCCTTCCAAACCTTGCTGGTTGACTCTACACACGACAGAAGATCGAAATGCGCGCGATCCTCAGGCCTCAGCGTTTCTCGCTCCGCCTCACACCGAGCGTCCGCTACGCTTCCAATTTCCGTACCTCGCCGTCGCCGCATCGCCTGCCGGACGAAGAACAAAAGATCTTCGAAGAACTTCAGCGTCGGTCGACAGGCGCCTTCAGCACACCACGAGAACCTCCCGCCATCAATCAGTCACCACACTCGGCTTCACCGCCAACACCATCGTCACGCCCACAAATCAACCAGTCGCCCGATTCGATCGCCGAGGAGAAGGTGTACAAGGTCACCGCAGATGGTGAAGGCGAGGAGTTACATCCGGATATTCGAAGAGGTACCCGCCCTGATTTCGAAGGCGACACCAACCCCAAGACTGGTGAGGTTGGTGGTCCCAAGAACGAACCGCTCAGGTGGGGCGCATCCGGAGACTGGAGCTTCAACGGGAGAGTGACGGATTTCTAACGACAAATCAATGGTCGACCGGCAGTACAAAGAGGAATGGAAGTCTGAATCAGCAGGCTGCATTGCGGCTATAGGGTGACACGGACAAGCGAATTGGTCTAGATAAGAGTGTTGCTCTTTTGGCAGAAGCCAATTGCAGCGTGCCTGAACGCCCGGAGACGTTCCGTAATGCTGCGCCATGTCAGCCGCGTGCGATGCTAGTTCGCGGTCAGGCCTGGCCAGACTCGTGTGTTCCGGCTCGAAACGTCGTGCAATGGTTGTATAGATGTATGTATCTGTAACCCGTAGTTGTACAAGTAGAGTTCCATTGCTGGCAGCGACTGCAGGTCGACACAAGAAGCAGGTGGTGCTCGTGCGATAATAAGCTCTCTCCCGAGCGGCAAGGAGGTAGAGTCATTGTCCAAGACCCTGGCAGCAGCACTGTCGTCATCGACGATCTGATATGTTCGAATACCAACCCAGAAACACATGCCCCATCCAGACCAAGCAGGCGGGTACCCGCGGCCCCGCGAGGGCCCGCGCACAGGCGTGGCATCGAACAAGACCCTTATGATCGCCGACAGATCGCTCGTCACCTCGATCGGATGGTTGTCACCGACATCTGCCCGTCTCGATGGGCCTTTTCCCGCGGCACCACGTGCACCACCTAAATGGCTCATGTCCGTGCTGCGGTGTTTCGGGCGCACGACATGGCCGTTTCTGTCCCGCAGTACTTGGGCACTAACATGGACGGCTGGCCGGCTAGTGGGGGATCGACTAGCACCATAGCCGCAACTGCACCACGACCGCGTGCGTACGTACGTCAGCGTAGGACAAGCACGTCAGGCAAGCTTGCATTCATCGACCATAACCCTCACGCCACTATCGCGGCGCGGCAAAAAGCCAAGCCTTGGTTCCCGCTCAATTTGAACTCCGAGGGTCCAGGTGACAGCACTGCGGATTTTCGAATTGTGGCTAAACGAACAGCCACCACATAAGACTACGTTCTTGCTGCGCTTGGTATCATCATTCACCTCCAACCTCATCATCCTAATACTGACCTGTCCGGAGTCTTCCCACGGTTTTCTTTCCATTTGCCATTATTGTTTCCCGGATCAGCCTAGGAGCTAAGCAGCACACATTCCCCAGAAAACCTTAATTTCGCCCCACGGGTCAGCGCAACCAGACTTGTGTCATTGAAGCTGTTTCACCATTGACGATCAGTCTCGGAGATATTTGACCCTTGTACACCCGGTTGTGTCGGAGTTGACAAACTGTACCAACTCGGCTTGAGGGCGCAGAGGATACAGTGGCCACATACAAGTGTTGGCGAATAACGGACCCATCTCAAGCAAGTGTGGGTTAGAAAGGGAAGGAGAAACTAAGCTGCTGCTCTGCTACTGTTTTTGGGTAGGAAGGAAGCGGGGGCAGGAGGGGAAGGGATCGCGTGCGCGTTGTGCAGCATCGGAGGCATCTCCCATCAACCCTTTTTCCTTGCCCAGCCTCCCAGACAGGTCGCCCACCTCCGCGAGACGACAGAAGTGCCCTATTGCTTTCCGTTTCGACGGTCACCCTGCGATTTATCCTATTTTGGCCTTGCGACTTGACAACGCTTTCCCTTCCTCAACCTTCACGTCACATTCCTCGCCGTTTCACGTGCCTTTTCCGGCTCACCAAAGGAGCTGATTTCTGGCCTTTCCTGGACTTGCGCTTTCCATCCGCCAGAGCGTGAAGAAACGCGACAGCGATGGCTTACAGCAAGCGTTCGATTGTCACTGTTCTCAGCATCATTGTAAGTAAGCGTGAGCTTGTGTCGCCCTGCAGAAAGCTAACCTTTCTACACAGTACCTCGTAGCCCTTACAGTCGTGGCATGGTAAGCAAACACTATACCTGTTGTTTCAATGCAAGTGAGGAAACACGACCGCTAATGCACCTCCCAGCTACGCCCACTACTGGAAACAGCTCCTGTCCGTCCCGGTTCCAGGCATTCTCAGCGGCTTGGTCATCATTCTTCCAGCGCTTCACGGCATCTGCCTAGAGCGCCTCACCCGGCTGACTCAACCAGAATTTTCGGTGGCGCTGGCGTCGCCCCCGATTGGCTCACGCAATGCGCATCACCACCATATCACCATGCTTACTCTCTTGGCACTAACCATATTTACCACGGTCTTGGCAACCATGGCGGGTACCCATTTGGCACCGGCAGATGGTCTAACCTGCGGCTTGGACAAGAAATGGCTCAAACTATTCCGGAATAACCAGGGACCTGAGATACGCAGGATACAGGACACCTTCAATTGCTGCGGACTTCACAGCATTGACGATATGGCATGGCCTTTTGCAAAACACGAAGCTGGTAGGACGGTGCCGAGTACGTGCTGGAGAACTTATAAGCGGGAAACCCCTTGTTTTGGGGCTTGGAGGGAGCAGGAACAGCTTATTTCCGTGCTGATCATCGTCGTCTGCGGGGGTGTTTGGCTCTGGGATGTGAGTTATCGAAACAAGAAGCATGGAAGAGAGATTGCTGATTACGAGTCGCAGATGGTCATTCTCTACATGCCCGGTCGACGCCCATCGTGGCTGACGCGCGTGGCGAGTGGCACTAAGTCGAATGGTCATGCAGACGCCAATGGACATGCCCAGCGTGGTATAGAGTACATCGACGCGGAAAACGGCAGTGGCAGTTACCATGATACGCCAATCATCCGTGTTGAAGATGCTAATGTTGACCCGGAGGCGGAGTCAGAGCATTCACTCCGGTCGAACACAGGGAGCGTGCAAAGAGCTATCGAAGCTCGTTTGGGCATAGATGGCGAGCGTGATGAGCATCACACTTTAGTCCCGTCCTCCCAATCAAATCTTGAAGAGAACGAATGGACAAGATCCTAAGTCGTGGACTACGACAGACACTGAAACGATGGGTCATGGGAGGGTTCGACATTACGTCCACAGACGGACCTCGTAGGAATCAAGCGTCTGGTGATAGAAGCGGGTGATGAAGATATAACACTCGTGTGCTGGTCCTTTACATAGTGGCGCCTTTTTGGCGCTGGTTCTTTACAGATACCATGCTCCTTCTGGGCCTGTTCCTCAGGTCCGAAGCCGCCTTCTTTGGTTTGTTCAATATCCATGCGTTCATGGGCTGTCTGGTGCCGATGAATTTACCCTCCGGGGTGATGACCTCTATTTCAGGGTACGGGACCTCGATTCCCTCCGGGACAACCTCGTCAATGCAAAACACTTCACCAATGTCCCCAGCATGGCGATACAGTTGCTGGCCTCTTCTTGTCTGGGCAACGACTTCCACCCATCCGACACCCTCTATGAGGATGTCTATAGCCCAGACAACGAATGGTAGCCGTTTGGGATCCAATGAAATGGCATCCTTGCGTGTTAGTGGACCAGCTTGCGCCCTGGTGACATCCCAGCGCAGGGAGAACAGACCAGCTGACTTCATCTTCTCTCCAATATCCTCTTCCACAACCGAAGCGATGCCAGATTTACGTTCACCAGCTTCCATAGCAAGAGCCTTTTGAGTTGAGGTGACGTGAGAAGTAAGTGGTACAAAGGGGTGCATCAGATACACCAAGTCACTGGTCGTAGGTGTAATGCGCACTAGGCCACCGCCAAGTAACAAGGATTGGCCGGGTTTGACACTGATGCGTTCCGGTACTACACGACCCTTCATAACAAGATCGAGCCTGTGTTCAGGTCGGACATAAGCATCCAAAGAAGTACGGGCAAGGCCAGGGAGATCGATAAGTTCTCCCTTTCCATTTCCAAAGGGCACCCGGATAGGTGAAGCGGTAGTTCCGGGGAGAGATGAAATGACCGGCATAACAGGATAGGCTACTTCCGGTTGGGCTGGGGGGAGAAGCGAGTTGTCATCGACAAGCTCTAATTCATCAAACTGCTCTCCCGGAGTCTGAGGGTTAGCAACCTTGTCTGGAGTAATGGCCTGCGAGGAGATGGTGGCAGCGTTCCGGATCTTGTCAAAGTTGACGGAATCATTGCGGCCTTTGGGGAAGACAACCTCGAAGAGATTGCTTTTGCCCACGTTAACCTTGCCGACCATCCAGCCAGCACCACCACGCTCCCAAATTTTTTCCTTCACCTCCTTGGTCCACCAGCCTCTTTTGGCGCTCACGCAACGCACATTGCCAAGGCGGATGTTCCGCCCTGTTCTCCCCAAAGCGTCACGCAAAACCTCGACCAAATAAGGCATCAAACTGTCGACCTGCTCCTTCTTCGGGGCCAGTAGGTCTGAGCGAGTGATGATGAAGCTTACCTCGGCCACTCTGCCATGGCTGTATTCCTTGTGCTTGGAGCGACGGTTCTGTGTGCGCATCGGGGAGAGCTTCAAGGCGGTGGTCAGGTTGGGGACCAGAGACATGGGGAAATCGGCAGCGTCCAGGACATGGTAGATGTGGTTGTGCTTGTAAGGCGACTCAGCGATGGTCTGCTCGATTGAGTCGAGGGAAGGGTGGTAGATGGGGACGCCAGAGGCGTGGTTGATCAGGTTATGGCAGCGATCACATATCGGCGTCGCTGCTTCGGAGACAGGGTCATCTTCTGGTAGGGCCAATTGCTCTTTCAAAGAGCTATCCAGGCTTTGCAAGGCCTGGTGGAAGACAGTGTTCTCCCTCCCTTTCTCGGCGGCGTTTGTGTGTGTGAGGTAGGCTTTTACCGCCTTCCGTGGCGCAGAGTAGTAGCCGGCGGCATCGGGATCTACTGTCTGACTGGGGGCACCACAGCCCGGACACGACAGCGGCAGATTCGGGGCAAGCGGTGTGGAGACATGGTGGAGTGGCTCAGCAACGGACGAACGGGAGAGTGTTCGCCTTCTCGCCGATGTCGACAGGGCGCGCAAGCCGCCGATGGATTTGAGGCGCCGGACGGGCGGCAGCGGTGGATCAAGCAGGGCCGGGCAGAGGAAGAGCGGAACCGCGGCCTCGAGGCGGCATAGCTCCGCGCGCGAGAGGGCCAGCGAGCGGAGGACGCGGTGCATGGCGGGATGATGGGCGGGGAAAATAAAAAAAAGGATCGGAAGGTTGGCGCCAAATGCCGACCGGTGGGCGGTGGGTCCAAGCTCCCGGCACAAAACGGCGTCCGAGCACGGCGCGCGCTCTGGGGTAAATAGACTCACACCACCAGCTCCACGTCCGATCGCCGCCAGTCATCACCTCCCGCTCTCCAATTGCCCTCCATCTCACAATGCTGTCCTCCACCTCCGCCATCAGGCACGTTGCTGCCCGCCGCATCGTCGTCGCTCCTGCTGCTCGCGCCGCTTCCGCTTGGGCCAAGGTTGCCCAGGGTCCTCCCGATGCCATCCTAGGCATCACCGAGGCCTTCAAGGCCGACAGCCACCCGCAGAAGATCAACCTGGGTGCGCCCTCCAATTGACTGCCCTCGAGCCGAAGCTGACTACTCGCAGGTGTTGGCGCCTACCGCGACGACCAGGGCAAGCCCTACGTGCTGCCCTCGGTGAAGCAGGCCGAGAAGAAGGTCGTCGAGTCCAACCTCGACAAGGAGTACGCTGGCATCACCGGTGTGCCTGACTTCACCACCGCTGCTGCCAAGCTGGCCTACGGTGCCGATTCCAAGGCCATTGCCGACGCTCGCATTGCCATCACCCAGTCAATCTCCGGCACCGGCGCCCTCCGCATCGGTGGTGCTTTCCTCCAGCGCCACTATCCCCATGCGAAGGCCATCTACATCCCCACCCCCTCGTGGGCCAACCACAAGGCCGTCTTTTCCGACTCCGGCCTCGAGGTGAAGCAGTACCGCTACTACAACAAGGACACCATTGGCCTGGACTTTGATGGTATGGTCGAGGACATCAAGAACATGCCCAAGAACAGCATCGTTCTGCTGCACGCCTGTGCCCACAACCCCACCGGTGTCGACCCCACTGAGGAGCAGTGGCGTGCCATCAGTGATGCCGTCAAGGCTGGCGAGCACTTCCCCTTCTTCGACATGGCTTACCAGGGTTTCGCCAGTGGTGACACCACCAAGGACGCTTACGCTCTGCGTTACTTTGTCGAGCAGGGCCACCTTCCTGTTCTGGCCCAGAGCTTTGCCAAGAACATGGTAAGCTTCCCGCTCTCTTTCCCTTCGTGGACCTATACTGACGCCTGAGTTAGGGCCTGTACGGCGAGCGTGTCGGTGCTTTCTCCGTCGTTTGCGAGTCGGCCGAGGAGAAGAAGCGTGTCGACTCCCAGATCAAGATCCTCGTCCGTCCCATGTACTCCAACCCCCCCATTCACGGTGCTCGTATCGCCTCGACCCTGTTGAACGACCCGGCCTTGAACAAGCAGTGGCTCGGTGAGGTCAAGGGCATGGCCGACCGTATCATCAAGATGCGTGCTCTGCTGAAGAACCACCTCGAGGAGCTTGGCTCTAAGCACGACTGGAGCCACATCACCAACCAGATTGGCATGTTCGCCTACACCGGTCTTAAGCCCGAGCAGATGGATGTCTTGGCCAAGGAGCACTCTGTCTATGCCACCAAGGATGGTCGTATCTCGGTTGCTGGTATCACCAGCGGCAACGTCAAGAGGCTTGCCGAGAGCATCTACAAGATTACTGGTTAAATGATTGAGTTGCCAAAATGATTGGAGTGGCATGGTTTCATGCCGAGGAAACAAAAAAGATTTGGTTTGTACAACAGTATGTACGGCTACTATTGGGCATAGATGTTTAAATGATGAGGCAAGATGCAATGCACCATTGACGTTGACTAGCATTCACTTTGACATTATACAAAGCAGCATGACTTACCATCGATGCCGGGATATGAACCAACAGCTCCTGTCCGTTTCCCAGTACATTCCCATACGGAAATACTCTACAATAGAACCTGGATCGCCCGTGTAGTTTTGCGCATTCAATCAACGCAACCCGGTTTTTCCTACTACATTTCCATCTGTATAATGGGTACATCGGTATGCTTCCGGAAGATGGCCATAATATGCTCTATTTATGCGGAACTGAGTGACCAGCACTGACTATGACAAGCTTACCGCTCGGCCAGTTTCTCTCGCTGTGTAGAATACAACGATTTACAGTGTACAGGAGGATAGGTAGCTTTGGAGGTGCTTCCCTTCTTGGATTCTCTGTCTAAGAGTCCAGCTGAGGATTGACATGGAGTTGTCACCCAAAAATCTTTCGTAGCCAACAGACGTGTCACATCTGCGAGCCTCAAACCTAATTGAGCGAGTCATCATCAGGTAGCAGTCGTCGTTCCTAATTCAACGTGTTCTCAATGACACCACAGCTGCGAGTCATCGTAGGGCAACAGCTTTGCGGAAGGTGGAAATGATGACGGATCTGACTGGTGGAACAGGCCTTTTTCCTCAAACCGGATCTTACGGAACCGTGGGTCAATCTCACTCGGTTCTTGAACAATACGGACCATGTACGAGGAGCACCAATACCACAGTCTAAGCGCTTGGCCAACCAGAGCGCGGACCGCAGTCGAGTCTGAACACCTCAGTAAACTTCTGTCCAGCTATTCGCAACGAGTTCCTGACTAGCTTGCTGGCGTAAAATGGATCTGGTCCACCCCACGCGGGCTTGGCTCATCCGTATTCTTGACTTGGCAGTTACAGGCTAATATACAGGATCGCCTCCGTAACCGACAAGAGAGCGCACTTTAATAAGAGGCCATTGGCGACCGTTTATTGTTTGCATGGACTTTGCATCACCTCTAAATCACTAGTAGGTGTCTGACTCCCCAAAACGTCCCATCCACAGCCCCTGTCGACCTCGGATTCGCCAATCTTGGCCCCACTTTCGCCATGCGTCACTTCAACACTCTCCTTCTCTCCACTGCGCTGGGAGCCAACGCCATCAACCTTTACGCAGCCACGTCGGATGGAAATGTCACCTCTCTTTCTCTGACCGTTGCCGACAGTGGCAACAACCTTACAGTCTCCAGCAAGACCGCCTGTGGCGCCAATGCGTCATGGCTGACGTTCGACTCGAAGACCCGGCTACTGTACTGTCTGGATCGTGGAGTTTCGTCCTCTACGAATGGATCTATGAACTCCTATTCGGCTTCCCCTGATGGGCTCCTAACGAGTATCGATTCCGTGACCGCACCCCTCTCGGGTGTTAGTCACGAAGTCTTCACCAACGAAGCTGGCAAGCGTGGCTTCGCTACCGCGTCATAGTATGTGGGAAACACCCTTGGTCCAGGATCGAAACTAACTGGTCGCAGCAACCGGAGTTCGATCTCTGTCATCGGCCTGGGAGAAGATGGTGCCCTTGACGAGCCCCTTCAAATCATCTTCCCGACCCTCGAGACCACTGGTCCCGTGACCGCACGCCAAGACCGATCGTACATGCATCAGGTGCTTGTTGACCCCCAGGGCAAGTATCTCGTCATGAACGATCTTGGAGGCGACCGCACCAGGATTCTGAAGTGGGATGCCGAGAACCTGGCGCCGCTCACTGAGTTGGAGCCTCTGCGTACCGATCCTGGATCTGGTCCTCGTCATGGAGTCTTCTGGAAGCCAGCCTCCTCTGACGACTTGTACTACTTTGTCGTCGGCGAGCTGTCGCAATACGTCTACTCCTACAAAATCACCTATACCGATGCGGGCTTGACGGGAACCAAGATCTTTGAGATTCCGGGACTGGGATTCGAGAATGAGGTCCCAGCTCTGACGTCTCCTCTGTCCGAGATTGCGCTTTCGGTAAGAAGACATCAAAGACATACTTGCAGCATACTGACCGTCTGCAGCCCGACAACAAGTTCCTCATCGTCTCCCACCGTGATGTGTCCTTTGCCAACTCCACGAAGCGTGGCTCTGGCCCCTCGGACACCCTTTCCACCTTTACCATCAATGACGACGGCACCCTTGACCTCCTCCAGCTGGCACCATCAGGTGGCTGGTCCCCGCGCCATTTCGCCCTCAACAAGGCAGGCGATCTCGTTGCCGTCGGTCACCAGAACAACAAGACTGTTGTCATCTGGGAGCGTGACCTGGAGACGGGCAAAATTGTCACTACTGAAGAGGGTGGTCCCGTGGGTATCGTTGAACTCTCAGGGGCTGTTGTCGCCACCATCTGGGATGAGTAGGCTTATCTACTCGGTTGGAGTCTTCGTCATACGGGCGTATCGCTTAGGTACATGAAGCATCTTAGTCCAAAGCCATAGCAGTCATGAGCAATTAAGAGAATTCGATTTGGTAGCTTTTGATCATCCGTTCGTCTGGTTCCAGCCCGACACCTCCGTTCCTGCTGATTTCGCTCAAACAAGTTGTCCGTTCTTCCTTGCCAGGTAGGCCTTCACTCCGTTTCTGTCCCTGCCTCCGGTCATGCTGTTCTCCTCGACCTTCTTCATCAACTTCGCAGTCCCGGTGGCAACCAACAGCGCTCCTGTTACGGCCCCGACACCCGCCATCCCGGCCTTGTTGTGGTGAGCCGCTTGCGCCACGGTCATCGGAGTGCCCTTGTACGGTCTGAAGGAGGTGTTGTGAATGAGGCGGGCGGATTGCTGGGCTCGTGGTGCTGCCTGGAGCGTGGGGCGGACAGCTTGGCAGGCCTTGGAGACGGTGGTGGCGCAGCGGTAGCACATTTTGTGAGGGTGGTGAGGTTGATTATGTGGTAACGTGACAAAGTGACCGGCACTTGTAGATGACGAGGCTAGAACTTGGAGGAGGAGCTGTGGTTGTTGCAGTTGGATGGTGGCTCGCCCACGACTCTTATACACTGTAGTTCACCATGGCGCCATATTGGGCATCTCTGTGGTGTTGTGCAGTATGGTCTGTTGGATGGTCCGAGTCTCAGCCGAAGTTGCGTTTTGGGCGTCTGAGGTCGTCTGAGACGTCGTCTGAGGACCTGCGTGCCACCCCTCACGACTCGCATGAGAAAGAGTGGAGTGTTTCATGCTATGGTGTACGTTCGAGACAACGCAAGCCTCGCGATCGCCCCTTTTAGCGCCGCACGAGCCACGATCTTACTTTGGGATCACTTCAACTGCACTCGCCAGTCCTCGCTGATAATGCTCCTTCTCCAACTGGATATGCTCCCTGGGGAAGCTGTCTCCGTTCTTGGGAAACTGTCTCCTGTGGGCGTCTCAAGCTGACATGCGAGCCAGTGGTTGATGGTGCTCGCGTCACAGACCACGGTTCCAGCGTACAGGATAGCGAGACCCGCTTCAACTGCAGGTCTACGTATTCGACCCTCTCGTGAGACTGACCTGCTCAGCTCATGATATTGCTTCGGTGAGATTGTGCAATCCAACTCATGTTGTCGCGCCCCACTCCGGTGCCTCCGGGTGGCTGGGAAGCGCAGAGCATAGTTGGAGCTCTATTGATACGCTGTAGTCGGGCATTGTCTTGGCCATGCACCATCTCATTTGATTGGACTTGGGATGCGCTACTCAAGCGGGTCTTCATGATGCCACTTACGAGCGGGGTCGCCAAAGACTAAGGCCGCCCGTACAGCGCGAGATCTTCGGGTCTGCGTTAAACTGCCCGCTGTGCTTCGGTGGACAGTCCATCAATCTAAATTCCCTACGGGCTCTATGCTGTCTAAGATCTTCGTTACTAGAGGAGTCTAAGTGTTGTCCTAACTACGTGGTAGCGTCGATGCCATCAACTCCACCTATATGCTGCAGTGGTATAAGCTCCAGCGGCTGCATGAGTGTACTCATTCATCGACATCAAAGTGATTGCAGCGGCACGTCTGTCATTCCTCAGCGGTTGATGGGCGCACAGCGCCGCGCGTTTCGCCAGCGACAATCTGCCCATTTTGGCGTCGTTGTTGGTGTGCAACGGCCGGGCCCGCTCCGACGATGCTGTGGTCTAGATCAGGCAACTTTCTATTTAGGGTCCCATGTGGAGAGCTTCTGATTCGCAGTTTACCGCTCTGATTGTCGCAGGTTGATGGTGGTGGCGTGTTGGTGTTACGACCGGTAAGAAACGCGATACTTATAGTAGTAGTTAAAAAAGTAAGCTTTCTGTCAGGCCCCCAAGGTACAGACAACGAGGCGGACCGCCGGGTAACTACCCAGCGGCTCCGCAGGTCAGGTAGGAACCGGAACAATGTTGTTCCGTCGGCTTAGTTATAGTAGCGTTAAGGTAGCTAGGTATATCTATTCGTCTACCTCTCTATTACCTCTTCTTCTTTTTCTCTTTATTCTTAGATTTCTTCTTAATAGTAATACTATTCTTTTAATTTAAGCTTTTTTATATAATCTAAAAACTAAAACCCTTAATCTAGTAGTATAGCTACTTTTTAGTCTAATAAGACTTAGTAACTTAGTAATTTAGTAGATTTAATATAAGTTTACTTTATTATTTAATACTAAAGCGTAAGCTTACTAAGTTTACTACTAAGAAAATTTTTACTAAGTATAAACTATTTTAGTAAAGCTTTTAAATTTTTTTAAAACTTATTAACTAGTATTATAGTATTTACTATCCGTAAATATAGCCGTATTACGTTTTTTTATTTAGATAGAATTTTAGATAAATACCGCGCTACTATTAATAACTCTAAAATCTTTAATATTACTTTAAATAAACCTTTAGTTATTTAAAAAAAAAACTCTAATTTTATTTTAAACGATCTTAAAGCGGCGTCGAATACGAATTTACTAGTCTTTAAACTAAAAAACTAACTTTTTAAAGAAGATATTTAGTAGCTTACTATACTTAATTTTAATTTAGTAGTTTTATCTATCTATAACCCTCGCTACTATTTAAAGAATACTAAAATTATTAATTTTAAAGACTTTACTCGTTACTTTAATAATACTATTTTTTATATTAAACTTTTTATCTATCTCTACGACTTCTAGCGTACTATTAAAAAAAAGTAAAAAAACTTTTATTTAAATTTAAAATAAACGCGTTATATTCTATTAGAAGCGCGCTACTCTTTAATATAAACGCGTAAATCTTATTACTACTAATATTAATTAAAAGACTTAGCTCTAGAAACTTAATACTATTATTAATTAAAATACTCTTAAAATCGACTATCTTCGCCGTTAAAGTATTACTTTTTTAGTTTTTTTTTAACGTTTTAGCGTAGCTATAGTCTAGTTAATTTATTTTTATTATAAAAGTACTACTAGCTTTTAAAAAACCGTAGCTAAATATAACTTAAAAAAGATATTAATACTTAATATTAAAAGGCTAACTAGTATTATATTTAAGTACTTTATCTACTTCTATAATAGTATAGAAGATAAAGTCGAGATTAAAAACGTTTACTTTTATAATAATTAATAAATAATTATCTAGTATATTTAATTTTAACTTAATACTAAAATCGCTAATATAATATACTCTTATATTACTATATAAAAGTATACTACCGCTAAATTTATAAAAAGACTTAAAAAGAGCTACGATATAGATAATATTATAAAAAAAATAAAAATTAAACTTATTAAAATTGTCTAAAAGTAAGACGAGTTTATTAATATTTACTACGTCCGTATAGTTTTATTTTAGAATATCGCTAGTATTTTTAATAAAGAGTAAATCGAGTCTCTCTATATTACTATTAATAAAAGTTTTATATTTAGTATTATAGTTAATATTTATAATATTATTAATAAGCTACTTAACGCTTTATATAGTATTAAAGTCTACTATCTTAAGATTCGCGCTATTTATCCGCGTAATAAGAATAAGCCGCTAGCTATTATCTTTAATAATAACCGTAAAATACCGGTTATAGTAAATAATATTAAACGCTATACGCTAAAGTCTAACGCGACTTTTATTTTAACTACTATTAAACTTTTTAAATAGACTAATCTCTAGTTTAAACTAAAGACTAACTCTAAAAGTCTTATAAAAGATTTTTAGACTAGACTTAAACTTAATTAGTAAAATCGCTACTACTACTACTACTACGGTTTCGAATACCGCGCTACTAACGCGTACTACCCGCTTAAAAGTAAAACCGCTAAGTTTAATAATATTAAAGTAAAATTTAAACTCTTTAAGACTTTTAACCCCTTTAATAATAGCGATTCGAAAAACTTAATATTCTAAAACTAAGTCGTCTTCTAAAATTTACTATAGAAGAGACTTTAGATAAGTATAGTCTAACTATTATTTTAAAAATAAAAGTATTAATTTCTTTTTTATAGTAGATAATCATTTTTATATAAAAAATTTTTTTATATAATTTTTAAAATCTTTATAAATAGTATAAATATATAAATTCTTTTTTAATAATAATAGCTAAGTTAATCTCGTTAATAAACTTTTTATACGTATAAATAAACTTAATATCTTTTCTTTTATAAGAAAGATACGTATAATATTAAAAGATAATTTTTTTTAATATTTAATCTATAGCTATCTAGTTCTAATTTAAATAAAAGACTATTAAAAATAAGCTCTATACTATATCGCTCGTCTAAAAACGTATTTAATAGTTTTAAAAAAATTATAGCTTTACTACTATAATTCTAGTATTAGTTTTATAAATAGAATTATTAAATTTAACTTAGTAGCTTACTTTAAAAACGGCTATTTATATTATAGTCGCCTCTATATAGTAAAAACTACTGACTATCGTCTACCTCTATTTAAACTCTTAAAGTAAAATATTAATATTTAATTCTATAATATAGCTACGTTTTACTATCTCGTATATAAAAATAACTATTAAGACTTTCTTTTTATTTAAAAATTTAATAAAATATTCTTCTACGCCTCTACCGCCGTAGTAGTTAAAAAATCTAACTACTAAAAGTTTATAAAAGAAAAAGATAAATTTATATAAAAAAACCGGTTTACTAGACTTTTAAAAAATTACTACTAGATAAAAGATCTCTAGAATATTAAAAAAGTAGATAAACTAGTATTATACCGCCTAAAGAACTATAAAATTAATTTTAAGCCTAGTTTAAAGCTTTTTTATATTAAGAACTATAAGTCTATATTTATTTAAAAAAGTAAAGTCCTCTAGAAGTATATCTAAGAGTATTTAAATAAAGATTAAATTAAATTTAGTATTTTTTATATCTTTATATTTATACTAGTAGTATAAAAACCGTTAAAAAAGCTAAAAGTCTATATAGACTACTAAGTTTTTAACGCTATTATTAAGAAAAACCGCTACTTTATTTTAAATATTAATAAGACGCTTATACGCTTTAATAAAGCTAAAATCTTTACTAAGCTTAATATTATAGCGGCCTTTAATAAGATTAAAATTAAGAAAAAATATAAATATTTAACTTTTTTTAATACTCGCTTTAGTTAATATAAATATTTAATAATATTCTTTAAACTTTATAACGCGCTAGCTATCTTTTAAAGCTATATTAATAGCTTTATTTTTAACTATTTAAAGTAGTTCTATATAGTCTATCTTAACGACGTTCTAGTCTATAGCGAAAACGAGAAAGACTACGTAAAGTACGTTAATAAAGTATTAAAACGGCTTAAAAATAAAGGGCTTTAGCTAAATATTAATAAGTATAAGTTTAACGTTAAAATAATTAAATATTTAAAACTTATCGTTAGTATAGACGGTATTTAGATAGACTCTAAAAAAGTTAAAGCTATTTTAAACTAGAAGATATCTATTTATATTAAAGACGTTTAAATATTTTTAAAATTTACGAACTTTTACCGCTATTTTATTTATTATTTCTTTTACCTATTCCGCTTACTTACGAAGCTTATTAAAGAAAAATACTTTACTATAAAAACTAGTAAAAGAAAAATAAAGTATAGTTTATTCTTTTAAGAAAATAAAAAGTAGTCGGTCTTTAAAGAGCTAAAAGAGATCTTTACTACTACTTTAATTCTAGCTTATTACGACTCTAAAAAGAAAACGTAGATAGAGATAAACGCGTTAGACTTTATTATAGCGGGCATATTCTTATAAATATACGAAGATATTTTTAAACCCGTTATTTTTTTTAAAGAAGATATTCTCTACTAAAATAAACTATATAATCTATAATAAAAAACTTCTTATAATTATCCGCTTCTTTAAAATCTAAAAACTAAAACTTATAAAAGTAAAACTTAATAAGTCTATTAAAGTACTAACCGACTATAAAAATCTATAGTATTTATATAAGTATAAAGTAACTTACTAGTCGTTAAATAAAATAAAATAATTACTAAAAGTAACTTATATCTATATTAAAAACTCTAAATACGATTTTAGCGATTTAAATATAATCTATTTAATTTTAAAGTTAATATTTCTCTATTAAAATCGTAATAAAAATATTTATTTCTTATTATACTAGATATCTACTATTTATAGAATAAAAAAGATACTTAGATTTTAATTTTATTAAAGTTCTATAACGCTAAAAAGTTAGTAAATTTTAGTAGAAAGTTATATTTAAGTAGTAAAGATCGCTTTTAGTACTTCTATAATAGATATAAATCGCTTTTAATAATTACTTTAAATAAAATAGATTAAGTTTTTTTTAGTATTTAACTTTACTATTACGTACCGCCTAAGAAAATAAAATAAAAAATTTAACTCTTTTATACGCCGCTCTTAAGATCTACTTTAAAAAGTAGAAGACTTTTAAAAATAGTATTATTTTTAATAAATATTAAAAGACTTAAATATTAAAAAAATATAAAAATCGCTTTAAACTCTATCTTCTTTTCAAATAACGAGCTTATAGTAAAATCTAAAAAAGATTTAAAATAAAACTTAATTAAAAAAGCTTTTAAATTTAGTTATAAAAGTAATAAATATCTCTAAAATCTAATAGCTATAGTTAATAAAAAACTTAAATAAATATCTATATATATCTTTTAAAATATAGCTATAAGCTTAATATAGCTAATTTTAAAATATTTAAATACCGTTTATACTATAAAAACCGCCTAATAGTATTAAATAAAATATCTATAAATTTAACTCCTCTATTTTAAGAATTTAACTCCCCCGTGTCTAAATTTTAACTTTTCCCCTAAATTAGATAATCCGATATATATCTAAGCTAGTATTTTAGTAAGAAATATTAAAATATTTATTTTATTTTATAGCGTATTTATAAGCGTATATTATTACGGAAAAAATTACGCGTATTACGCTTTTTTTTATAAAGTATATTATATTTAGTTTTTAAGTTCTATAAAATTATATTATTATACGACCGCTACGTATTACGTTATATTAATATAAGTTTTCGTTCCGCTAATTTAGCCGTAAGTTATATTTCTCGCTTAAAATAGGCCGTACTCTAGATTTTACTATAATAGACTTAGCGCTACGCGACGCGCTAATATTAGATTATTCTCGCGCCGTAATATTAAATAACTACTACTAATACTACTATTTAATTTTTATCTACTACTACTTACTAACGCTATTATATCGTTTCTACGCTTAGTAGATTATATAAGCGATAGTAAAAAATTAGACGATAAAACGGAAAAACGCTTTAATCTATCTACTAATATAATAAGCTTTATTAAAATAATAACTTTTACTAAAAGCGACGCCGCTTATATTAACGCTACTATAGTAGATTTTAATAATAAGTTTATATTTTATAATACTAATAATATAAAAGCGACTACGCTAAATCTTATATCTTTTCTAGAACTAATCTATTTAACGCGTAGTACCGCTTATAATACGCTAACCGTCTAGTTACTCTCGTATAGCTACGTCTATTAAATTTTTTATATTAAAATAGCTAAGCGCTCTACTAATAAACCGCGATATAATAAACGAATTAAGCTTATCTATAATCTAAATAACGAGTATAAGTTATAAATAAAGAAATTTAAAGCGTTATTAAAGTACTACGGCTACTTATATTAGATTTATATTATAAATAATAGTAATACGTAAGATAATAATAAGAGAGATTTTTAGATAATAAGAGTAGTAGTTACTAGTTATATTAAAATAATTATAGTAGATAGTAGTAGTCTTTATATATTTACTATCGCTTATAATTTATTTTTTAAAGTAAACGCTTATCTAGTCTACCGTAAGCGTATTAACGAGATAATTATAAAAATCCGTAAGTTAATTAATAAAGATATAATCTTTTTACGTATTTAAAGTATTATCCGCGACGATTTAAATACGTAAAATAGCTATTTTACTCTTATTAACGTCTATAATAAAAAGTATAAATACTAGTTAGAGTAACTATAAAATAAATTATCTATATAAACGCTACTAGATAAGCTTTAAAGCGATAAAAAATAGTAGTATACTTATATACTTAATTATAAGAGTTATCTTTATAATCTTTTCTTTACTTATATTAAAAGTATTATTATACTTTACCGCTAGCCCTTAATAATTTTACTTAATTATACGTATAAGACTAATAAGTATAAAATACTACTACTTTATATTATTAGTATCGCTTATATTAATATAAGCTATACTATTATCTTTTACTTTATATCTAAAAAAGACGAGAATAACTACTTCTAAATAGCTAAGTAATTAAAAGTAATTCTTACTAATACTTATTACCGCGTTAAAGTCTTTATTACGGATAAAAAATAGACGCTTAAAGACGCTTTTAATAATAAATTTTTAGCTATTTTATAAATACTCTACTAATAATATATTAATATAAACGTTTTTAAATACTTCTTATAGATCTAGCCGCCTAAACTTAAATAAATAATTAAATAATAGTAAGAGCTTTACTAGCTACGCGACTTCTTTATAGCGCGGTAGTATAAGCTAGACGTAGCTAAAATATTAAGTATTTTTAATCGTTTATAGTATAAGCTTTATAACGACTATAACTTATATAAAAAACTTTTTAGCTATTTTTATAAAAAGTAGTTATCTTATAAAAAGTAGTAGTATAAGATATAAATAAGCTAATACTATTATTTAAATAATAACTATATCTTTCGCCTTAAAGACGCTTACTAAGAGATTAAGCGCTATCTATTAGTATTTATAAGCGATTTTTGAAAGATAAAAAATAAGATAGTAGCTATACTTTATAATAAATACTACTAGATTAAAAATCGGATTACGAAGTAGTTTATCTATAACTAGTATAAAATTACTAGTAAATAACTCTTTATAGATAATATTAAATAAGAAATCGCTTATAAGGTATAGACGTTTTTTTATAAGTAACTTAAAACTCTTTATATTAATAATACTAAGAGCGAAGCTAGTAAGTTTACTAGTATTAAGCGCTATAGCTACTCTAGTAACTTTATAAAGATTTAAAGTCTTTTTTACTAATATTATATTAAAAATTAGATCGAGTAAAATACTATATAAAAGCTTATCTTAAGCGATATTAACTTTTATTAGCTTTTTTAGCGGCTAGTAAAGCGAGTAGCTACTTATAAATATATTAACTTTACTATTAATATTAATAAGTAGCTAAAGCTATCTTTTTTGCGGCTAATAGCGCGTCTAATACTAGGCAAATATAGATATATTCTACTACTATAATAGGTAAAGACTAAAAATAAACTAAAAAGAATAAGATAACGCGCTAGTAGCTATCGTAATATAAGATCGTAGTAGCTAAATAATAGTAAATTAAATAAGCGACTAAATAAGCCGTTAAATCTCGTAAGAAGCTATTAACTATAACTTTTATACTAGTAATAAGCTTTATAATTACTTTTATAATATTTTAAATAGATATAAACGCCTTCGCGGCGCTTATCGTCTAGTATATAATTTAATAGACGCCTCTAGTAGCTTTAATACTATCGCTTATTTTATTAATAGTAGTAATAACCTCTAATAAGTCTTTAATAGTAGTAGTAGCGACCTTCGCCGATTTTTTAATAGTAGTAGTAATCTTTAATAATACTCTAATAGGCGATAAATCTTTATATAAAAGGCGAGAACGTCTACCTAATAGTAAAAACTTTAAGCCGCGTAAAAAGAAGCTTACTACCGTAGTAAATATTATATAAAATATTAATAACCCTTTAGATAATATATTTTTATAAGTTATTAAATCGCCGACGCCTTTAAACCTCTAGTTTATATACTATAATAGTAAATAAGGGTTAGATAAATAGTTAGTTAGTTAGTTAATTAGTTAGACTAGGCGTATAAGGCTTAATACTATACTAAATATTATAAGTAGGTATAAAAAATAAATATAAAAAGTAATAAAGAGAAGTTTCTAATAGTTTTTTATAAAGCTATTACGTAAGTTATACGTCTTAAGTAGTTTTTATTAGCTATAGATAATAAATATATAGAGAAATATAAGAAACGATCTTATTAGTATAAGTTATATTTAAATAGTAGAAGATAATATATAAGATATTTCTTTATAATAAGATATTAGTAAGATCTTCGTATTTACTATATAAATTTAGCGTAATAGCCGGAGAAAAAATATCTCTCTTTAAAGAGAGTTAAAATCTAGATAAAGAAGAGTTAAATTTTTAAAATAAAAGAGTTAAATTTATAGCCGCCTTAAATAATAAAAAAACCCGTTTATAAATTATAAAGAGCTACTATAATAACTAACTTATAGACTATTTAGACTTAAAAACTATATACTACTAGTTTAAGCTTTACTTTTAGTAGTCTAATATAAAAAACAATATAGTTATTTATTATAAAAACTATTTTTACTATAAAAAATATATTTATTTATTTAGTTTAACGTCTTTTTAGAGTCTAAGACTATTAGAGACGGCGGCGCTTAGACCGCGTTTCTATCTATAAATATTTACGTAATTTTTACGTTTATATCGTATTTTTCTATAATTTTCTAGAAGAAATTTAAATACTATTATAAAAGATATAAGTCTTACTTAAAGTAAAAGTAAAGACTTTTATAATCTCTACTAATTTTTTAATAAAAGTAGCTTAATATCTTAATAGACTTTATTAAGAAACTTATATTTTATTTTTATAAAAGCTAAACCTTCTAATACTATTTTACTATAATAAATTATCTTATTAAATAAAAAATCTATAAGCTACTAATCTTACTTATATTAAAAAAAGTTATAAAAGTACTTTAGCGTAAAATATTTAGTATTTATAAATTTTCTATTAATATTCTCTTTAATAAAGATAGTACTATAAACTTCTAGCTATACCGTAGAATTTTTAAAAAATATAAAGTTAAGATTAAAATATCTATCTTTTATTACTTAAAAATAAACGACTAGAGTAAAAGTATAGTTAAAGACTTTAAATAGTATTTTTATACGAATAAAAATAATAAGATATAAAATATAACTACTAAAAATCGCGCTAAGACCGGTACCGTTCGAAAGCCCTTAATTTTCTTAATTAAAATCTCGAATTTTAGCTTCGTAGCTATTCGCGCTATTATAAAAAAGCGTAGTAAAGGGGTAAAATAGAAGATTTTAAATCTACGCAAATTTTATACCCTACTATACTAACTACCGCCGGCCTATACCCGGTAAAAATTTATATAGAAAAGCGGAGAACTCTAAACTAAAAGCTAGCGAATTTATATTAAGATTTAACCCGGTTTCGTTACGAAAACGCCGAATTTCTATAAGGATAGCCTTTTTTCCTTAGCTTTAATAAAGAATTTTAAGCATAAAGACTACTCTACGTAAATAAACTTAATACTAAAGTATCTTTAAACTCTTTTAAATCTTTAATAAGCTTATTAGAGCCTAATAGCACTTTATTTACTTTTTAGAAGTAAGTAATTAAGTAAAACCCCTACGTACGCCTAGGTTTCTTTTATTTACGGCTTAGTTTAGACGAAACTAAAGCTAGCGATTTTATTTAAGTCTCTCCCCTAGTTAATTTTCTATTTTCTATACGTTTTTATTTAAAAAAGAGTTTAAAAACTATATAGAATTCTTTAGAAACCCCTCTAAAACCGGCTCTAATAGACTAGACGGACTAAAACGCCTAATAGACTAACGCTATAGTAGGCTAAAAAATAATCTAAAGTCTTAACGAGGTAATAAAAATTAAAACGACTAAACGGTAGACTCTAAAACCGAAAGAAAACCTAATTCTAACCGGTTTTAACTTTATAAAAGTCGGATACTTCGTTACTATAGTCTTAAATAGCTAAATATAGCCGAGAGAAACTACGCTAAAGCCGAATCTATTTTTATTTAAAGTAAAATAGACTTTACGCCTTTAAAAATACCTAAAAGTTTACTAAGTCTTTTTAATCTTTTATAAAGCTATTAAATATACTCTTAACTATCTTATTAAGGCGTAAAAACTTAAAAACGACGAGATTAAACTTAGAGATTTAATAGATTTCTAGATAATCTTCCGTAAATATATTAAAAAAGAAATTATTAACTAGATAGCGTCGGTACTTATAATATAAATTTAAAACCTCTAATATTATAAACTCTAGGGGATAAGGGCTTTATAGCTCTAAGAATAGAAAGCCCGTACGGAAAAACTCGCCGTAAGGGCTAAAGAGTCTTACGGATAAAAAAGCCGTATAGCCTTAAATTCTATATAAAAACCTAGAGAGTATAGAATAACGGTACGTATAGAAATACTAGTAGGTAATAGCCGAAGCCCGTACGGAAAGAACGTCTATAAGGGTATAATAACTCTAGAAAAGAGTATAGACTAGGGAATCCCCTATAAAATAAAAGACTATAGGGCTAGACTAAAAACTAACGGTCTAGGTATATAATCGTCTTAAGACAGCGCGTAAAGGTAAAAAGCTAAAAAGCGAATAGGCAAGAGAAACGGGTAAGATATAGTATAATATTACGTACGTTCGGCGTAGCTAGAAACTAGATATTAGAAACTAGCCCTAAGCGCTAAGGTTACGTACGCCCTATATAGATTATATTAATCTAAAGATATTAATCTAATACTATTAATCTAGCTGTTTTAATCTAGTTGTTTTAATCTAGATTATAACTAGCTTTTCTATAGTATATAGATATACTTTTTAGCTAGATACTTAACACTCTATAGTTAACTTAAAGTTCTAATTAAGACTTTTTAGTTAGAGGTAACCGGCTTACTATATATTATATAATTACGTAATACTCTTTTATTTAATTATTACCCTCCCTCTCTTATCTCTTTAAGGTAAACCCTACGGTTTAACTAACCTACTAAATAACTTTAAAGCTTAGTAGAAGAAGTCTACTATTATATTAAACTCCGCGTATTACGCTTTATCGACACTAAACGTATAAATACCGGCTTTAATAATATTATAGCTACGAAT
The DNA here is from genome assembly GCA_009829795.1 of Lasiodiplodia gonubiensis. NCBI lineage: Eukaryota > Fungi > Ascomycota > Dothideomycetes > Botryosphaeriales > Botryosphaeriaceae > Lasiodiplodia > Lasiodiplodia gonubiensis. The sequence continues at coordinate 73,246 of RHKH01000138.1, forward strand.
TTAGCGCTAACTAAAACTTATATTATACTTTTAACCGCTAGCGCTTTATAGTTTCGGCTACTTTTTTCGGTAAAGATAATAAGTATATACGCTATATAGACTATAGCGTTTAAAATTATAAAGTATAAGCTAGCTAGTTTAAAAGTAGTTAAAAAATCGTTAATAGATATAATTAATTATAGCGAGTAGTTTTACTATAAAGAATTTTAACGCTACGTATATCTTCTATATATAAATATTAATAGGTTTTAGATATACTACTACTATTAGTAGCGGCGGATACTTTTTCTCTTTTTTATTAAATTTAGCCTAGGCCGGTTATAACGCGATAAAACGCTACGCGACTTTTTAAAAATCGTCTTTTAGATAATAAATAAGTAGAATTTTAACTTCTTTAATATATTTTCTAATACTCGTAAGTCTCTCTAAACTATAGAGTTTAGCGGCTTTTTAAAATACGAATTTTAAGACTTTATAATAATCTATAAAGTCTAAATCTCGATTTTAATCTATTAGTCTATAGTAACCCACGGCGTTTATAAAATATTATCGTTAGTTAGCGATAGTCTATTAGATTATAGAGTATAAAAGCGTTATTAAAAGAGCTTATAGCTAGTAAAAATATTATTTTAATACTAACGGCTTTAAATAGTCGAACTCGACTTTAATAGAAGGAAATCTCTAGTAAATTAGATTTTTAAAAAAAACTTTTAGCTACTAACTAGTAGTATATATTAAAGTCGCAATATAAAAATTAAAAATCTTAAATACTAATATAAAATAATAATAATACTAATAATTAAGATTATTAAAGATTTTAATCTACATCTATCTATATAACTACTATATCTAGAATCTAGCCCTCTAGCTAACTACTAATAACCTAATTTATTTATAATATATAGAGTCTATATTAAAGATAATCGAATAGTAGTCTAAGCCGTAGCTTATAAGAACTTTCTACCCGTTTATTCTAGTCGATAAACCCGTAGTAACTAGTATAAAATTAATAACTATCTCTTTTTTTATTTTTATACACCGGTACGTACCTTTTTTAGACTTATTTAAAAGAGCGAGATTATTAGTTTCTATTTATTTTACTAGCCTATCCGCGTTTATAGACTTAGGTAAGCCTAAGTTCTATTAAAGATAATAAACGTTAAAGTCTTTAACTATAATAATTAGCGTTTTAATTTTTTACTAGTCTAAAATACGTTCTAAGATATAAGAGGATTTTAGTTTTTATTAGTTCTTCTAATTATATAGATTTAAAATCGCGAATTTATCTTTTTACCGTTTTATTTCTATTAAAACTATATCTAGACTATTTAGTTATTTAACCTTATAGTTAATCTACGTATTTTATAGAAATTAAAATACGTATACTAACGTATAAGGCCGAACGCTAGAGGGCGTATCTAGAAGAATTTAACTAAATAAAAAGTATATAGTAAACCGTTTTTAGAAGGGCTTTCGAGATTAAATATACGCGGTTTTTATATAAAAACGAAGTCTATTTTAAACTTAATTATAAGTTTTAGAAGACTTTTTATTACCGTTAAATCTCTATTTACGTTAGCTTATATTACTCTTATAAAATCCGTTATTTAATTAAATAGCGGTTCTATTTTTAAGTTTTTTAGTCTCTTTTTTAGACTTCTTCTTCTAGTCGGCCTTATATAAAGTACCGACTATAAAGAAATATTTAAAAATCGTCTATTTAGCTTCTACGTCTATTTTATAGTAAATAGCTATAGATTTATAGCCTTTCTCTCTACGTATTTTAAATAGTATTAGCTAGTAAGGCTCTCTAATAGGCGTTTAACTTTAGTTAAACGCCTAGATATTATCTTAAATAAACTAGATAAATTTCCGCCTATTTAGCTAGTTTAAATCTCTTAATAGAATTTTATAAATAGTAGTTTTAAACTATAATTTCGGCTTAAAAATATTCTCTAGTTTAGCGCTATACGCGTAGGCGAGAACGTACTTATTTTAAATTAAAAAGTCGACGTTATAGTACTTTAACGCTGTAATAATAACGTTTTTTTTAAAATCTTAACGCTAGCCGCTACGTTTTTCTATTTAGCATTAGTTTTTTTAAAAGACTTTATTAAAACCCCGTTATAGTTATAGCTTAGTAAGACTAGAGACGTTTTTTCTAGACTTAACTATAATATTATAGCTTACTTTTAGTAGTTTTATAGAATTATCTTTTTTTTTTCGGCGTTTAAAGGTTAATTACCTATCTCTAGCTCGTTTTATTTTTTATTTTTACTATTTAGTTAGTCGTAACCGGCTAGAATATATTTTTAGAGTCTAAAAGCCTCTTATTTATATCTAAAGAGGCTATTTTCTAGCTTATACTATTAATAGGCTCTAAAAGCCTATTTTTAGGCTTTAAAAGCTTATTTTTAGGCTTTAAAAGCTTATTTTTAAGCTTTTAAATATTATTTTTAGCTATTTTAGTACTAGTTTCCGTCTTATAGATTGCTAAGAGCTTTTTTAAGTCTTTTAGCCTATTATTTAGGCCGTCTTTAATATATTAGATATAATAGTAGGCTTCTTCTACTAAGCTTCGGAGTTACTTAGTAGATTAGTTAAACTATAGAGTTTACCTTAAAGAGATAAGAGAGGGAGGGTAATAATTAAATAAGAGAGTATTATATAATTATATAATATATAGTAAGCCGGTTACCTCTAACTAAAAAGTCTTAATTAGAACTTTAAGTTAACTATAGAGGGTTAAGTATCTAGCTAAAAAGTATATCTATATACTATAAAAAAGCTAGTTACAATCTAGATCGAAATAACTAGATTAAAATAGCTAGATTAATAGTATTAAATTAATGTCTTTAGATTAATATAATCTATATAGGGCGTATATAACCTCGGTGCTTAGGGCTAGTTTTTAATATCTAGTTTCTAGCTATACTAAACGTATATAATATTATACTATATTTTATCCGTTTCTCTCGTCTATCCGCTTTTCGGCTTTCTACCTTTACGTACTATCTTAAGACGATTATACGTCTAGACTATTAGTTTTTAGTCTAGCCCTATAGTTTTTCGTTTTATAGGGGATTCTCTAGTCTATACTCTTTTCTAGAGTTATTACACCCTTATAGACGTTCTTTCCATACGGGCTTCGGCTATTACCTACTAGTATTTCTATACGCGCCGTTATTCCGTACTCTTTAAATTTTTATATAGAATTTAAGGCCGTACGGCTCTTTTACCCGTAAGGCTTTTTAGTCCTTACGGTAAATTTTTCTATACGGGCTTTCTACTCTTAGGGTTATAAAGTCCTTATTCTCTAGAGTTTATAATACTACCCCCCCTCTTAGAGATTTTCGGCCTAAAGATTCTTCTAATCTTTTATAATATATATTATATTTTTTTTCTTACTTTCTTTTTTCTTCTTTATAAGTATTTCGCTATACCTTTAAAACGAAAGCGCGATTTATAAACAACTAAGCGTAAGTCTTTAGGTACGAAGATTAATTTATTAGAAGTAGCTATACCTATCTCTTATTCTTAGTATCTTTTATTAAATACCTAGCGTTATAAGGAGGATTTAAAGGTTATTTATAAGGTTATATTAGATTTTTTACGTTATAGTAAGTATTGTCGTTTAGATTAGACTAGATATAATACTAGTAGCTTAGAAGATTTTAATTATATATTATTTCTTAGTTTCTCTTACGTTTATTAATTTAATATACTTTTAGTTAAGCGTCTCTATTATACCCTTAATAGGGCGTGTTCTAAGCGGGCTTCGTTTAAGAAGTAGTTATAGAAGGCTATAAGTAGGTTAACTTAGACTAAAAAATAGTAAGAGTTATTAGAGTATTATACCGCATTAATACTTTAGTATAAGTCGAATACTATTAACGCTCTAGATAACCTTAAGGCTTTAGAGGGTAGAAGTCTCGTTAACTCTAAAAATATTAAAAAGAAACGGTTGCTAAAGCGTTTACGTAGTAAGCCCTTAGCTAATACCTCTATAGGTTTTACTTAGACTATCGGTTCTTCTAAAGCCGGTTTTAGCGCTACGCTACTAAAAAGCTCTAAGCTAGTTAATTAGATATAGTTATCGCCGTTTAATTTCGGGTCCTTCGTATTCGAGAAGCCGGTAGTATTAAATAATCTAGGTTTTAGTAATAAAAGTCTTTAATAAGGTCTTTACTTTCTTTATAGTTTTCTAGTAGTTTTTAGGTATTATCCTAACCTTCTTTCTATTTAATAAGGTATCTAAATTAACCGTTATAGTAGCTACTATCGAGGATTTTCTCGATAAACTAATCTATATTTTCGTCGGCGTCTAGGTTTTCTAGAGTTATTTCTTCTATTTATCCTATCGGGGTTGCGTTTTTTAGAGCTAGTTCGAGTAGTCTTATATAAAATACTAGGTTTATTTATATAGTATTTAGTAATTTAAGGCGGTATATAACTTCGCTAAGCTTTTCGTTAATTTTAAATAGTCTAATTTTCTTAAAGTCTAATTTATTATTCGGCCGTTAAGTTTTAATATTTTTTTTAAAAAGATAAACTTTATCCCCTCTTTTTAGCTTTAGTGTCTTCTAGTACCGTCTATCGTAGTAGTAAGACATTATAATTCTATTAAATTCGACGTTAAGGTGGAGTTAGTTATAAAGTACTTTTAGTTAGTCTACTTTTAGAATTTCTTTCTAAGTAAGTAATTTACTAGAGATTATTTCTTCGTATACCGTTAGCTTATATCTATAGTTAGCGAAGAACGGTAACGTCTACGTAGCTAACGCTTTAGAGCTATTATATATAAATTAGACTAGAAGTAATAGTTTTACCTAGTTGTCTTACGCGTAGTTAAGGTAATAGTATAGGTATTATTTAAGCGTTTAGTTAAGGCGCTTAGTTATTTCGTCCGTTTATAGATATACTATAGTAGAGAGTTTATATTTAGTTTTAAGTTAGTTTATAAGGCCTTACTAGAATTAAGACGTAAATAGGTAGTCTTAATCTAAAATAATTATTTCTAGTAAGCCGTAGTTGCTAAAGACTATTTTTAAAAATACGTAGGCCGCGTCTTCTAAGGTTACCGTTTTAAGAAACGGTACGTAGTATACGTACTTAGTTAGTCTTTTAATAATAATGAGAATTAAGTTAAAGCGTTACTTTATTATTAGCTTAATCGATTCTAGAAGATTTATAATAAAGTCTAGTAAGACTATCTACTAGGCTTTATCTAGGGCTCTAATTAGTTAGAGTAGTTTATAAGAAGAGTATCTTACGGCCTTACTTCTAATATATAAGTTATATTATAAGACAACCTTCTAGACTATACTAATTAAACTTAGAAAGTAGTAGTTTCTAGTAATTTATTTCTATATTTTATCGATTTCTTAGTATCTATACGCTAGGGCTTTATAAATATCTTCTATAAGCTCTTTTTAAAGTTTTACCGGTACGTAGATTAGCTTATTAAAGAGAATCGTTCCGTCTAGAGTTTTAGTAACTATTAGATTATTTTTTAAGTCTTTAAGTTCCTACGCTACGGCTTCTTACCTATAGGCTTTTTAAATTCTACGTGTCTATACGTTACCTTCGAGGCGTATCGCCGGGGCGGCTAGTCTAGCCGGGGTAAGCGAGAAGTAGGTTTCTAAGTTCCCTATAAACTATAATTAGACTATTTTATAAATAGATATACTCGTTTTAGCGGGTATAAGAGTCCTATCTTTCTACTAGTTAAGTACTATAGGTTATAGTCTTAGCTTTTCTTTACTATAGTCGGCTCTTCTACTTAGCGCGTCTACGTAAGCGTTTTTAAATCTCTTTTTATAAGTAATCTTTATATCGTATAACGCTAATTCTTTAGTCTATTTAACTTGCCTTCTAGTTAGTTTCTTTATAGTAGTAAAGTGCGTAAGGTTCTTATAATTATAATATACTAATACCTAGTATTTTACGCCTTTAAGGTAGTATCTTTATTTCTTAAACGCGGTAATAATAGCTAATAGTTCCTTATTATAGACGTTATAGTTAAGCTTTAGAGATATTATTTTTCTAGAGTAGTACGTAATCGGGTATAGCCTTTCTTATTTATTAGGCTGGCTAATATAGACTCTAATAGCGTAATCTAATACGTTAGTTTCTATAATAATTAGAAGATTAGGGTTATAGATTTTAAAAATAGATGCTTCGCAGAATATTTATTTTAGAGAGTTAAATACTCGCTACTATTTCTCTTTCTATTTAAACCTATACTTCTTTTAAGTAAGTCGGGTAAGTAGCTCGCATACTACCGTATATCTATTAATAAATTTACGGTAGAAATTAGTAAAACTAAGGAAAAATTATACTTTTTTAACGGTTTTTAGTACGGGCTAGTCTCTAATTACGTCTAATTTAGATTCGTCTATACTAATATAGTCTAGGGTAATAATAAAGCCTAGGTATTCTACCTATTAGATATTTTACTTATATTTTTCTAGTACGATTTAGAGTCCTCGTTATTAGAATACGTTTAGGACTTTTTTAATATATTTAATATATTTCTTAAGGGTGTTTAAGTAGATTAAGATATTATCTAGGTAAGCTATATAGAATATATTTAAATACGGACGTAGAGTATTATTAACTAAGTTTTAAAAGATTACTAGGGCGTTAGTAAGCCCGAACGGTATAACTATATACTTAAAGTAGCCGAGTCGTATCTTAAAGACTATTTTCTATTCTTTTTCTTTTTTAATTTATACGAGATAGTACCCTTCTTAGAGGTTAAATTTAGTAAAGTATTTCGCGCCTTAGGTCTTATCCTATAGCTCGTCGATTTAGGGTAGTAGGTATTGGTTTTTTACTATAATGTCATTTAGTTATCTATAATTAATATAGAGGTAGAGCTTGCCGTTCTTTTTTAGAACGAATAGAATAGAGTAGCCGGCTAGTAATAATAAAGGCCGTATATATTCTTATTTAATATTTTTATTAATATACTCCCTTAAAGCCTTACTTTTCTTCTATAAGAGGGAATAGATTAGCTTAAACGCGGGCTACGTCTCTAGAATAAAGGGTATCTCGTAATTCTAAAGTTAGTATTCTTAGTCTAGCCCTATAGTCCTTCGTCCCGTAGGGAATTCCCTAGTCTATACTTTTTTCTAGAGTTATTACGCCCTCGTAGGCGTTCTTTCTATACGGGCTTCGGCTATTACCTACTAGTATTTCCGTACGCGCCGTTATTCTATACTCTCTAGGTTTTTATATAGAATCTAAGGCTGTATAGCTCTTTCGTCTATAAGGCTCTTTAGCCCTTACGGCGAGTTTTCCCATACGGGCTTTCTATTCTTAGGGTTATAAAGCCCTTATCCTCTAGGGTTCGTAACACTTAAGAGTATTAATAAACTTTTAAAAGTAAAATCTATATTTAATATAGTAGTTAATTAAGAAAAGCGGTTAAAAGCTAGTATAAGTAGTAGTAAAAAGGCTTATAGAGTAACTTTAAAACGTATTTAAATAGACTAAAGACTCTAATATCCTCTAAAAAATTTAAAACGCTAGTAAGATAATTAAGTTTTAGACTAAAGATACGGCTAAGCTTTTATAAATATTAAAACTAGACTAAAACGAGTAAAGCGTAGCTAGCTTAAACTAAAAAAATTTTATTAACTAAAATATTTCGCTACTTATAAACCGGTATAGTACTATTATAAGCCGTTTATATTAAAAGCGTTTATCTATAGTTAGCTAGCGGACTTAAATAATAATAAAATATAAAGTATCTAGCCTAGAGCATAGTAAAACTCTAAAAAAAAGTTAATATCTTTAATAATTAAAGTATAAAATTAATACTAGTTTATAAACGCCTTTAAAGCTAAAAAGTTTAAAAACGTTTACGCTTTAGTTTCTAAGCTAAAATATTAGTCTATTAAAATATTAATAGTCTTTATACTTAAAGTTTAAGAAACGTATTAAGCTATAGTAGATTTAAAAGATTTAAATTATTAGTTTAGTCTATAAGTACGGCGAAGAAGCCCGTCTTTAAAATCTTTTAACGGCTAAATATATATAAAAGCCTAAATAATTTAGACGTTAAAGGCGGTAAAGGCTAAAAAAGCTAAAATAGTAAGCTAAAAACGCGAATAGTATACTAAGTCTAATAACGACTAAATATAGAGTCTAATAAAATAAATTAGCTAGGTAGTAGTATTAGCCGCTTATAAGGCCGTAATATAGAATAATAAAAATAAGAGATTAGTAAAAGCTAAATTTACTAAATAATAATTAGTAGACTATAGTAAACGCGTTTTAAGATTTAGTTAAAAGCTACTACGCTAAAGCCTATCGCTAACTAAGTACTAAAAATCTACGGTAGTAACGATTTAAATAACTTTTCCTCTAAAAGTTTTAGTTTTAACTTTAATAAAAACTTTAAAGAAGAGCCGTATAGTAATAAAAATTATTTTTTCTTAAAAAAAAATAAAGAAACTAATTTAAACTTCTAAAAGAGCGACTATAACCGAAATCGCTAAAGCGCTAACTATAATATATTAAAGATAAGCAAGGCTAATAAGTCTAATAAGTTTAAAACTAAAGACGTAAAATACTTTAATCTCTATCTACTTTTAAAGAAAGACGAGAACGAAGATATCGTAAAAAAACGCGGTAAAGTATACTATTATAATATTAAATAATTTATTAAAGCTACTAAAAGTAAATTATATATAATAAAAGACAATATCGTCTAAAAAAAGCTTATAGAAGTACTTATAGGGTATAGTCTAGATATAATATATAAAATAGTTAATCTATAAGAATAAAAAGTATTTATAAAATAAAAAGAAAATCTAGAGATAAATCTATAAGCTTTTATAGCGATTTTAAAAAAGGCCGTCTAAAGTATAACGTAAACTAAGAAGAAAAAACTTTAATTTTTAAAAAGTTTGCGAAGAGAAATCTATTAAATAATTTATTATAAAATACGTCCGGCTAGCTAAGAATACCGACGTAACTTTAGAGAAAAAATAACTATTATAAACTTATAAAAGAATTTATATTAAGTTATAAAGAGATTTAAAACTACTATTTTTTCGAATAATAATTAACTAGTATATTTAACGAGCTAAAAAGTAGGCTATTTTATAGTAAACCTAGTAAAGAAATAAGACTATTAGTAAAAAAGAGTAGATAAGCGTAATAAAGATAAATATTAACGCTTTAAAAAGCGCTTTAATTAACGTAAATACTAACCTTTAAACTAGTATAAGCGCGGACGAAACCGCCTACGCTTACGTAATTAAATACTATAACCGTATAAAAATAAAAGGCGTAAGACTAAGTATTCTCGTAAACGTAAATCTAAGCGAAGTTATAAACGCGACTAAGACTTACACGGTAAGTTAATAAGAATAAAAAAGCGTAACTAGCGGTTAAAGCGTATAAATTAAAAACCGCGAAAGCGCGAGTAAGATTATAACCGTAATTATAACTAAAACCGCCGAAATCGAAAATCTTTTAGGCGAAAAAACTAGAATAATAAGTCTATAAGAAAGCTATAAATAGCGTATAAAACTAAGCCGGTTAATTTAAAAATAAAAGATATAAAGATTCTAAATTCGAGATATTATATTAGTCGGACTCTAAAAGTCTAAGTAAGAAAAATTTCTAAAGTCTAAGCCCTAAAAGCGACGAGTCGTCTTTTATTAGTTTTATTAAAATCGTCTTAAAGAGCTTAATAGTCTTTAATTACTATATAAAACCGATAATTTCTTTAGCGAAGACCGTACTATAGTCGATTACGCTAAAAGAAACTAGCGAGGGCGGTAAGTATTAATATCTAAAATATTAAAGCGTATAGTCTTCTAAAAATAAAATATATATATATATATATATATATATTCGCTAAGCCTACTCGAAAGCGTAGTTTAATTTATTATTATATAAGAGTTCTATAGCTCTTATAAATCTAAAATAAAATCTAATATTAAAGATTACGCTTTAATTAGAGAAAGCTTTAGATAATTTAAAATTTACTCTACGGTTTAACGCGTAACCGGAAAAACGTTTAAGTTAAACCTTTAAAAATTAAAATTATACCGTTGCGATAGATTATATTAGTAACGCTAGCTAAGAAGTTAAGTATATTATTAATACCGAGTATATAATATTAATTATAGACTAAGACGCTCTTAATTAGTTTAATATTTAGTACTAAGTAATCTATATATAAAAGAATATAAAAGTCTAAAATATTAGTAGAAAAACGCTTTCTAGTTTAAAATATTATTTACTTCTATTTATCTTTCGCGTATAGTATTGTAATAAATAGATAAACGCGTCTTTTATCTATAAAATATATTTCGTTAATAGCTACGGCGGATCTATCTTAGTCGGCCTTAATATTATCGACTTTAAAAAGATTGTAGTCGATACGCCTAGGCGTTATATAGTAATTAAAAGCTACGATTAGACTTAAATATTAATCGTAATTTAACTAAGAAGTATACGCGTTATCTATAATATAAAGACTAAAACCGCTAAAAATACGTTTATTTCTTTTTATACGATAGCCTTTATTAGAATAAATTTTATAAAGACTTTACTAATAGAATAGAATTTTAAATACGTATTTTTAATAAATTTAATCCGGCGGTTACTTCGATAAGATCTAATTAATAAAATATACTTATTTAGTAAACGCTAATATTTAAACCGTATAGATTTAAAATAACTCTAACTTATTAATTAGACTATTTAAGAGCTATTCGCTTAAGTTAGCTTTTAAATATAAAATTTTCTAGGCTATTAAGATTAATCTAAATAAATACGGTCTAGCCGCCGTAAATACTAATTAAATTAATTTATAGCTAGAAACCGTTTTATCTAATAAAGTAATAGTATATAGTAATAGACTAATTTAGAATACTTTAGCTAAAGTTATAAATAAATATTTATAGCTATAGACTAAAAGACTAGATTTTATAAAGATTTAATTTAGAGAAAAGCTTACTATTCTACTTAAATAAGAATAATAGAAGAACGTTACGCTTTTAATAAAGATATACCCGCTATTAATACGAAATAAAGCTAAAGTTAATAAAACTTTTAATAAACTATACGAGTAAGAGAAAATAGACTAGACTATAAAATATATAACTTTTAAATTTTTAGTATTCGTAGCTTAAAAAAGAGTTTAGAAAAATAGCTTATAGATTAATAAGTTACGCGTTATAGTTAATATCTATAGATTAAATAAAATTTTAAAAAAGAATTTCTATTTATTACCGTTTTAAGCTAATATTATTAACGCAATCTAAGAAGCTAAGTTTATTTTTATAATTAATACTAATATATTTTTTTATTAGTAAAGAGTTTATAAGCGAGACTAATATAAGCTTACTATTAACTTATATAGAGGTTAAAAGTTCTTTAACGTTATAATTATAGAGTATATTAATTTTAGAGTATATAGTTAGTAATAAATAGATAATACGCTAAGGTTAATAAAAAAGTTCTACCGCGCGTATATCGATAATATAATTACGTATAATAAATTTTTTTTAATTATCTAAACTATTTAGATTAGATATTTTAAAAGCTAGTAGATTAGAATATTAGCGTATTTTTAAAGAAAAGCTTTATTAGATATTTGTATATAATACTTTTAAACTAAAAAATAAATATCTTTAACTTATAGTCTATTAAAGAGAGAATAAAAACGCTAGTTAAAATATCTTTTTTAAAAAACTTATAGAACCTAAAGTACTAGATTAGAGCTATTAAATTTTTATAGTTTAAAATACTATACTACGTCTTTATAATTAAACCTTTAACCGATTATAAGACTAAGTTATTAAGAATAAGCCTAGTTAAAAAAACGCGAGAAAGATATATACTAAATAAACTAGAGTCGTTTTAAAAAAAAATATAGGGCTGCGTATAAGACTATTTATAAGTACTTTTAAAATCTATTTTAGCTTATTTAATATAATTCTAACCGCCGCTTATATATTAATATCGACGCGTTAAAGAAGAGTTTCGAAATATTAATTTATTACGTTAAAGAGGACCTAAAGCCGAAAATAGTTAATAATAAAATATAGCTATAAAATAATAATAAAATCTAGCTAATAGTCTTTCTCTTTAAGGCGCTTATTAAGTTTAAGATATAATACTAGCCGACGAAGTTAAAAATTACTAGAATTATATAAACGCTATAAAAGATAAAATATCTTATATATATTAGATAATAAATAGAGATATATTTATTTACTAACTATTATACCGCTACTTTTATCTTTTAATATTATAATCTTTAGACGACGTCTACTATCGATAAAATAAACTTAAAACTACTTAAAGCTAGTTAGTATATTTTATAATTTCGTATTAAGGTATTTTATAAGCCTAGTAAGACGTATCTAATATTAAATATACTTAGTAAATTACTTTTTAATTAACCTAGCGAATAAAAAGAATAGGCTAAAATACTCGAAGACGTTTTAATATTTATAGTTACCGTTATAAAGATAGCTAATAAGTTTAAAGCCCGAATTTAAACGGGGTACTAGTCGAATTTATATTAGAGTAAGATATTACGGATACTAAACGCAATTTATAATACTAATTATAAAAAAAGTTAACGACTTACTAAGTATTAGCTATTTAAGATAGTATATAAGTATATCTAAAAAGAAGCGACGACGTATAAATATAATAATAAACGCCTAAGTAACGTACGTTTAGACGGCGTAAAATTAAAGAATTAAAAGTTACTTTTAAAAAAAACGGGCGTAAAGTGATAAGATAACGTAAAAAAGTAGTATTAAAAAAAAGTTAGCTAAAGATTAATAGAGTTATAAAGTAACGTATATAATAATATAAACCTACTACTTTACTTACTACTAAAAAGCGAGAAGCGTATAGACTATAACCCCTTATCTATTTCCGGTACTAGCCCGATTCGGTAAAACTAGCGGGTTAAAGTTAAAATTTTAATACGGTAAGCGGAATATAGCCTTAAAATAAAATATAAAAAGACTACTTTAGTAATTACTATAAGGTCTAAGTAAAAAGCTAGATATTAAAGAATAATAAAAGCGTTATATATATTAGCCGACTACTTTAAGCCTTTAAATAAAGCTTTTAAAGCTATATAAAGAGTATTTTTTTTATTTAAAACGAGATAATATATCTTATAAACTTTAAAGATAGCTAATACCGGCTATATATTTTCGTTAATTTTTAAAAAGAAATTTTTAAGATAGCCTATAATATATAAAACTATAGTAGGTTTTAGCGCGTATATAATTATATACGCTTAGCCGTCTTAATTTAGAGTATAGTCTAAAAGCTTAAAAAATATATAAAATACTATCTAGTTTATTAGCTATATACTATAAAGCGCTACTTACTATATAGAAAGTTATAATCTATTTAGTATTTAGCTAGACTAAGAGATATTTAAACTATAAATTTTATTATTAAACTATTTTTAATTTATAAGACGTATAATACTCTATTAATAATAACTTATAAAGCTATAAAAAAATACTACTTTTTAAGAGATAGAAAGACTAGTCTATAAAATAGTAGACGAATAAATATCTAAAAAAAATTTTAGAGTATAGATAAAGATTATTCTAAATCTAAATAATTAATTATAATTTTAGATTTACGTCTAAGTTTTAGAAGAGAGTCTACGCTAAACTTAATATTATATAATATATAACTATTACGTATTACCCTTAGGCTAATAGATAGAGTAAAAGAACTAACTAGACTATAGAGATCGCTATATAATATTACGTTATATTAAATCTCTAGTAGAAATAAACGAAGTTAATACTATATATTTAAGCGACTATAAATAACGCGATTAACGCTACTATAGAGTTTTTACTAAACTAGTTACTATATAAAATAAATATTAAAATTAATTTCTTACGAGTAATAGCGTAGGTCTCTAAAAATAAATTTAAAAAGCGTAATACTATTAAATATAAAATATAAAAAGCTATAGCTTTCGCCGCCGTTAATTAAAAAAAATAAATATAACGCGAAGTATAAGCCTCTTAAATTAGTAAAAAGCGATAAAATATTTCTTAAATTATACTATAAATATAAAGTTTATAACTATACTAACTATAAATTCTTTTACTAGCGGGTCGAATCGTTCGCGATTAAGCGAAAGGTTAAAAACCTCGTATATAAACTAGATTTACCGCCGACGATAATAGTTTATCTAGTTATATTTATTACGTATCTTAAGCCGGCTTTATAAGAGAAAAATCTATATAGTAGAGTTAAGTATCTAAAACTAAGTTTTATAGCCGAATAGAATGCTAAAAATCCGCTATATAAGATATTTAAATTATTTAATCGACGGAAAGTATAGATATATAAACGAATAGTAAAAAAGTATTTAGTTTAATAAAAAGACTAGGGCCCGGCCTATAATACTTAAATAATAAAGAATACGCTTTATAAAATATAAAAGTTAGTACGCGATTACGAGAATACGTATCCGCTAAGCGTAGAGTTAGAATACTAAAGAATTTAAAGAAAAGAAAAAATATATGGGCGGATAGATAAAAAGTAAAAAAGATATTAAAAAGAAATAAAATAGCGTAGATATACGAGGGCGTATAATAAAAAGCGTATAGAAAGCGAGGTATACGGTAAAGCGTAACTAAGTATCTAATAAAATTACGTAATAACTATTTAGTAAAATATTTATATCTAAAATATATTATAATAAACGCGCGTATTCGATTATATAAATATTATAACTTATTATTTTTACTCTCTTATACCCGTTATTGAATAGTATCTTACTAGAACTTAAACGTATATTAATTATCGCTAGTAACTAGGTTTACTTATAAGGTTTAAAAGTTTAAAAAACGTAATTTTAGTCTTATACTCGCTTAAATAGTCGCTAACTCGATTTTTATAATTACGTCGTATTTCGCCCTATAGCTATTAAATCTAGATAAAAAACTATTTTTTATTACTAACTTTATATATATTTATAACGCCCTTGCCGATAATATTAATAAATAGGCCTAAGTTAACGATAAATACGCTAATAGCAAATTCTCCCTAAATAAATTTAGATAAAACGACGCCCTTTAAAATAAAATCGTCGTTACCTCGACTATTTTTCTAGACGAGAATTATTTAAAGCTAATATCTAAAGCGATAGCTAGAGTAGAAACGTCGTAGACTATAAAATAAACGATTTAAAACAAGCGCTAAAATTTAAAAAAAATTTAACTCTAAAGATTTTAAGCTAATAATAATTTAAAGCGCCGAGCTATCTAATATAAAAGACTTAGATTTTACTTATAAAAACGACGTTAAGAATATAAAATAGTAGACCTAAAAGCTTAAACGCCGCTTTTACGAGTTAAGAAGGTCTAATATTTATAAATTTCTTAGTCTAATACTTAACCCGTTTTTTTAGCTAATAGCTAGCGCTACTAGCTAGCCTAAATACGCGTCGATTAAGATTATCGTAAATATAGTTATAATATCGGCGCCTAACAACTAGTATCGACGATAAAGATTTAAAAAGTCTACTAAAATATAATTTTAAAGATAGAGATAGACTAAGAGTATTCTAAAGTATTTAATAGTTTTTATTAAAGTTAAGAATATACTCGTTTATAACGCTTTTATCTATATTACTCTTAGTAATTTACCTTTAGCTGACGTTATATTATTAAATAACTTAGCCTATAAAATTATCTTATTAATAACTACTTTAAGATATATTTTCTTTAGTAGACTATACTAGTAGTAGCCTAGAAACTTTATCTAAAAGAAAAGTTTAATAGTTAATATTAAATTAATTAGGTGACTAGCTATTATCGAGATTAAAAATAAAGACTAAGAATTCGTAACGTATAATAGTTATTTCTATTACGGGTTTTATAATATCTAATAGCTTATAGATGGGGGTTTAATCGACGACGCTAGAAAACTTAAAAAGTAATATAATTCTAAGTTAGTTAATAAGAGAATTATAAGTTCTAGAGAGTTAAAACTCTATAGAGTAAAAACTAAAAACTCTATCTATCTAAAAAAAGTAGACCCGAAGAGAATAGCTATTACTAATAAATAAACCCGTAGTATCTATAAAAAACTTAAAAAATATCGAAATAGTAAGATAATCTATCGCCTAGAGAAACCGTCGTCTACGTATTTAAATATATAGTCTTATTAAAAAAGAATCTACTAGATTATAAAGAAAAAAAACGTTATAATATTTACTAATAGAATAGTAAAACCCCTCGCGTTAACGTTAGTATTTACTTTACTTAATTAAGTTTTAGTTAAAAAAAAATAGCTATGCCCTATGCGATATCGGCGGAAGTTTAAAGCTAGTTAATAACGCTTTAAAAGCTATAATAGTAGAAGATAAAACTTTAAACGGCTATAAAGTCGCGTCTATTAAAGCGTTAACGATCTTTACTAATAAGGCTAATCTAAATAATTAGATTAGTACGTATAGTAGTAAACTATTAACTATAGTAACGCTAAATATTATCTATTTAATTAAAAGTATAATAAAGGGCGTTAAGCGCTTATAGTTTAAAAGTAACGTATTAAAGCTATAAAACTAAAGTAAATTAATTTATATCTTAATAAAAAAGTAATATCTATTATAAATCGCTACTACTCTCGATAACGATAACGTTTTTAAATTTAAATTCTTATAACTAGCCGACTTAAATAAAAAGCTATAAATTTCTATCTCTAAGCCGTTAAAGATTGCGACGCTTAAGGGCGTATAGTAGACTAAAGTAATAAGAATCGCGCTCTAATACGTCGTATTAGCGACGTATACGGTTAAAATAACTACTAATAGCGCTATCTATATAGTTAACGCTAAGAATTTAAAAATAAAGAATATTATTAAGTATATATTAAACGTAATCGATAGTATATAAAATAAAATAAATAAAATCTAAATATAAGCGGCTCTAGTAAAAGTAAATAATAGCGTAAAAATTAACGGCCTATTTAATTACTACTACTTTTAAAACGTATATTAAAAATTATAAAGTAGTTACTATAAACTTTCTAGCGGCAACTAAAAGTCTAATAGATAAAACTTTCTATAACGCGTCTAAAAAATACGTAATATAGAAAAAAGCCGAAAGAGTAAATAAAAAAACTTTAATTAGAGCTATATAATATTTAAAAGTATAGTATATATATCTAAGTTTAAAGAAGGCGGGTACGCTATAAAATAATATTAATAATACTATAATAGCTTTTAGAGAATACTAGATAATTTTAATAACGTCTCTAAATACTTTAAAAAAAAAGACTAGTCTTTTTTACGTTTATATCGCTATAGAATAAGAAGCGACGTATAGTTATTATATTTAATAAAAATAAATTATTCGACTAAAGATAACGAGACTTAACTCTACTATATTACTATATAAATCTATATATACGAATCTATAGTCGTTTTAAAAAATCGAGACGTTAAACTATATCCGTTTAAATAACGTTAAAAAAATCTAGACTAGCTATTTATAATAATACTTTTAACTACGTTTAGGGGCGCTTTATAAAGTAAAATACTTACTTTAGCTATTTATAAAAAAGACTTTCTTAGCGTTAATTTTAGAGTCTATAAGAATAGATAGTAGTATAATTTCTAATAGTTTAGTTAATTTAAAATAATAAGAAGTATAGTTTTTTAAAAGTTTAGTAATCCGGTAGATATCGTTTTTTAGCGTTTTTTTAAGTACTAAGTCCGGTATTTTAGTAAGCTATTTTCTAGTATTTTATTAAATCCGGTATTTTAATAGGTTTTTTAACGTTTTAGCGAGTATTAAGTCTAGAATCTTAGTAATAAGTATTAGTATCTTTCTTTTAGAGTTAGTAACTAGTATATAGTTAGTAAAGCGAAATTTTAATAGAGATAATCTACTAGTAAAAAGAGTAATAGTCTCTCTTATTAAATTTTAGGGGGGGAGATATTACGAATAGATTAAGTTATTAGTAATTAGCTAAAGGGCTAGACTCTAAATATAGTAGTTATATAAATAGACGTAAATTAAAATCTTTAACGATCTCGATTATTAGTATTATTATTATTTTATATTAATACTTAAGATTTTCGATTTTTATATTATAACTTTAACGTATACTACTATTATAAAATATTTAATAGACTAGCTAACGCCTCTAACGGCGCGGTTTAATATTAAAAAGACCGACTAGCCTAAATTTAAAAAAGAAGTAAAGAAACTTTTTAGTTTAGTAATAAACCCGGCCTATAAGGCCTCTATTAGTAAACTAGACTCTAAAACTTCTAAAAAAAATAGTAAATAAGACGGCTACTATAATTTCGGCTTTAAATAAACTAGATAATTTAATTACTAAGATTATATTTAAAGCGGCCGATCTTACTATTCTTTAGTTAAAACTAAAACCTCGTTTTAAACCGTAGTAAAACGAGAATCTAACTAAGCTAAAGCAAGACTTTTAATAAAAAAACGCCGTATTTAAACGCCTTTAAACGGAGAAGAATAACGTAAAAGTATAAAATAGTTAAAATAGATTTTTTAAAGCCGTAAAATAAGCTAAATAAGAGTACTAAAACGCG
>RHKH01000007.1:12798-48544 GCA_009829795.1 Lasiodiplodia gonubiensis
CCCCTCTGTATGCCAGGGTCTTGGCTTTTCTGGGCCTTAATCAGCACATTGGTGCGAATAAGCTTGGTCAGCCCATGGCAAAGGGAAGGCAGCTGCGGCAGGCACCGGGAAGAAGTATTGAAAGACCCTTTAGCCTGCATTAGCGAAGACCCACATGGAAGTCGCCCGACAATCTTTGCCCTTTTCTAACCACGTGCGGCACCGAATCTCTCCCAACGAATCACAACATGGTCTTTCCTTGCCTTCTTCAATGCCCCATTATAACTACGGAGCGATAGGGTGGTGTCGGACTTGATCACGCGCATTCGAAGCGACTAAGCAGATGCCGTCTAGCTCGTGAGGACCTCACCGTTTAGGGTGTGATGGCTCTTCGAAGTGAAGATTGTTGACGCTAGCATGATTGGGGAAGTAGTATTATCACGAACGAGGTCAGTAAGGTACTCTTGCCCTCGCTAACATTGACGCTGGCTTATTTCTTAGTGTTTGAAGGATTCCTTGGGCCAAGACGCCATCCAGGACCGCCAAGTTACGGACGAAAACCGCCAGCCCGATTTATCAGCTTCTACGGCAAAGCATTCATAGCCGCTCTAAGGTTTGACCATCACTGCATTCATCATAGGATATAGGCTCACTGAATCACCAATACATATAAAGCATGGACTGGCCCAATACGAACCGTACTATTTCTGACTCTATTCCTCAATCCAAGCCATATACCACCGCTCTGTATTCTCCCGTGAGATTATCTTCACCGAAATTAGTTAATTCTCACGCCCCTGTAACTCTTTCCATCGACACAAATTTACGAAGTATTAGCTGATTTTCTACCAGAAAATCCCACTCGACCAATGTCCTCTCTAAAATACTACAACGACGCGGGTGCCGGTGAGGAGCGGAATCGCCTGTACCACTATTCGCAAGCCGTTGTGGTCGGGGATATCGTCAAGATTGCCGGCCAGGGCGGATGGACCCCAGAAAATGAGTTAGACGCCAATGATATGGACAATCAAATCGAGCTGGCCTTCAAAAACGTCGAGCGTGTTCTCGCAACCGTCGGCCTCGGCTGGGAAGATGTCTACCAGGTGCGGACGTATCATGTCTCGCTTCCGCTGTCAATAGCGAAGACAGTGGAGGTGCTCTCCAAATACACGCCCAACCACAAGCCCATCTTGACAGGAGTAGGGGTTTCACATCTTGCAGATCCAAAGATGATCATTGAGATTGAGGTGGAGGCATATGTTGGAAACAAACGCAAAGCTTGAAGGAAAGCGGAGGGAGAGGAACTGCTCTGTGATTGTTGTGGGCAATCTGATGCACCCAGGATTGATGCCTGGTTCATACTATAACCTCAAATAAAGAACCGCTTACTCGATCACGACCATAGTATCCAAAAATGAGTGGCTAATGTGACGGAGCTCTTTTCCCCCAAGCCTGCCACCAACTGCGGTTCGACAGTTTTTGAAAAAGCAAGCTAAAGTTGGTCAGTGACGTAAGTATTTTGTTTTCTAGAACGCAAGGGAGTGCCACCATGCGTTCCCACCTGAAACCAACGGTGCTATTCTTCCTTCGCTGAAAGTATCACGGAGCTTGTTCTGATAAGGTTCGTCCCGCTTTGGGGCTGGATCATCCACAGGGTTCCCCGCAGCATATGTTACACAAAGATTCATGGTTCCGCTGTACAGAGGGTATGGCAACCGAACGCTAGCGTGAGTTTGTTTCGCGCTCATGTCATGGGTATTTGAAACTATCATCCGGATGTAAATGTGCCATTAGCGATTCTACACGATAGCTCCCGCTTCCCGTATATGCCAGAGGATTGCTGAGACATAATCACATCAGTTGAGAGTAGCTCGTCATTAAGTCAAAGCGCAGTCGCGATTCATGTAGTAGATCTACAGTCCGTGTTGGAAGGTTAGCGGCGGGCCGCCCTGGCGAGCCGGCCCACCCGTCATACCAAAGCAGCGGGAAACCGTGTGTTTGACCCAAGCGCCTTGGTGGCGTTTTCATCTCGGACCGCCATAAATTCTTGACTACTGGGCTAGCCGCCACAGTTACTCATTGTATGAGGTCAGTGTGCAAACGGCGGAAATAGGAGTCAAGCGCCCTATCCGCAACGTCTTGCTGTGCCACATGGACAGGAGTCATTTTTCTCGCTCAGCCCGTGGCATGTGGGGGCGACGTGGGCGGGAGGCGTGAGGGTGGATCGCGCGAACCCAGAAAGAGGACTTAGCCCCTTCGTACTGCGGACTTAGTCGGGTTCTGACTCGCACACCACGACCCAGTAGTCGATGCCTTTTCTTGTACAACGGCTAGCGCCGTCTCGATAAGCCGGCTGTGCTGCGTGATCAGTTCAGAAAACCACTTGGTGAAAAATGCTCTTCAAACGCTACCTCTTTCGGATATACTTCCGAGCTTTCTTATTCCAATGCCTCGCTCTCATTCGCTCTCTGCTGCCTTGCCCACATATGCGCGCTTAGTTAGAAAGCTGCAGATACGCAATGCTCCGCGGCTCTTTTCGTTGCCTCCAGTGCCGAATGCTACATTTATCTCGCCGTCTCCGCGCATCACTTGTCTCTTGCTTACTTCCTACATACTAGTGCTGCAATCATGGCGATCACTGGAGTAGTCGAACAGCAGGACAGCACGCTGCAGGAAAGCAAAGTTCTGGCTAACTCGACCGAGAAGGACGTTGAAAACTCGACGCCCCAGACCACCCCTGCGCCTTCCGAGTTAGAACCGGTGGTGACACTCAAGACTTGGATCGTCGTTTGCGTAAGACCCTGCAACAGATCCCGAGCCGGTACACCGCTGACAAGGCACCATTCAGTTCCTGTCGTTTGGATATGGCCTCTGCTTCTGGCCTGTTCCCACAGTCGCCGCTGTCGGGACTCTTGTTTCGGCCGACTTCGGGCATCCCAATGCCTACGTCTGGTTCGTCCCAGCCTGGACGATTTCGGTCACTGTCTCGTTCATGATCGGAGGAGCAAACACGGACATCCTGGGCAGGCGCTGGTTCCTCGTGGGCGGCAATCTCGTAAATCCCCCTCCTCACTTCGGCAAGATCTGCGCTGACATACTGCAAGCTCTGCGTTGTCGGTCATCTGATTGCAGGGGCTTCCAAGCAGACGGAAAACCCTAACATGATCACCGCTGGGATGGCACTCGCAGGTTTCGGTGGTGGATTCTGTCAGGTTCGCCAGTCCCCTGCATAGTCCCCACATGCAAGTGAGTGTACTGATCTCCCATGCAGATGGCGGCATTCGCACTTCCAGAGCTTCTCCCCAACAAGTGGAGACATATCGGAATCATCATAGCCGATGGGACTGTCTACTTCACTATCCTCATTGCGCCCATCACTGCAAGGTACAGTTACGAATTTGCCAATTGGGAGTGGAACTTCTACGCACCGGGAATCTTCCAGTTCATCTCCTTCCTCGGACTGCTGTTCCTGTACTTCCCGCCAGCGCATCCAGCTGGTCTTCCTTTCATCCAAGCTCTGAAAAAGATCGACTACCTTGGTGAGTTAAAGTTCCAGCTCTCCCAGCCCTCGCGCTGACACGGCCAGGCATCTTCTTCTTCACAGCTGGCTGCGTGCCGGTCCTGATCGGTATCGTCTGGGCCGGCATCTACGCCTCGTCGTCGGCGCACGTCGTGGCCTCGCTGGTGGTCGGCTTCGGCTTCCTCGTGGCCTTCGGGCTGTGGGAGACGTACGGCGGGACGCCGCACCCGCTGGCGCCGACGCGCATCTTCGCCTCGTCGTGGGGGCGCGACTTCACGGCGCCGGCGCTGGCGCTGTCCATCACCAACATGTTCTACTACTCGAGCAGCATCCTGTGGCCGACCATGACGACCGTCTTCTACACCGATGGCGGCGCCGACTGGGTGTACGCGACGGTGCTGACGCTGCCCCAGGGCGTCGCCATCTGCAGCGGTGCGTTGGGGCTCTTCTGCTTCGGCAGCAAGATCCGCCACTGGCGCTGGCAGCTGATCGTCTCGACCTTCATCGTCGTGCTCTTCGGCGCCCTGCTCGGCCTAGCCACGCCGCACAACATGGGCACCATGGTCGCCTTCCTGTTCATCTCCCAGACCGCCTTCGCCTGGGCCGTCCCCCTGAGCATCATGCTCTCGCAGCTGGGCGTGCAGCATAAAGACCTTGGCATCAGTGGCGGTATCTCCGGCTCGCTTCGGTTCGCTGGAAGTGCAGGTACGTATTAAAAAAAGAAAGAAGAGGAAACAGAAGCTGACCGCCCAAACAGTCGCGACGACGGTGTATCAGACCATCTTCAATAATGAGATCACCAAGTGGACGCCCAAGCTCGTCGTTCCCGCCGCTCTCAAGGCCGGCCTTGATCAATCACAGACCACTGAGCTACTCTCCGCCCTCGGGACGTCAGAGCTCGCAACTTCTTTTCCCCCTGCCGTGGTGGCAGCGGCATCGGAGGCGCTCAAGCAGGCCTACTGCAAGGGTATTTTCATAGTCTCCATGTCGTCGATGGGATTCGGCATCGTTGCGATTATTGCCTGCTTGCTGTGCAAGGATGTTGAGTCCAAGATGACGAATACGGTGAGTGGTTCTTGTTCCTGATCTGTCTGTTCGCTGCTTGCTGACTGTCCGGCTCTTCTTTTTCCAAGATTGATGTGTATCTTGAAAATGATGAGTTTGCCCATAGAAATAAGGTGCATTAGACTGTGTGCACGTGGACATGAAATTAGGGAGAAGTAAGGGGGAAACTAAGAAGACGAAAGAAACATTTGACTGCGAAACTGGAGCTTTGGTATGGTGATGGTGCCACAGTAGCAACCATAAATTAGCGCGTTTCTCCACAGACGTTCAAGTACCAAGGTATCTTGATTGCACAACTTATCGCCGTGTCTCAGTGCCGACAGACATCCTAGCGCTTGGCGCTATACTCCAGCAGGTATGTGGCCAGGATTCCCCATAAAGGTTGTTCTCGATTGGTGATAGTGCATTGTGGGATGGTAGTGAAGAGTTCTGACGAAACACCGCGTCGACTTTCACGTGACTCCATATCAAGTCAACTGTCCTCCTGTGCTCGCGAATTTTCTCGCTTCCTTCGGTCTCGTACTGGTGTGGAGCAGCTTACAATCCACCTTTGAAGGTCGTTCACGGTAGGCATATCCTGCAGGATGCCCAGTGCGTGCCAAGCCACGTGATGTCGTGAGACTGGCGTGTTTCAACTCTCTTGACTCCATCCATCACCCACCTGTTGACTTCATCGATGCTAGGAACGGGCAATGACCTCTTGGCGTTGCTTCAGCCGGCTCAAGACGGATGTGACTGCTCCTGTCCCCCATCGTCGTCGGACCGGTGTGCCGCTAGTCACGGCGGTTATTCCGGATTGTGAAGCCGGTCGTCGAGTTCCGTTCGCTCTCACCCCCATCTGATTGGAGCTGGGCGTTGTTTCGCTTGGCTTTTCGGCTATCTGTTCAAAACGTCTGTCCGTCTTGCCGCCGCGCTTAACCTCGCATAGCAACTCTGCCAAGTCTCTCTCCTACTCATTGACCTCTCCTTTTTGTCATGTCAACTGAAGCTCAAATTACAGGCCTTCCGGGACGATGCCTCGCTCACTGCTTGAGACACACCTCTCGGAAGCACTGACTTGATAGGGACTGTTGCTTTGAACGAACCGGAGAATGATGGGGTGATGAATCCGGAGAAAAAAGAGGCGTGGCGATCATACGGCCCCAGATATTTCCTTAATGATCCCGGGCCTGGTTTCCGCTGGGACAACGCACACGATGCGGAGTTGTTTCGCCCGTGACGCAAATGAGAGTAGCTAACAATTGAATTCTCTCCAACTTTCCTTGCAAACTATATATACATTCGTCTCGCTCTTCCATTGCAGTCGACATCGCCAGTCTCTCCTTTCATTTCCTGGCCTGCTTCCACTCTTTCTACCAACAGCAAAAACATGCGCGCCTCAATTGGTCTGCTTGCGGGCACGGCTGCCCTGGCTCTGGCGGCACCGGCCAAGCAGCGCCGTCAAGACGGCAAGTTCCTATGGTTCGGCATCAATGAGAGCGGTGCTGAGTTCGGCGATGGCATCTTCCCCGGTCTCTACAACAAGGACTACATCTGGTACGACATGTCGACGGTCGACACGTTCGTCGAGAAGGGCATGAACATGTTCCGTCTCAACTTCGCCATGGAGCGGCTGATCCCCGACGAGCTGACGGGCGAGCTGGACGCCAACTACATGGGCAACCTGACGAGCAACATCGAGTACATCACGGGCAAGGGCGCGTACGCCATGATCCAGCCGCACAACTACGGGCGCTACTACGGCGAGATCATCACCGACACGGCCGGCTTCAAGCAGTGGTGGAAGACGGTGGCGGCGCCCTTCGCCGACAACGAGCTCGTCGTCTTCGACACCAACAACGAGTTCCACGACATGGACCAGGACCTGGTCGTGCAGCTCAACCAGGCCGCCATCGACGGCATCCGCGAGGCCGGCGCCACGACGCAGTACATCACGCCCGAGGGCAACAGCTGGACCGGCGCGTGGACCTGGGTGTCGTCGGGCAACGCCGACTCCATGGGCGCCCTCGTCGACCCGGCCACCAACGACTCGTCCAAGCTGGTCTACCAGATGCACCAGTACCTCGACTCGGACGGCAGCGGCACCCACGAGGAGTGCGTCAGCGCCACCATCTTCAGCGAGCGCCTCGAGGCCGCCACCAGCTGGCTGCGCGAGACGGGCAACAAGGGCCTGATCGGCGAGTTCGCCGCCGGCCCCAACGACCAGTGCTTGGCCGCCATCAAGGACGGTCTCCAGTACCTCAAGGACAACAGCGACGTCTGGACCGGCCACCTCTGGTGGGCTGCCGGACCATGGATAAGTCTCCCCGTTCACCCCGCGTGCATTCGGAATTGCTTGGCTGACCAAAGAAACACTGGGCCGACTACATGTACAGCATCGAGCCTCCGACTGGCACTTCCTACACCTATTTCCTCGACACGCTCGTTGAGTACGCTTAAGCGGAAGGTATGGAGAGGATTTGGGTCACAAACTTTGCTTCATGTGCATAACTATCGTTTTGACCGATTCATAAGAGTCAGTTGCCACAGATTTGGTGTAAATATTCAATGCAAAATTCTTCTGAGCAGACGTGCCGTGATATGTTTTGTAAGACGCACAGCGCCATTGATAGTTGAAATGTTGCTGTGGAAACTGTGTTTTGTTCCTTAGGCAATCAATTGAACATGGAGAAAGTCAATGAGAGGCATGTGAATGATATTCTTCAGGCAGCTGTACCTAGGTTAGATGATGGCGTCAGTCTTACCGACAGAGTGGTTTTAGCTTTATTCGGACTATTTCCGATAGCAGTACCCACTAGTACAACATTATCGAGGAACCCACAATGCGGGGTCGATTAGAGATAGAAATTACAACAGTAAAAGGAAATATCTGACAAATACTGATTTCGAGAACCTTCGTAGAGCCAGAATCGCCCTAAGCTGCATATCTTCAGACATTCTGAGCGTCAAACCGTCGACCAGGTTCTGCCGACGATTACCCTCGGCCGATCCCTGTACCAGTCAGGTCATAGCAGGACGAATGCACGCAGTAACAGCGGAGTTGAAGCTCTTAACCCCGTCAGGAGCATAGGCCATGGGTACCGTGGTGTACGGACGTCATAACATTTAAAAGCTTCTTTGAACCCCTCTCAGAGAAGCATCACCCGCCACGTCTTTCACATCAACCCATTGGAACATTGCCACTTTAGAGCTCCCCATAACCCTGCAAACATGGCGCCATTTCCCACAGCTCCCACACCGAAGACGGCTCTCGGTTATCATCGGATTCTGTCGCCCTCTGCGGGCGTGAGGGTTTCCCCTCTCTGTCTCGGGGCTATGAACTTCGGCAAGGCCTGGTACCGTACCTTTTGAAATCGAGCATACCGCCAATTGCATGCTCATACCAGCTTATTGCAGGGAACAAATGATGGGGAAATGCGACAAGAAAACCACCTACGAGATTCTCGACTTTTTCTTCGAGAACGGGGGCAACTTCATCGACACCGCCAACAACTGTAAAGCACCTCCCAATCTCTCATGCCCGGTGCTGGAATCACGGAGCTAACTTCCCAATGCAGACCAGGGCGAGGAGAGTGAGGAGTGGCTCGGCGATTGGATGGAAGAACGCAAGAACCGTGACCAGATAGTACTCGCTACGAAGTTCACCACCTTCTTTCCTTCGGGAAAGGGTGGTGAGAAGATCAACAGCAACTTCCAAGGCAACCACAGTAAGAGCTTGAGAGTGTCCACGGAAGCCAGCTTGAGGAAACTGAAGACGAACTACATTGATCTGGTAGGTTGTCGAGAGTCCCCAACGAGTCAAAGACAAGGCTGACCAGCTCACAGCTCTACGTGCACTGGTGGGACTTCTCGACGTCGATCCCGGAGCTGATGCAGTCGCTGCACCACCTCGTGGCGGCGGGCAAGATCCTCTACCTGGGCATCAGCGACACGCCGGCGTGGGTCGTGTCGATGGCGAACCAGTACGCGCGGGACCACGCGCTCACGCCCTTCAGCGTGTACCAGGGCAAGTGGAGCGCGGCGGACCGCGACTTCGAGCGCGACATCATCCCGATGGCGCAGCAGCAAGGGATGGCGCTGGCGCCGTGGAACGCGCTGGGCGGCGGCCTGTTCAAGACGGACGAAGAGCTGGCGGCGTCGCAGGGAGAGGGCCGCAAGATGTTCCCGCCGCGCGAGAAGGACAAGAAGGTGGCGGCGGCGCTCGACAAGCTGGCCAAACCGCGCGGCGTGCACCGCACCGCCATCGCCCTCGCCTACGTCATGCACAAGTCGCCCTACGTCTTCCCCATCGTCGGCGGCCGCAACATCAACCACCTGAAGGGCAACATCGACGCCCTGAGCATCGAGCTCTCGCCCCAGGAGATCGAACAGATCGAGGAGGCCGAGCCGTTCGACGTCGGCTTCCCCATGAACTTCTTGTTCGAGTTCGGCGACGCGGCCAAGTACCACAACAGGATGGGCACTGGTGATGTCGGCCTCGTCAAGACGTGTGCGCATATCGATACTGTTCCGAAGCCAGAGGTGAGTACCAACGAAAGCATACTTCGCAGTAGACTGACCGTTCTTGGCAGCCCATCAAGCCGCGGAAGCTTTAGTCAGGAGATGGACGCAGGGGTATGGCTAGCGCGGAGAATTGAACATAGCGTAAGTATGCCTTATTTTTCAATGCAAAAGAACATATACAATCACGCTAGCCGCGGAAGCGTTCAATAAAACGGAGTCGATCTTGATTACGTACAATATACATCTGGAAGGGAAATTTGTCTACCGTGTGTGTATATTCTCGGGGGTATCTGAAATTGCATGTGTAACGCCGGACCATGCATGCCTTGACCAGAAGTTCCAAATGCCAGCGCCAACGACTGCCAAAATGAAGCGTCGTTGTTTTACCGCCTGCGCGAAGGTTAGTCATGTCGGCTGCAAGGTTCATGTGCTCACCTTTTAACACACGTATTTACTTGTTCAACCCTTCGACCTTCTCGCGGAGATTCGCGACCTCGGCCTCCAAAGCGGCATGCTTGTTCCACAGCTGATTCACAAGCGCAGCCGTGCCAAACATGTCCTTCTCGCTCGACGGAGACACGGGCGACAAGGCGCCGTTTCTCCTCCACGCGTCGCTGAGGCCGCCGCCATTGAGCACGGTGGTGATGCCCAGCTCGTCCTGACGCAGGAAAGTAGCCCCTTTAAACACGGGGTTGCCGCGGGCGGAGACGGTCAGCGAGAGCAGCAGCGGGCGGCCTTCGGTCGGCGTGTCCTCCGGCCACAGGGCCGAGTACTCGTCGGCAAGCTGCAGGTAGGACAAGCCGCTGGAGCGCTCCTGGCTGGAGGGGAACAGGATGCGCTCGGTCTTGTCGCGGTCCGAGACCATCTGGCCGCCCTGGGTCGTCTCGATGGCGCCCTCCTCGAAGGGCGCGCCGATGCCGATGATGGCGCTGCCGGTGATGATGTTGTAAACCAGGTCGGGCACGTACAGCACCCCGCGCAGCACCAGCTCGCCCGTCTCGTCGCCGATGGTCTTGATCTTCAGCTTGACGTCGCCGATGGCGTACGCGAACTTCAGCCGCCGTGACACGTCCGACGTCTGCAGCGGCTTGATGGCCCGCAGGCTGGTGAACCGGCTGAGGTCGTTGCACATCGAGTAGCCGCTGTCAGCTGACAGCAGCACCCAGGCGTTGTGGTTCAGTCTGAATTCCGTGTTGGGCATCCTGGTCCGGAATGGTCGTCGGGTCAATTTGCAGTGGTCGGTTACAGCAACAGGACCAGGGCTGTGGGAAAGATGTGCGAGTGTTTGTATGTAGTGTGCAAGTCGCAGGAGGCGAGCTGAAGGTGGTCTAGCCCAGACCCCTGGATCATCGTGTGTTGCGGGGGAATGTGGTTGCGCTAGGCCCCATCAGGCAGTGCAGATGATCTGAGTTCATGCAATAATTTAACCAGGGTGGCAAATCCGGCACCGAAAACTCAGCACGGCCTGCAACAGTGGGGCCGCTGCAATCTGGCTGTATACGAAGGACTGTAGCAACAATCGCCCATTAGCAATGCGCCTATATCCTCGCCCTCTGTAACACAACCTGCTGCAAGACGAAAAACAAGGTTTCTGCGCCAAGAATCATGCGAGTCTGAGACCAGTTCACAAAAGAAACACGCCAAAACACTCCCCAGTGCCGGGGAGAACCTCGGCCGGCGGTGAGGGCTGGTGCCACCAGTCTTGCTTGAGCCTCAATCTATCCGCGAGCAACACGGCACGGCACCATGCATGCATCCTCAATGAGGCTGGGAACGACGTGATACGCCGTCCAGCTGCCGTGCTCTCGTGGCTGATGTACTTGTGATCTGTACACTGTCTTAGTGCTTACCCGCCAAAAAGCTTGCCATATTCCAACAAGGCTTCACCCCAATTCATCTATCTCTCTGTAGTGGAACTAGGCATGTGCCTTGACTTTACGTACATTCAGCTACCCACCACTTCACTCCGCGAGCGTTCCGCCCGAAGCGACTTCCTGGTCAGGACAGCATCACGTAAACGCATATGCAGAACCATGTGCTACTCACGAAAAGTACGTGTCCGCAAATTGTCGCGTCACCGTCTGCAGCCCACGCCGCATCAGACGGAATATACCTGAGCCAGCCACCGGAAATGCAGATGGCAAGGCAAGGCAAGGCAGAACGACTGTCTTGCTTGCAGATTTAAAATCATAACTTCGCCCCTTGAGCTCTCGAAAATTGGCAACTCGAGAGCTGCGAGCAAGATGAAGTCTGATCTCTTTACTGCAGCTCTTGCCACATTACTGTTCATCACCTTTTGTAGCGCTTCTTCCAGTTCTCGGCTTGAGTCCCCATGGCCCAAAGACCGTACATTTCCCCGCGATACAAAAGTTGATGACAAGTCGCGCACCTACGTTCCCATCACCTCACCATACCGAAACATATTCCTACCACTAAGTGATCCTGAAGCCGCCAACGTTACTCGATTCCTTCATGACCAGCAAAAGCTCAATCTGACAGCTGCGGAGAATGCAACAAGGTATGTTGATCCTGGCCTAGGGACCCCAAAATGCTGACAACGAGCTATAGCTGGGACAATACAATTGTCACAGTTGAGACTCTACCACCGAACAAATCTGCTGCCTTGCCTTTCCTCAATGGCCAAAAAGCAGCATTACCGAAGCGATATGCCAGAGCAACTATCAAATTTGCCACCACGGATCAGCCGTATTACGAGGACTACTTAGTCGGACCGTTGCCTATCGACGATTCCACTGACTGCCAGCCGCTTACCTTCATGTACAACAAGCAGAACCCGATCCAACGTATCTACGATGCGGATGGAGACAAGGTTGCCGATTTCATCCACCAGCTTGAAACCGACGTTGCTCCTATCTTACAAGGCCTTCTGAACGCAACAAATGGAAACGATTCACTAGGCGCTGACAGAATCGAGCCTTTGTGGAGAGAGAACGGAGACGTCATTGCTTGGTATCAGTACTGGAGGAGCCCTACCCTGGGCTTTGACGACGGCACGCTTCTTCCTCAGGGCCTCTACTTCAAGCTCAACATCACCGGACGAGATCCCGACGGCTGGAGCGTCCTAGGCTGGTATTACGGTAAGACTGAGTATACTTTCCTCACTCAGTAGCTGACATGGCATCAGATGGAATCTTTTTCAAGTCTACAGAAGCCTTCCAAGATGCTTGGAAAAGCGGGAAAGTTGTTCCCGTTCCGTACGAAACTGACGGCAAATGGGGAACCTCCGACTGGCAGGGCGAAGACCTTCCTCTGGATCAGTATAACCCGCCGATGGCAATCAAACCAGATAACCCACGTTATAAAGTTGACATCGATCAACAGTACGTCGAGTGGAGTGAGTATCTCTCTGACGGCAGCCGTCTACAGGCTAACACGGCCAAGTGGACTTTTCCTTCTTCATTTCCTTCAGCCGAGACGGAGGTCTAAGTCTTTACGACATCCGATTCAAAGGCGAAAGGATCATCTACGAGCTTGGGTTGCAGGAAGCCCTCGCACACTACGCGTCGTCAGATCCCTATCAGTCCGGGACATCATATCTCGACTCTTACTACGGATTCGGGCCGTATGCATTTGAGCTGGTGAACGGATACGACTGTCCGTCTTACTCGACTTATCTCAACACCTCCTTCTACACGCGAGAGAGCACACACAAGCACCCAAACAGCATCTGCTTGTTCGAGTTCGAGCGCGATTCTCCGATTCAGCGTCATTCAACCGCCAAATATGTGAGCATAACGAAGAATGTCATGTTCGTTGTTCGCACCGTGTGCTCTGTCGGAAACTACGATTACCAGTTTACTTACGAATTCTACCTGGATGGGTCCATCCAGGTTCTGGTTCGGGCCTCCGGGTATATCCAGAGCGCCTTTTGGGCTCACAATGGCGACTACGGCTTCAAAATCCACGATGCTCTCTCTGGCTCGATGCATGACCATGTGTTGAACTTCAAGCTTGATCTGGATGTCAAAGGTACAGCGAATAGCTTGATGAAGACAGAGTTCGTGCCGGTCGCAGAAACGTCAGTACAGCTCCCTGCATTTGAATCCCTGGCTGACCCCAGCAGTTATCCCTGGTCCAGCGGCACACGCAACACGATGAAGCTCGAAAAATCGTTCATTACTAGCGAAGCAGAATCAAAGATCCATTGGTCGCCCAACGGTGCAGCCACCTACTCTGTGGTCAACAAAGACGCCAAAAACGCCTATGGCGAGTATCCCGGCTGGAAAGTCGTGCCCAGTAAGCCGCCCACCGAACCATCCCCCCTTCTTCCAACACACGACAGCTAACGCGCCATTCGTCAAAAACAGCAACCGGCAGCTCCATCCACCTCACCAACCCCAACTCGAGCAACCTCGGCCCGTCGGTCAACTGGGCGTCGCACCCGCTGTACGCGGTGCGGCAGAAGGACACGGAGCCGCGCAGCGCGTCGGGGCTCAACATGCTGGACCCGTACGCGCCGCTGGTCGACTTCGCGCGCTTCTTCGCCGACGCCGAGTCGCTGGACCAGCAGGACCTGGTGCTGTACTTCAACCTCGGCATGCACCACGTGCCCGACACGGCCGACCTGCCCAACACCGTCTCCACCCTCGCTCAGTCCGGCCTGACCATCGCGCCCCAGAACTACCTCGCCGACGGCGACGCCTCGCGCGCCTCCCGCCAGCAGCTGCGCCTCAACCACGGCGACGGCGAGGCCCACGTCGTCAGGTTTGGCGAAGGCCATGACGGCGCCGGCACCGATGACGAGAACAATGAGCCCGAGGGCATGTTCAATCTCACGGCGGCGCGCTCGGGTGTTGAGGGGTACACCGGAGGCTTTGTCGTGCGTAAGTTCCCATACGATCCTGCCAACTGGTACTGGGAGGGCGAGGCGGAGGACCAACAGTCGGGGAACTAAACAAGAGTAATGGTAGGAGGTGGCATCGTTAAGACCAACAGGCGCTTATGAATGATGAATTGGACGATCTTTAGTCTTTTGGGCTAGTCAGTAGCTCCTAATATCTTTTAGCACGATGTTATGCTTTTCTTCTCTCATTACCATCCTCGCTCTCTCCAAATCGTCTTGTAGGCCAATACACTGTGTCCAAGCATGACATCCTTCTCTTTAACAGAATGTTTAAACATTCAACATACGTATTGTTGAAGTGGAACCCTGAATGACTTGAAACCGGGCTGGCGATCTATTCGAAAAAGCGATAGCAACCCGAGTAGTTAACAACAGCCATAGAGTCGAGCCAGACAAATCTTGCATCTACATGGTTGGTTACCACATAGGAATGCGCACAGCACAAACGGATGAATGCCCAGACTCCTTCTCTGCACATACGTGTCTCAACGGTTTTATTAATCCCGCAAATGATTTCATCGCTATCAAGGGGTCTTTTGTCGCCGACTCTCCGCGTTGTTGAGATTGCGCGTAGACGGGATAAGCCGAAACGCTCGCGCTTGGGAGACGTCCTGACGTTTAGCCACGGACTCCCTTCGGGCCAATTGTGCTCGGTCCCTCATCTTCTTGAGACATCAAGGTGGTCTGAACCACGTCACTTCAACACTGGCCCCACTGCTCATCTTGCCGTGATTTCCAATAAAAGGTAGATGGACCATGCGAGGAGCATGGCGTTCGTGAGTCGCCAACCACCGCACTAGATACGCATGCATAAAGCAGACGTACCAACCCGATATACATCCCTTTGAGGCCTGCGAAAGCAGATCCACCATTACGATATTACAGATGCAACCTCACTAGACCCAACTTTGGCCTCAAAGACCCACTCCCAAGAACAATCCGAAAATGACAGTGCAACCCAAAAGGGCATACCCGGCTCCTCAGCCACATCCAAAACAGACATACACCGCCAAAGCACCTCTCATACAGGAAAGACAGAGAATCCAAAACCCTAGAACCAACCAGATGGGAAAGGCCACCTGAACTCATACAGGAAGCTCCCCCATGTGCAAGAAGAAAACGACAGATGATTGTTGCTCCGAACCCGTGCTTTTTAAGAAAGAAGGGAGAAGAAACCAGAAACCCTCCCTGCATCCGGACTCTTTTCCAGCGCCGTGTCCCACTCCAATGATCCGGAACCCCGCCAAGCATGAAGTGATTTGAACTCCTTCTCCTTCCCATTTAGTTTCCAAAGCAAAGTAATGGAGATACTGTTGCGAGGTATAAGGTAGGGGTATAAGTCAAGGGAGCAACTGAACAACGAATGGGGATCCTAGAGCGCAAGAGAAAGCAGAAGCCAGAACATTTTTTGTGATGTGATGTGTTTGAAAAAAGGATTGCGCCATTGACCCACCAGCCTGTGAAAAAGAGACAAAAACGATGAACAACCATATCCGTCCGACCCGTCTTTCTTAAAAGGTATCCGTGCCATCCCTCATGAGCAATCGTGGCCGCCAGCTAAACACCCACACTCCCCGGATTCGTTTCGTGCGCTGGAAGACTCTTGTGAAGATGTGAAGAAGCAGACCAAGGACCCAGAGAGTGCGAGTAGAAGGACGACCGACGCAACTAGAACACCTCCCCTGACCGTTTTATCAACCAAAAATTCGTGTACGTAGAGTGTGTGGATAGAGCGCAAAGTTTATGCCCCCCAGGAACACCCTGAAATGCAAAAACTCCGTCCCAGGGAATAAAGCAAGTACTCTTGTCGTCAAAAAAGATTTGAACTCCGAAATCCTGTTCCTGCCGACCACCCAGTAATTCCGAAGCTCCGCCCACGCATGCATAAAGGTTTCGCATCTTTTTATGTTGAAAGCAGAAAGAATGCCAAACCAAATACGATACTTGGTTTGACATGATTTAGCCCCAGACCGAGGCCTGGACGCCGAGGGAGCTCTTGGAGGAGCCCCACACGCCGCTGTTGCTGCCCCAGCCGAGGCCGGCGACACCACCCTTGTCGGTGACGCTCGAGGAGGGGTTGGATGAGGTCGACGCGGAGCGCTCGTTACCGTGATGGTCGCTCGCCGTGAAGCCGAAGCTCAACGGCGACGGGAGCGGCGTAGTCGAGCGCTTGTTGAGCGCCGGGTTCGCAGCCTGGCCTGCGGCCTGCGTCGGACGAGTACCGATCGGCGCGACTCCCGTAGATCCGCCTGACTTCAAGCCGCCGCGAGGAGGGGAGCCACCTGTGGGCGACGAGGTCGAGGTCCTGCTCGACTGCTGAGCATTGTCGAAAAGGCTGAACGAGGCGTTCGGGTTCGACGAGGGCGAGGAAGTGCTGTTGGCGCGAGAGCGCTGGGCCCCGGCGTTCGCATCCTTGCCATCACGGACCGGCATCTGCACCGCGGGATCGCCGCCGCTCTGCATACTGAAGGGGTCGAAGGCAAGCGGCGAGGGCCCCCGGCCAGCGAGGCTCGTTGCGACCCGGGCGTCCTGGCTCGACTGGCGGGCGGTCCCGTCGGCGTAAATGTTGGAGTTTTCGCCGTACAGGGCACGGTGCTGGCGCGCGATGAGCTCACGGCGCTCGTCCTCACTCATGGCGTTTGGAGACATTGAACGGTCGGACTTGGCTCCCGAGATATCTGAAAGAACACCTGATGGGTTAACTACTTTCTCCTATTCTATTGTCCATTCTCAATCTCCTTACTCCGGTTATATTGCTGCTCTTGGTGATAGTTGCGTAGATCCCGTTCCCGCTGAGCAGCCATGCGCCGCTTCGCCTGCATCATTTGGTCGGTCTCGTTGGGACGCGGCGCAAAGCGCTGGTTGGCGTAGTACCCCTGGAGGTTCTGCGAGGTCGAGTTGTTGTTGGAGCGAATGCCATCATAGTCGCTTACCGAGTGGTGACGCTGGCCGCCGGCCATGCGCGGGTCTGGAGCAAGCAGTCAGTACCGCCTGCGCGCAGCAGCAGCAGCCGGGGGCAGCGCACTCTTACCGAACTCACCACCGCCGTATGGGCGACCGCCCATCGGTGGCATCGAGTCACGGCGCGGCACGCCAGGCACGGTCGGCATGCCGGGCACACCGAACATGGGCATCTTGCCGCTCTTGTACAGATTGTCAATGGCACGCTCAACCTCTGCACGCCATCCGTCAGTCATCGATTCAATGGAAAATGGGACCCGGCGCGATGCCATCGGTGTCATCGTCATCACTGCGGCGACGGCGACGATCCAGCCGCATCGGTCGAGCGGTAGGGCAGGCGGCGGGAGGGCGGCGACGTACCTTCTATTTGCGAGGCAAAGGCGGCGGGCTCGTCGCGCTGGACGGTGGAGCTGGTGCCTGTGCTTCATTTAGCATGCGTCTTCGTGATGCGGCAGCAGTGCTCGCGGCTTACCAGAGCGCGAGGGCGGGGCGGGGCCCTCCCACGAAGGCTGGCGGCCAGCAGGCCAGGCCTGTTCATTGCCGTAGTATGCGGACATGGTGGTGGCGTGTTAGGGGCGCGGAGCTTGGGCTCGAGGGAAGAATGGCGCGCAGGCTCTTTGGAAGGGCTCGGCAGGCAGCGAAGATTATTTTGGGCGAGGGAGGCCGGGTAAGCAGAGTGCTGATGGCAGACTGGACGGATTAGCTGAGCACTGGGAGGGCGGTGGTGTGCCTCGGGCGCTATGTACAGGCGTGGTGTTGGGGGAGGGCGCACGGGGGAAAGTGGGTGCTCAAGGCAAAAAGATTTTGGGCGCGCGGCGTCCGAGGCGTGGCACACGCTCTGGCACACAGACACGCACACACGCACCTGTGCTCGGGGATGCGCTTGCAGCGGCGGAGACTAAAGGAGTGACGGTTCTGCTCTGCGCACCGTCCGGGGAGGGAGCGTGGTCGGATGAGAGGATGGTAGACGCTGTTCACGGAGGGTCCAGCGGGTGTTGAGTCGCAGGAATACTCAGGAGAGTACTAATTAATGCCCGTGATGGGTCCGCGCTAGGCGACGCTGCTCATTTCCGACAGCCCTGAGCGCAGGCCTAGCAGCAGAGGGCGATGCCGCGTCTTTTCTACACGCTGCCTGCTGCGGCGCAGAGCGGCGGCTGGCTCGCCTTAGGCCGAGTCGCGATGCGATGCAAACTCTGCCTGCATGACGTCTCGCCGGGCGCGGCTGGTCGCTGCCGTGGGCCAACGGCGCGGCAAGCGAGCGACTGCACTGGCGCCGCCGCGGGGGCACCCCGAGGCTCCTCCTCCTGCGAGCACCGACGAGCACCGACTCCCGCGCTGCACCACTTGCTGCAGGACCAGAACTGCCAACCACTTCCCCGCTGCGCATCTTCGAGCCTCCAGCCCGCACGAGCGCGATCCCCGCGCCCGGCCCGCGTCCAAGCTGCCGCGGCCTTTTTTGCTGTCAGCGCTGCTCGCCTGCGCTGAACTGCAAGCCCGTCACACGCGCCGTCTCGTAGCCGGTGGAGTCACGGTGGCTTGACACTGACAGCATCGATCGCAGCCATCACAAAAGCGCACCCGCCCCGCCTGTCACGCTGCCCAACCCCGAGTCGATGTGACGGCATTGGGCAGGGAGCAACACCTGCATTCCTTGCGCCTCGCTCGGTGCATGACCTCCAAATTCTCGCGCTCAAGATGATCGCGCAGGAGCACTCGATCATGAGCTTGGCCGAACCCTGCCCGGATCTACCCATTAACGGAACGCCGTGCATGCTCTAGCACCAAACCATCTAGCTGCCGAGCCCAGAGGGTGTTCGGCATCCTCGTGGCTGCCGTCCCGACTAGCCCTTCACAAGCCGACTGCTGCCCCCAATCGAAGACAGACCCTGCGTTGGATAATATAGAGACGACTCAGTTGCCGATCCGACCCTCAGTTTCAGACCAGCAAGAGCCGTGTCGACGATATGGCTTCATGAATCTGCCGTGGCGCTTTCCGCATTCTTATCTGCGCCGCATGTCTCAAGCACATGCACCTCTTTCTGCTCCATTTCCTCCTCCTCTCATCCTGCTATTTTCAGGCTAAAAACCTTGCACTGCCGCCCACTCGCGTGCAACCCCCATCTTTCTTTCCACTTGTACCCAGGAACTCGTTTATGCCCTGGTTCCTGTGTCATACGCTGCAACGGCCCGTCTGCTCCGTTCGTCATTTGTGTCTCACGCCCTCAAAAGCACGTGTCTTGCCTTTCCGTCAGGAGGCGCACCTCTTTTCTCCAGCTTGGCGGATTACATCACTCAATACCTAGGTTCCAAGCTGCCGTTCACTCACGTGCCGCATTCCTAGGAGGCCTAGATGAAAAAGAAGTCCGGTTTGTGCGCCGTGCCGCCATCACCGACAAACGTCATCCTCGCCCGTTGGAAGCAACCCAATCTTGGAAGTAGGAATCTCGATCTGAGACGGCCCTTGCATTGCCAGAAATTCAACCGCTCGCCTTCTGACATGGAAGCCTACCGCGCGCTTGCTGGTACAAACATGGAGGCGGCGCAGGCGGCGCGTGCGGCGTGTGCGGCGTAACCAGCAGGGTCATGTCGGAGTGACTTCCCACGCAGCATGATTTAAGCTTACTGATAGCGTCGTGGTCTTGAAGGTCTCAGATCCAAGAGCTTCCTTTATTTCATTAGATCACTGTCCGGTTTCCACAGTCTTTTCCCCCTGGACTCCGTTTCTGTGCGACAACAGCCCAGAAAGGTACTCGATTTGAGCAAACTTCTATGTTACATGTGATCGTCGGCCTCAAACCGAAAGTCACTTGGACATAAAAAGTCTACTTGTTTCCCAGCCACATCTCTTGGGATCCTGCTCTGGTAATATATTGACTACAGCTGACACAACAATATATTGAAGCAGGGGCCGTCGAAACGCCTGTTACTGTGCGCCGCTCTTTTGAGCAAAATTAAGGATCAGCCTCGATTCGAATTTGTGACCCTTAACAGCCATTACGTTCTAGTCGGTCGCGCAGACCAACATTAACGACCCGATCGACGTGATTTTCGACTGTCTATTTTGGACCTCTTACATCGTCTACAACCGTCAACATCAGCACTCAACACAATCCTACTTTCAACGACAGCAGCGCTCACCCAGTCCTTCGATCACCACGATGACTTCCTCAAGTCCAATCATTTCCTATGTCACACCTTCCGGAGCCGCCAGTTCCACCGTCACAACAACCCGCACGCCAACCCTCCTTACCCTTCCGCTCGAGCTTCACCTCCTCATCGGCGCTCACCTTCCTTTTCCAGCCTATCTTTCCTTCCGGCTCTCGCACCCTTATCTTTACCACGCCTTGGCTGCACCCACCCAGCCGCCATCTGTGAGAGAGCTTGACCAGTGTGCCCGCACAGCCGTCCGTACCTACCTTGCGCCGTACCTTTCACCTGCCTCCACTATTGGGAACTCTACAATCAACCTCGATTCCTCAACCGCCAACAGCGGCACGGCTGTTCCACTGAAGCATCAAACATCACAGCAACAACAGCGCTGCGCCCTCTGCGGTAATGTCTACCCCGCCCACCTCTTCAAAAGCGCCGCAAGCCCAGCATGCTCGTCGCAGGATCTCAGCCCTGTCCATACCATCGGCGGCCCTGATAACCAGCATCATTACCATTTCCCGGGTCTCAACCTGATTCAAGCGTTCATGGGAGGAGCAGAAGATGAGAAAGAAACAATGAAAACGAGTGCAGGCGTGTGCGCAAGGCCAGATCGAACAGCGAGGGAAACCACAAACAACAAAGACATTCTGGCCGGAAAGAGACGAGGCGACCCGGGCTGGGACGTGATCGAGCTGCCTCAGCGGGTGTGCTGCTGGCACGTAGGGCGACTGACAAGGGTGGTGAAGGTCGCTGAGCGCGAGCAGCAGGATGCAAAGATGACAAACGACAACAGTACAGAAAAGGACAAGAACAGCGGCAGCCGCATTACCATGGGCCAGTGGCGTCGTCCGGCGTCCGGTGGATCAAACAAGTCGCCGCCTCTGCGGGCGTGGGTCAGCCGCGTGGAGCAGATGTGCACCCACTGTGGGGCGATTCAGGCGTGGAGACCGTGCCGATGCCGATGCCAGGGCTGCGGGCTGAGGGCCGCCAGGACATACACGCGGTACCAGGAGCCGGGCTGGAGCTGTGTAGGCTTTGTGTTCTGGCGGGACGACCAGGGTACATTGTGGGTGAGGGAAACAGTGGCGAGTGCTGGTCTGGATGGTATAATTCCCCCCCATTTCGTTAAATGTTTGTATAAGGTCAACAAACTGACTGGCCAATCACAGAGGACGGCCGCTCGACCACTTCGATAGACGTGCCTGTCATTTTTGAGTGATTCAACTTAGACATAGAAAAAGGGGGGACGACGTCAGCTTTAACCAATTTTTTTCATTTCGGAAGCAAAGGAGCCTATCGTCGCTCATCTAATCATAATGCAGAGGGAAAAAAGAAAAACCTAGGGGTATAGTCATCACCGTTTGAGCACCTAACGCTCTTTCCGACGCGAGTACCAGCATGCATGCATTCCAGCAGCCCTTTATGCCAGCACAACAGGGGCCTTCTTCTCGTCCAAGTAGCCCCACGCTGAGGGAACGGACTCATCCTCAACAACAGCGCCAGTCTTCTCCACATCGCCACCGCTCCGACCACTTGCACTCAGCGACTTAGCGTACTCGCGCACCCTCAAGGCGACGCTCCACTGGGCGGCTCCGCTGGCGACGGCCAGGAAAGCAGCGGCACCCATCAAGGTATTCATAACGACGAAGCAACGATCCGGGCTGGTAGCACGCTTGGCGGTGTGGCTGGCTGACGGCAGGCTGGGGCTCGTCGGAGGGCGGAAGGGATTGGGAAAGTCGGACGGTTCGCACAGGGTACCGGGTAGGCTGGTCAGGAAGGCGCAGAAGATGACACGCGGGACGGTCATGAGGATGGCGTCGAGGAGCACGTGGTTGGCGAAAATGTCCACAAGTGTTTGGGATTGCTGCGGGGACGCGTTTGTTAGCGGCATTTTTCTTATTTTCATTTTTCGTCCGTGGTGGAGTTTGGGTGTTTGAGGCTCCGTTCACTCGGCCGAAGCAAGGGCCCCTTGGTGGTGACGTATGTATGTACCTTGAGAGTGCCCAGCAGGCCCAGCAAGCAAAGGACGGCAGCGACGCAAAAGTAGAGGACCAGGCTCTCGCCGATGCCCGAGGGCAGTTCGTCGTACAGGTAGGCTATGCATAGGAGGAAGGCGGCATTGTAGACGAGCATAAAGGCGCTAAAGGCCAGAGTAATTTGACTGTTTCAGGCAGCGAGCGAGTTAGCACAGTCGAAACAATTGTCTGCGAGCGGGCCGCAACTCCAGGCGAGCGTGGAGCAGAGACTGCTGCTACGTACCGTCTTCCGAAGTCGCCGTGAGCCATGGTGGGTGGTGGTGGGATTGGAGCGTCAGCCAGGGTTGGTCCGGAGCTGCTGGATGCGGAATTGAGGCAGTGCGGCGGCGGCGTCCTCCTGGCGCGGGCGGGGAGGGAGAGGAGGTAGCAAGCTTTGGGATAAGATGCTGGAGGAGGGGAGAGGGGAGCGATTAGTAGAAGTAGTGCGGAAGAAGGGCGGAGGTGCCTGGTGTGAGCTCATCGTGATCCATCACTCATTCCTAATGCACCCAGGCTCGCTCGCACAGACCCGGCGCTCCCGCAGCGTCGCCGCCCTGCGAGCGAGTCCGCCCCGCCGGCCGGCGCCCGAAGCGGAGCCCGCGGCGACAAAAAAGAACACGAAGAAAGAGTCGCACGCGGTCCCTCGCTGCCTCTATCCGCGACAGATCTCCGCCTTGCTTCCCGTCAGCTGCCAGCTGCCCCGACGCACGCACACGGGCCCCGTCCCTCGGGTCCGGGTCGGAGAGCAGCGCCTGAGACCGCATCGGGAGCAACAATGCTCGACCCCCGCAGCTATGCCTGCAGTCCCGCCCGAAGCCGGCCGCCTGTTTCGACGATTCTTCAAGAGTCCCAGCGGGCGGCGGCCCCTTCCCGCCGGTTCTGCTGAACCAGCGCAACGACGACGTTGAGCTAGCGCGCCCCGGCATGTGCAAGATGCCAGGCCAGCCACCAACAAGTCGCCGGCCATGACCTCATGCGAGTGACCGGCCAGCTCGTAGTGTGCAGTCCGGCGGCCAGCGCCAGATGGGCTACCGTGCGCGGTCGCGTCAGCGCACGTCCTCCTCCCGGCGAGCCGCGAGCGTCCGCGGTGGGATTTTCAGACCTCATCGCATCCACATGCTGCTGGTCGAGATGCTCGCGCCGGCTCGGATCTTCCTGCTTCCACCACCCTTCCGTTTTCACCGACTGATCCCTCACGCGCCTGCGATCGTGATCCCCGACTTCGTGGCGTGTTTGCTGGCGCGCCCGTCTCCATTTCCCCTCATTCTAGTCCCGCTAGTCATCCCGCAGTATAACGCACCACCGTCGCCATGGTCAGCCCGCCTCGCAACAGACAGTAAGCTAACTCCCCTTAAGTCCGAAAGAGTCACGAACCGCAACACCGCAGAGACCCTTACCAAGCCCCCTGCCAGTGCTTACCCATCCCGATTTTCTCGCTTTCCCCCGTCGCTCCCGCTCGGATCTCGGGCGATGCCATCGCCGGGCGCGTGTCGTGCGCGCCTTCCGTCGCATCCCTGCGCTTTCCGGCCCCCGTGAGTGAGCGCTCCATCTTTTGATCGACGCGAAACCACGCGATTTGCGGTGACGCCCGTCTAAAACCCCGGTCACCCATTTGATGCCAAGCCGGCTAGCGGCCGCCCGTGCTCCTACCCAGCTGGGTGAGGCTTGACACTGTTTCGTCGAAATACCGCCTCGTTCGCTGCTTGCTGCGGGTAGCTGCTCATGCATGTCTCAGTAATCGTCAGCGACGCACGCGACAGAGAGTTCATGCTGTCGTATTTCCATCCTCGGTTTGCCCCCCAATCTTGCCAGCGGCGAAAAGAGGGCCTGGGCTGGGGCCCACCTGCCTGAAAAGTAAAAAAACTACGCAACAGTTGACCGGTTCTTCTTTCCCCCAATCATTACAATCACCCCTTATCTCCATGTCCGGTTTCAGTGCCACAGCGCTTTGGCGTAGCCACGGCCACCGTCAGTGGTGGGGAAGGACACAAACACCCTCGGTCGCGGTGTGTGTGTTGGCGTTCCTCACTACTGTGCTGGGGTGGGGAAAAGGACGACCGAAATACAGACGGCGCGCTGAGCAAAACTTGATGTAGAGTTGATATCGTAGGGCCGATCGCAGACCCGCCTTTTATCCCGCGGTCTAGAACTCTTGCTGCACATCGACGCTCCGAGGTGGAGAAGGCAATCATTCCCAACGCATGTGAGGCGTACGTACCTACATACATAGGTACACCTTGCATCGTTCGCCGGGTGCAGGGGAACAGCAGAGAGCGGGTGGCTGTTGAGAGGCTCTGCGGCTGAAGGATGCCCAAGCACGCAAGCATCCATGAGCCCCCCTCTGCACCTCGAGAAAGGGGAAAACAAAACCAAAATTCTTGCTTTTTAGGCCCCAGCTCTCGTAAAGTAAGGCCGCCAATGCAACCTTCAACCGGCTTCATCCATGCAACAGGCAGACCAAGCCTCGATCATAAGACTCATTCCACGCGTCTGCTATTAGCTCCAGGGTCCAGAGTCTATTGTGGGTTCCGCATGCGCGACAGCCACGTCTATGCCGTTCCTCCCTCGTATCCCACTTAGGCATCTCCGCATACAGGTCGATCATCTGCGTTAAAATAAACATCAAGCCGTCCCGCTTTCTGCACGATACATGAGTACGGTGCATCTCCATATAATCCCATTCAGATGGCCTGCTACTGACAGGCTATTCTATATTGCTAGGCTAACCCATGTAAGCACCTAATCGAGGCGTCATTGGCTACGATTCTCCAAGCAAGGAAGTGCATTGAGCTGTAACCATCCTCGCTGAAGCAAAGCTTGCCATTGCAT
The DNA here is from genome assembly GCA_009829795.1 of Lasiodiplodia gonubiensis. Lineage (NCBI taxonomy): Eukaryota > Fungi > Ascomycota > Dothideomycetes > Botryosphaeriales > Botryosphaeriaceae > Lasiodiplodia > Lasiodiplodia gonubiensis. The sequence continues at coordinate 37,685 of RHKH01000007.1, forward strand.
AAACGAACGATACCACTCAGACAGGGCGATAATTTAAGCAAGCATTGCAGCAAGTCCAGACACCGAGTACATGTTGGATAATGGAATGCGTGGTATATTGATGTTCATATTCGGTGAACGGTCTGGAGCAATGCTCAGGGAAAGGACAGCTTCAACCACTCACTGCAGCCGTGGTACAATGGTTTATCTCTCCAGACAATCAGCTCAGGGTGAACAGAAAAAATATGCATATAGCGACTCGACGCGCAACTTACTGGTGCGGTTTCGGCCCTTCGGCCCTCGTCTCTGGTAGTCACCCCTATGCCTCATCCTCCGAGAAACATCCGATATTGCTCTCTGACAGAAATCCAGACGCTCTAGAATATTCTCAGGGAGTTCTAGCCCTGACATTGAGGTTGTATCTTGCATTTCATGTTTTCTTCGTGCCAGCCGGATTGTTCTTCTACCATGGTGCAGACTAGATCTTCTCCACAACCTTCTCCCTGATTCCCGACTTGTCACTCCTCTGCGAATGCTGGGCCTCTTGCCAGCTGCATTCTCTTTTACCCCTCTCACACCCGGAGCAGGTCGGGCGCCGTCCGTCGCACTTTACTTTTCGAGAATGGCAGGTGAGGCAGCGATATCTCACATCCCGATTACGCTTCTTTTTCTCTGTGGCCGAGACCGACGCCGACGCCAAGGCCGTTGATGAACTTGTAGCTGAAGGAGGCACCGGGGGCGACGTAGGAGTGATGTGGGAGTTAAACGTTGGGACTCCCGTCGACGATGATCGGGGTTGCTCGGCGGCTTGCGTTTTGGCCTTCTTTCTCGGTTTGGCTTTTGATGCCGTGGGGTTTGGGTTGGCGCCATTGACATCCCCATTCAAATCTACAGTGATGGCGTTAACCAACGTGTCAAGGCCGCGTTTATCTTGAGGGGAGGATGGACCGTGGGATGCTGAGTTGACGTCTTTCGAAGACTTTTTTGGGCGTTCTCGTTTTTTAGACGAATTGCCTGTGGTTGTATTGGTCTGAGACGTATGAGGCGATGTGGTTTGGATGGAACCAGCTGGGGTTTCCCAAAAGGCATATCCTGGCATCATTGGCGGATGTTGCATTGGTGGTTGCGAAGCACTATCCTCGATCATCAGCCAGTTGCTCCAGCTCTTGCGATCACGCTCGCTGTGTAGGAACAAAGCAGTATAGGAAGTTAGGCAAAAAGGGAGAAATCAGAAGCCAGCGCAAGCGAAGATCCAGCTAGGGTCACGGCGTACCTGTCTTGCTGTCCTTTCTTTCCCTGGACACTCTTCACTCTATCGAGTTCAGAGGCCGAGTCATGAATGGGCAAATGGTGATACCACACATCCACGCAGAGATCATTGATCGAAAAGGTGATCCGGGCCCCGCCCTTGCAATCGAATGTTTCCTTTGCGTCTATGTTCAACTCAGCATCGCTCACATGTGTCATGCTCACGAGCCAAAAGGATAAAAAAAAAAACAGAAGGGCTCTCATACCTGGACCATACTCATGCATCTCTGTGCCGCGTTTGTTCGCCACTCTATCTTTGTTCTGCAATGAGTCTCGGCACACGAACCAAAACCTGTACCCATCTGATTTTGCCGTGTCATTTGCGCGCCTCTCAGAATACTTGAACCCGTCCGCTGCGCTAACCGCCCCGATGATGGTCTTGGCGACGACACGTTGATACTTTAGCTTCTCTTTCGGGTCACAAAAGTTTGACAGCGCCGCCGCGATGCTGTAGCCCGGGCATGGGTCCGGATCAATCGAGGCATTTGTGGCTTTGTTTAACGGTGCAGATGTGTTTGCAGTCTTCGGGAATTCAAGCGTAGCACTCAACGGAAGCTGCAGCCGGCAAGATGCCTCCTCGGGAATCAGGCTTTGGGAATGCGTCTGAATCTCGTACTGCACGATAGCCAGCACGTCGTCGAGATTGCGGCACTGATACGCCATTCCAGGCCTGGGGCCGCGTTGCCATCCCGGGGCATCGTTGCTGTTCTTGGTAGTAGTGGCTGCGGCTGCGGCGGTGTCGTCACCGCCCGTCCTTTCTATCGAGTGTACGATATAGCTCATATTTCCGGCGATCTCATCATGGTTGGCGGGTGAACGGTTGCTTTAGAGAATTGGGCGATCGCCGCCGAATGCTGTTCGATCTTGGCGCGTTTGTGGAGGGGCGACAGCGAGCTGTCGTGAGGGCAGGTACGGCCGGCAAATCGTTTTTCCAGGATGCATTTGCGGGTGCATGCTCTGAGCCGCAACGAATGCTTTGCAGTGATGGATCAATCAAAGAATTTATTAAGAGGCTGAATCATGGAGAATCGTATGGGTTATCTACATATCTTGTTTATATTACATGAATGAACTAGGGTGACATGTATGGAAGTGTATACAAAAAGGCTACAGAGGTTACCCCGACTCTTGACGTCTATGATATAAAGCTGAATGGAGGGTGTGAGCTACAAGCGCCCTCCGAGCAATCCGGTCCTTTGGTTCTATATCTTATGTTCTGTACAAGTGTTATCATTCCTTCCGGTCTACCGAGGCGAGTCTCCGTAGCAGAATCGACCCGTTGCCATTTTCTCCATTTTCTCCAGTTTCTACGTCCGTGGAAATCCCTCTAGACTGATCCGTTGGGCCTTTCCGTGCGTCTGCTCTCCGGTCCTCGTCATCCTCTGGCGTGCCGTCCCGGCATGCCCATGTGTCGACGTATCTTAGTGTTTCGCGGTTCCAGATTCGGTTCATGAAGTTCAGCCGAATCGGCACCAGAAGAATGATAATTATGGGAAATGCGGGTCCAGCCTTTGTTAAAGTCACTATGAATATGATCACAGTGACGATAATCTGTGTTAAAGTGTACAAATGGATGGGAACATAGTTGCGAATTGTTTGAGGGAGTTGAGGTAGCTCTGAGGGCGGTGTGAGTAGATGGAAGGTGCGCCAGAGGATAGGACTAGACGGTGTCAGCCAGATTGGTTCGGTACTCCAGACTATTGAACGTCTCACTTAACAGAAAGGCTCTGTTCTCCCATGAACAGGAAAAGACCTGCAAGTACACTGGTTGGCGTCAGACCCAGAACATGCATTAGTGGAGGGCTGACAAAAGCCATGATTCCAGCGGCATGAAGGAAATGGCTCCATCTTTGTTCGTATACACGACGAGATACTCTAGTCTCACTTGCGTCCGCGCCAGTGGAGCTTGTCCTCTGAATGGTTTCGCGATCATCATGCATGAGGCTCTCCGAATGGAGTGGGGCTTGCGGTAGCAGTCCGTTCGCAGGCGGGATACCGAGGATGCCGCAGACAGCGGTGGTAGTGCCGAGCAGGACGATATCCCAGGCGAACCCCCCTGGTTTACGAGTGCCGTAGCGGTTGATGGTGCAAATAATACTGCTCACTTCGTGGTCGAAGAAGAACAAGGCTGTGATGATTGCACCTGGTATCAGAGCCGCGAAAATCCAAGCCACGGGGAGTTCCCAGAACTTGACGAAGAACACGGACCGCTCAGGGCTACTTGGACGAAAGGACGTGCTAACGTGCAACGTGTCCTTGTCCAGATTTGCAAGCTCTCCTGTGTAAGGAATGCCAATGAAAATGATGATGCTGATGGCTGCGGCATATTCGGCAAGACCCATGCGAATATAGCGGTGAAAAAGCGGCTTCCATTTCTCTGCAGAGGCGAGGAACACAGCCAACAGGCATGTTCCAATGCATCCGATAATGGCATAGAGGAACGCAGCAAATGACAAACGTGAATGGGCACGCTCGAGCTCCTGGGTGGCCTTGTGGAAATAGATGATGCTATTCAACAGGGAGAAAATTTCGGTCGAGAACGTGGTAACGTATCGCATAGTGTAGTCGTGAGCATTGAAGATGGCCAGTAGCCAGTGCATCCAGCAGGCATGGATGAGCGACCAGGCCATAAACGGTAAAAAGGGTATCTAGATGGTCAGGGGCATGCATCCGAAGCAAGGCAAGGGCACTCACATGAAACGAGGAGGTGCACAGCGAGTAGATGTTCTCGGCTAGGATGGAAAACGGACCAGTGACACCCAATATTGTGAGAGGCTGGATGGAGAACCTGTTGGTTTGGTATCAGCCCGGGACCGGTGTTCCATGGTTTGCATGCATACAATGAGAAGATAATGCCGCAAAGACCGGTGCTGAACACGACTTCAATAGTGCCCCAATTCTCGCCGGTGAGCTCGTACAAGTCGCTAGCAAAAGTGATTCCCGGGAGGAGGTTAGTGAAGAAGACATAGACGGCGCTCGCAAAGATGAGCTGGTTGAAGACGGTCCAATCAGAGGCGTAGCGGACGCTTAGGTTACCCCAGTCCTGGCGCAAGAGGCGAAAGGGCCTCAGAACGCCGTCTTTGGCGAAAACGCTGCCTTTTCCTCGAGCCATGGTGCGGTAGGCGTTACAGATTGGCCGCCAGAGGGCCCGGTCGAAGTATGCGGCTCTGGGAATCCGGAAACCAGGACGGGTTAAAGACAAAGACGAGTGACGGTGACGTTCTTGCCTCGCTAAGCCCGCCGCGGCCATAGCCCGACCACGCACTCGCAACGCGCCCAACGATTCGCCGACCGCTCCGGCGCCGCGACGCATTTTCGCCCTCCACATGCGCTCCGCCTCCGCTTGGCATCACCGCGTCCGTCCACAAGCTACCATGCCGCCCAGCGCCAACATCACTCGGCCATGGTCTCACGCTTCGTCCCGCGGGGCACCTTCCCGCCCCTCGACTCGCTGCCGCGCTCCTATTTCCTCGGCCACCATCGCGCCGGCCTGACGAAGATGAAGTCCATGCTCTCGCGCATCGACCTGATCATCGAGTGCCGTGACTATCGCGTGCCCCTCACCTCCACCAACCCGCTGTTCGAGGAGAGTCTGGCCGGCCGCGAGCGACTCATTGTCTACACCAAGAAAGATTTGGGCCGCTGTGGCACCGAGCAGGACCAGCAGGTTCGTCGCGCACGCTCCCTACATACACCGCTCCTAACGCGTATTGTGCTGCAGCGAGAACAGATCATTCGCCAATGGCACGCCCCTTCTCCAGTCTACTTCTCGGACCACCGCGACAAGAGCGACGTCCGCCGAATACTCAAGTTTGCCAAGGACTACGCCTCCCGCAGCGTGTCGTTGATCGGCTTCACCATGATGTGTGTAGGTATGCCAAACGTGGGCAAGTCTTCGCTGCTCAACGCTCTGCGTCTGGCGGGAACGGGCAAGGGCAAGGCCGCGAGCACTGGCGCGCAGCCAGGCGTAACGCGAAAGATTGGGTCGGGCGTCAAGATCTTTCAAGGTGAGGAAGGCACCGAAGGCGTATACTTGCTTGACACTCCAGGTGTATTCGTGCCCTATGTTCCCGACGCCGACGCCATGCTCAAACTTGCCCTTTGCGGGAGTGTGAAAGATACCATCATCTCCCCCGTTACCCTGGCCGATTATTTGCTGTATCACATCAACCTCGTTGACCCAGGGCTTTACGCCGAATACTACGAGCCAACCAACGACGTTGTTCCTCTGCTCGAAGCTGTGGCCAAGAAGACTGGGCGGCTTGCGCCAGGTGGTGTGCCAGACACAGAGGCCGCTGCCCTGTGGGTGATCCAGAAGTGGCGTAATGGTCACCTCGGGCACTTCATGCTGGATGCTATCACTCCTGAAGCATTGAATGAACATCGTGCGTCAGTAGACCGCCAGGAACCGAGTATGAACCAGGCTAGGAAGGTCGAAAAAGAGCGGAGGAAGGTTGCTTCAAGACGCATGCGAAGTTCGTGATTCTCTTAGAGGACCATTGTAGATATAATGTATTATACTGTGAATCGGTAACTCTGAATCGCCCTCCTGGGGATCGGTGTTTGGCCCCTGGTATCATCGGCCCTTATGTGTGAGCTCTTCAGGACCCCCTACTTTTCTATCTCGCCTTCTAGACTCAGTTCCATCTGTCAGACGGGCAGGCCTACCATGATAGATGGTGCTCAGCCTCCTACCAGCTACCGTCATGGTTGTCCTGGTCACAATCTGGAATACATGCTGCTATGAGCCTAGGCGAGTGACTCTCGGCGGGGTGAACGAAGGAAAACATAGGAGTATTGGGGATTTTCTTTCGTATTGGTTCGCCCTCGAAAACTTTGAGACATCCACCTCCAAGACTGCCAACTTTGCATCTGAAGCCGAGAATGTTACGATAGAATAGATGAGAAATCGGAAGGCAAAAATATATCTTTCTTCCGAGTCACGATCGGCTTACAACGACATGTTGAGCTCAGGAGGTATTGGAAGGCTCAGACACTCTGACAAAACCACTTTTGAACCAAGCCTCTATAATTCGAAGCCGTCTCAGACATGCAAAGAACCGTCGGGTATGAAATAGGACGATGTTGCTTTTCATTGCTGGCCGGATCTGAAGCGTGCTAGGGGCTGAGATTATATACAGAAAAGACAACTCTAAATAATTCTCAGATGGGTGCAACAGAATCTTTATTGTCTTGGAATAGCGTTGGTATCTCCATGAGCCAAAATGCTATCGGGTAATAGATGCACGGGCAAGAGTCTGGTGTGCAGCCGGAACACGGAATGAGCAATTCACGGTGAGTATACCAAGCTTTTGGAGGTAATAAAGGTCAGTTCCATCCACTATTAGTTGTGCTAGTTATAACTGAATTTTGTGCTGTCCATTTCAAACGCATTTGAGGAGCCTTTTTGGGTTGTTCGAGCACATGCTGCCCAATCTTGGCCGCTGAACAAGTCAAATGCTAGAATATGTGACGACCGTTTCCACATTTCCACACGTACGCGCCCGTAGAAGAGGTTGATCCAGAACATAGCCGAGAAAGGCCAATCAACAGAGGCGTTGTTTGTGCTGTTGCTGCGAGCAGAAGGCAAGGTGCCCGTCCGTGTAAATAAAAAAGTGACTTAAGGAAGGCGGTGCACAGCTCCAACGGGAATAATGCTATAGGTCCAAACCGCTGCAGCGTGCCGCGCAGCGGACGCAGGCACAGTTTCAGCATCAGAACCGCTGCATGGCAATGACGCAGTATCGAGCCGATCACTTCCGTCAATCCGGTGGAGCCTCGACGCTGTCGCGCGCCGAACGTCCGGCGAGACTGTACGAGGCCGATTCACTTAGTATTGCAACAAATTCGGGGCAGTTGAAACTCTTGTCCGGATTAGTTTGTTCACATGCCATGCATTTTTTCCGGATGGACGATCCAACAGCCCGTCCTCTGTTACAATACTAAGGGGACGTAGAAGAACAGGACAACAAGGCGGATGATGACACGGTCAGCACTCCAAACCAACAGTAGGTCCATCTAGAAAGAAAAACAAAATCTAATTGGGTGGCGACAGTAGACGGGGATTCTGGTTTCGGAGTCGCCGCACAGCCTCACAGCGCAGAGCGTTTCGATTCGTGAAGGCCTGACGTCTTGCTTGGCAACAGTCAGCTGGACGGCGTATCCGATGACGCTCCTTCCCGGACGGCGCAGCGCTAAACTTAAAGGCCACTTCACTACTCGGCTTGTCCAAGGCGCTTCATCCATGGCGCAGGCCGAGCTCCGCACGGTTGGCTGGGGGAAGCCACAATGCTGGCCAAGCGTTCGCGGTCGCCGCTGCTTGCCTAATCGGCACCTCCAGAGAGTGCGGTGGGGCGCAGGCAATCAGACGGCTGCGAGGCAAGGGAGGAAGGCTCTCAGCACTGGATTCAAGTAGCTCCTCAGTCTCCCTTCCGCCGGCCTTCCCGTTGGCCACCGCTACGAAGGACCCCCCTTGCCGTACGAGTCGCGAAGACAACGGCTACTTATCAACCTACTAATCCTTAACACGCCCTGCGTCCCTGCGCCCGCATTCCTCCAAATCCGCCGACGCTGGTGTTCTAGTGCCTGCCATTGTTTGGTACGTGTCTTAGCAACTGGACCCTGAGACAGCCACCATCATGGAACAGGAAGTGCTCGACAAAGAGAAGGCCCACCCCACCGACGGTTTTCCGGACGACCACGGTTCGGCGGACACAAGCTCAGAATCCAGCGCGCAGGCCGGTGTGCAAAGGATCGAGGCCGTCAGCACTGCGTGGACGAAATGGTCGCTGATATGTGCCTACGCGGGGTGAGTACCGGAGATTTTTCGATTTGCATTGAGTCCGCCCCACACCCTGCTCCGAGCAATTCGTCTGTCAACCACTTCTGTGGGTATACCGCTGATCATGAGTCCTGACTCGCAGGCTCTACCTCATGGCTTGCGCAACGTCTTTGGAGCAGCAGACGGTTAACCTCCTGCTGCCTTTTGCTACTTCGTCCTATGGAGCACACTCTCTGCTGGCGACTGTTTCAGTAGTGCAGGGTATCGTGAATTCCGTCATCAAACCACCAATGGGGAAAATTGCAGATGTCTTCGGTCGATTCGAGTCCTTTGCTTTCGCCGTGGTCGTCTACACTGTTGGCTACATCCAGCAGGCTGCGTCCAACAATATCAAGACCTATGCATCGGCTCAGATCTTCTACGCTGCCGGCTCGCAAGGCCTGCAGGTTCTGCAACAAATCTTCATCGCCGATACAACAGACCTGCTGAACCGTGCCCTCTTCTCCACCATACCAGACCTGCCGTTCTTGGCGACTGTCTGGATCGGACCAGAGATTGCTGGAGCCATCTTGCCCAACTGGCGCTGGGGCTACGGCATGTGGGCCATTATTCTACCCGCCTGTTTCCTGCCCCTCGCTCTTTCTTTGTTTCTGAACCAGCGGAAGGCGAGCAAAATGGATATCCTGCCGCCTTCTCCTTTCAAGGACAAGGGAGCCGCCTTCGTGCTGAAGTCGCTGTGGTATGAGCTGGATTTTCTCGGCCTCCTGCTCCTTGCGGCTGCGGTATCTCTGATCCTCATACCTCTGACCATCGCGACGAAGCAAAGCAACGGCTGGGCAAGCGGTAATATTATTGCCATGCTGGTCATTGGCATTGTCTGCCTTCTCGTCTTCCCGTTGTGGGAGAGGAGTAAGAAGCTAGCTCCGAAGGCCTTTTTCCCGCGGGACTTGTTCCGGGAAAAAACAGTTTTGGCGGGTATATCTATCGCCTTCTTCTATTTCAGTGAGTCTTTCGGCACCTGGCCTTTTCTTGGTTGCACGTATGCTAACGAGATGCAGTGGCGTTTTACTTGTCCGTATACCCGTATTACTCCAGCTATTTGATGATTGTGCAGAACAAGAGCATCACAGCTGCCGGCCACATAACGCAGGTCTTCACTTTTTCCTCGACAGTGTCGTCGGTAGTCGTCTCGTTCATGATCCGATACACGGGCCATTACAAGTACTTTGTTACCTTCGGCGCCTGCGTTTACATGATGGGGCTGGGTATCATGTATCGATACCGCGTGGACGGCGCGTCAACGGCCACGCTCGTGGGATGTCAGATCGCCACGGGCATCGGAGGGGGCATGCTCAACGTACCGGCCCAGTTAGGCGTCCAGGCATCGGCGAGCCACCAGCAGGTCGCTGCAGCCACGGCGGTGTTTCTCACAATTCTAGAGATCGGCGGGGCGGTAGGCAACGCCATCTCGGGGGCAATCTGGACGAACAGCGTGCCAAAGAAGCTGGAGATGTACCTCCCGGCAGACATCAGGGACCAAGCGTCGCTAATCTACGGAAACGTTACACTGGCGTCTACCGGGTGGGCCATGGGCACGCCGGAGCGCATGGCGATCAACCGGGCATATCAGGAGACGATGCACACGCTGCTAACGGTGGCCCTGTGCGTGTCGGCACCGCTCATCCCACTGAGTCTGGTGATGAAAAACTACAGGCTCGACAAGGTGAGTGCGCACTAGGCGGGCGGGCGAGGCTGAGACGACGGTGCTGACGGACGTAGATGGACCAGAAGACGAAGGGGAACGTAATTGGCCGGGGGGACAAGGCCGCGCCGGACGCGGGCCGCAGCGCAGACGGTGTTGATGCCGCGGGCACGCGTGCGCGGTGGGCCGGCGTGTTGCGGCGCTGAGGCTGCTTTAGAGTTCTGGCTGCTAAGGCGGTGTTTCAAAGGCGGTTGAGACAGGCCAGGGCTTGATTGTCGGTGGATTGGGTTGGTGCTCCGTGCTGTGCGGAGAGAGCCTGTCCTCCTCAACGGCAGGCCGGCGCTGCACGCCTCAAGCCGGCAGCGCGCCCCGGAAACGGCGCAGGCTCAGGCGGTGCAGCATTGGAATGCCGCCCGGCCACGCGCGCTGCCTGCACCGCGCCGCCCGCAGCGGGCACCAGCCGTAGGTAGTCGTAGGCAGCCAGCATGGAGCGCGTGTTGTGCAACGGATCCGTGATGATGCGTGCGTTGATTGCGAGGCGTCGGCGAGCGGCTGAGGCTACGTGAGCGAATCATAGGGGCAAGAGACTTGTTCGCTGTTCGCGCCATACAATCTCCGCCGTCCCCAAAAAGACCGTCCCTATCGCACCGTCTCGTCCTGCCATCAGAGCAGCCTGTTCCAGTTCGTTTCCCAGCGCCTGCTAGACTCTCCGCGCGCCGCCCCTCCCTTCTCGCCCTACCAGCGCCCTCCACGCCCAGGCCCTCACCACGCCGACCCACGACCAGGAGCCCCCATCTTACGTTTCGAGTTTCAACCACAGATCGCTCCGCGTTGCACGCGTCCTCGGTGGTTTCAATCTCGGGGCGACGGTATGCCTCCCTGCGCGCGGCCCTGACGATGCGCGGCGCGTCGGCGTTGCTGATAGTCGACACCTCTCCAGGCTCCTCACCACTACTCCACCTTCCTTTGGATACCTCACCGCCAGCCCAACACCACCACCGCCCCCAGCGCCCCAGTGCTGAGCTGCCCAGCCAGCCCCGACCACGCGACACGCCCCCCTCCCACGACCCTCGCTCCGCGCCGCCCCGAC
>RHKH01000007.1:58119-100013 GCA_009829795.1 Lasiodiplodia gonubiensis
GAAGTAAAAGACCAAGCCAACGATTCATACACCCATGTGTTTGTGGCGTATACGAGCCACGTGGGAGGTGGGGAACCAGGGGTCTTACGTGCATGGTTGGTTCGGCTTGGTTCGTAGCTAGTGTGCGAATTCTACACAGATGCGAGACTCAGGATTATTGCACTTCTGGTTTATTCTTGGCTTTCCTTGCATACAACAACTGACTCACCGTCATAAGATACTGGCTATTATGTATGTATCGTCGTCTGTTTGGTATTTTCTGTTCTCTTCTGCCGATGTGTACCTCTTTTCGTAGACATTTGAAGCGGATATCCGGACGTGGATGTGGCATTTAGATTCTACAATGCATCCGGAGATGGGATTCAGCTGCCCACGGGGGTTAAAAGAATTTGAGGAGTACAGGAAGGATGTCAATCAGCGAATACGGCGAGTAGTGACTGGTAAGCGAGCCAAGTTAAACTTAATTAGGAATAGGCGAATGGATGGTAATAATTAGGTTATGCTCGGCAGCCTGCTCGCCAGAACAATTTGATGGTCTCTATTACATATAAAAATGCCCTCACTCGCCTTTCCAGCCCTCAGTCAGCACAACGGGGCCTTGGTACGCCTTTCTGCCCCTAAAGACATAATAAACACTGCTCAGAATGAACACAGCCATGAACATGACCGAAGCCCAGTTGAAGTTTTCTGCGTCAGTGGGGGTGGCATTTGGCCAGAAGCACCAGAAGAAAGCATGGGTAGAGTACAGCAGGCCGCAGATGTTGACCGGCACGCCCCATTTGCCCAAGCTCCAGCGGCAGGTTGGCAGCGTCTCGGGATGGCAGATGCGGCGCCACAAGACGCAACCGATGGACGTCATGTAGGTGATCATCAGCGAGACGACGTTGAGGGAGATGATTGCGTTGAAGGCAACGTCGGAGCCGATGTTGATGAGCGACAGGGCGATGGTGATCAGCGTCGTGACGGTGACGGAGTTGATGGGGACTTCCAGCTTCGGGTCGACCTTGGCAATCCAGTTGGAGAAGGGAAGGCCCTTGTCACGGGCGAAGGACCAGGTTTGGCGCGAGGTGGACAGGTTGTAGGAGACAGTGCCGGCGAAGATGAGCACGGTGGGAATCACGTTCAAACCCACGACGCCAGCATCGCCGACAGCCTGGCGGAAGACCTAGTGCAAAAGTTAGGCATGGTTTCGGGGATCGAAGCTGAGGTGACGTACCCAGATGTGGGGGTACCAATCCTCAAGTGCCGCCTCCACGTCGGTGATCATGAACAAGTATGTCACGAGGAAGATGAAGCCGAGGCCACCGTTGATGACGTATGACCAAACCATGGCACGCGGGACGACGGCACCGGCATCCTTGATCTCTTCGGACATATGGGCGGCAGCGTCGGAGCAGATACAAGCATAGATGGCTAGAGAGAAACAGAGGGTGAGTATCAGAATCTAAAGCAGGGGTGTGTAGATAGGTACCTGAAATCTGGCCGACCATCAAGCTCAGGCCCATGGAGTTCCAGCCGCCATCGTTGGTGAAGACGGTGAAAACGGTCTCGGCAGTATTGCGCGGTGACAAGACCCACAGCACGATGATGATGGTGAGGAATCCAAGAACGTGGACGATGAGCATCAGGTTCTGGAGAAGGGGCATGGCGTGAGCGCCGTAGACGTTGAAAATCCAGACGATTATGGCGACAGCAATGACCATTAGCGTGCCTTGGTAATTGGTCGGAGAGTAGTCAGGGTAAGCAACGATGGCGCAACCCTGAATCAGCGTGCCGACGAGGAACGGGCCGGACGCAGTTCCGGCTTGCCATGACATGGTCGACATCCATCCTGGATTTCGTCAGCAGCTTACTCTTAGGACGGATGATGGACATACCGGTAAAGTAGCTCAGGAAGCGCTGAGACTTTGCAGGGGCAAATTCAGAAACCCAATGGTATTGGCCACCGGACGTAGGGGCCCTGTAGAGTTAGCGCTAAAGAAAAGATCAGGTGGTGGTGTGGTGTGAAGTTACATGGAAGCCATCTCGGCCAGTGAAGCCATAACAAAGCTAAAGCCAGCAAAGGTCCACACATAACTCCAGATCAGGCCAGCCAAGCCGCCATCAACCAAGCCTTGAGTTGTCGCAGTCATCAGAACTTCCCACGTGCCCTGGAGAATGACTGTAAAGGCAATGGCGGACAGCGGGCGGTAGTTTCTCTAAACGAGCGTCAGCCAGATGTAGAGCCAAGTGAGTGTTTCGGCATACCCTCAGCTCCTGGACCTTGCCCATTCTCGTCATGTCGGCCTGGTCATGGCGAGTGACTCCCTTCTGCTCATGGTAGTCATCGTCGGTGCCGGCAGACATCTCGCGCGAGGACATTTCGTGATACTCTTTTCCGGAAGAGACGGGGGGCAGCACATCCAGCTCGGTAGAGGAGTGCGCCATGCTGGATGGACAAAGGGGGAAAGAGAGACGTGCGCGTGGGGGTGGGAAAAAGGTGATTGAGAGTCACTCAAGCATGAGAAACTAGGGCCTATACATGGGCGCCCAAGACCCTGGACGCTCGCCGCGATCTGGGCTCAGCATCCTGAGCAAAAATTTAAGGCCCGTCGTTCGACAGGGCAAGATGGCGAAGGCCGGAGCCGCGATAACCCTTCAGGCAGACAGGCCGAGCCGCGCGCGCACATCCGGGGGTGATTTGTTGTTCGGGGTGGGGAATCCCGCGATTCGTGCCGGGGTCGAGATCTGGGACCGCCACGCCACAGCCGGCTGACGCGCCGTGCAAGGGGGTTTCCATCGGCTGATCGCTCAGGCGCTCGTATCCGTGCCGTTGCAATTGCACACTGGAGGCTACTACAGCCGATACCTGGCGTGAATTTATTTTTCCGTAGATTTATTTTTCGCGCACGCTATAGGTACTTGAAGTTGCTTTATTTTCCGCTCATATTATGAGTAGTTGAAGCTGCCGTCCGGACGTGAATGTCCAATTATAATTATACGTTTACGTCCGGAAGGCAGCTTCAACTACCCATATACGTTCTTTTTAAAGAATAAGCACTGCGGCATGTCTACACGATGTTCTATTCTTCGCGCTAGCCGGTACCCCTCTGTAATCTGCCGGGCAGTCCACTGTTTGATGGAAAAGAGCGCCACCTTCATAGGGCAGCGCTAGCGGCAGTCGCCCGCGTGGGTGCATCCAACCGATGCGTTATTAGCCGCTCCGAATCACTTTCGACCTTCCTTCTACGCCGCAAGCGACCCGACGGCGTGGCCTTGGCTCGCTGAAGGCTGAGACGAGAGCACCCACTGTTCTCTGGTCCCGGCAGTCTTCACAGCCTCCAATTCCCGCCGATTACTTGCAGCTGATGATGCCAATATTCCAGGCGCCACGAGTCAAGCCCTGATTCAAGTCCACCCAGCCCGGCACTAGCCGTCGCCTCAGCTTGTCGAGGCGCCGGGCTCGCCGCCCACAGAATCACGCGTTGTAGCGGCAGCTGTGTCATGAAGTGGAGGTACCATGCAAATCGACGAGGCTTGATTGCACCTGTCTTAGCCGTTTTCTCGCTTGCATCGATATTCTGCTCACTCTCTCTCTCTCTCTCGCCATTTCTGTAACGCTCGCTTTGTCGCCCGTGCTCCACTTGCTGCCCTGCTGCAAGGCACCCTTCAATTTTTCCACCCGGCGGGGCGGTATCTCGCCAGATCTCTTGGAGAGCCCTGTCGATCCGCAACTTGCCGGCGATCATCGCATGCCGCTCATAAGATCGTGGTGTTTCCGGGTCTTGGAGTCCTTTTTGCCCCTCCTTTCACTTCTCCACATTCCCTGCCATGGACGAAGCACTACCGAGCAATGTGGTCCCCGCACCATATCACATCACCGAGAACGACAAGCGCGGCCTTGTCATGGTCGTGACAACCACAACCGTCTCATTCGTATTTTCCTGTCTACTAGTCAGGATCTACGTCCGGACCAAAGTTAAAGAATGGAAGCGCGACGACTCTTTGCTGGCAGTGGCCACGGTCAGCTTCTCCATCTCCATTCCTCTACACTGTCGCTCATGAACTTTAGCTTTTCTGCTGTTTCCAAGCAGCCACTGTTTACATCCAGATCCAGGAAGGTCTTGGCCTGAAACATTTCGACCCATCAAGGCTGACCCGGCTCGGAAGGGTGAGTTAAGAAGTCAAACGGCTTGACGATCTCCAATGGCGCGATTCTGCATTGGGAGAAGATCATACACATTTTGCTGACTCGCATACGCCAGGCCAACTTCGCCCAACAGATTCTCTATCTCTTCACCTTGTTCCTCTCCAAATGCGTCGTCCTTCTCTTGTACCTGCGCCTGACAGCAGGGCAGAAACATGCCATGCTCGCATATGTCACCATTGCCGTATGCGCGCTTTGGACTGTGACGTCTATTATCATGACTTCGATCAACTGTAATCCCATCGCCTTCTTCACACGGGGTCTCGAGGTTTGCGGGAATATAGTAAGTGAAACCAAACGTGGAATCTTGTCCGCAAGTGCTGACCACCTGGGCAGACATGGCGCTGGATCGTCATTGGAGTCTTCGACATCTTCACAGAGCTACTGATTTTCTTCAATGCCATCTATCTCGTCGCCGGCCTCCACATGGCCTTCCGTCTCAAAGTCATCGTCATCCTCGCCTTCAGCATCCGCCTCCCGTAAGTTCCCCCAACCCCACCCGTCATATCTCCGTACCCTAACACGCACGCAGGGTCATCATCGCCTGCGCCCTCCGCATGAAGTACATCCGCGGCCTCGGCGCCGTCACCGCCGATCCGTCGCTGGACGGCGCCTACTCGGTCGTGGCCGGCCAGTTCCAACTCGACTGGGCCATCATGGCCAGCACCATCTCCTGCATCGGACCCTTCCTGCGGCCCTTCGAGAAGGAGGGCGGCGGCGGGAGCAGCTACCGGCGGCGCTACTACGCCGAGCAGCACCACCACCAACAGTACTACCATTCGCACCGCAGCGGCGCCGGCGACTTCAACGACAACATTTCCTTCGGCACCGCCATCAAGATGGGTCCCGTCGTCGGCAACAGGAATAGTGCTGGCGGCGTCGGCGCGTACGGCGAGGGTAGTAGTGGGAAGGCGATGACGGAGCCAAAGCAGCATCTTCATCATCACAGGCACAAGTTGAGCCTGGGCCATCGTGGCGGCGCTTTCTCCCGCGCGCCATCGCCGTCGGAGCTGGTGAAGATATCGCTGGATCTGCGGCCCGACTTTTGCCAGCACGAGGCCGGCGCCACGAGGAGCAGTACCGTCGGGGCTGGGGCCGAGTTGGATCAGCTGAGCATGGAGAGCAACGATAGCAAGAGGCTGATCATCTCGAAGAAGACGGTGGTGAAGATAGAGAGGGAGGGTGAGGAGGATAGTATTAGCTGGGCTAGGGATAGACGGAGTGCTGGGAGCTCAAGAGATGGTGGAGGAGTCGGATTGGCGTATAGCCGGAATTGAAGGGGGGGAAGAGGGTTACTTCTCATTTGTTTTTAAGCGTAATGTCTATGTTATGACCATGAAAAAAGAATTCAAATATTAAATCCTAACTGCGTACAGGCTCGTCCGAACGCACCGGGGAAGTTGTTCTGCCACCATGCGGTGGGTCCGAAATGATCCTCCGCAGTTATATTGACTTACGTAGGGAGCTGAAGCTACCATCCGGATGTAGATGTACATTTAATAATTCAACATCTACGTCCGGACAGTAGCTTCAGTTCCCTACGTAAGTCAATATAGTTGCAGAGGATCATTTCTTTTCCAAGTGTTGATCCGGTCCGTGATTCCTTTCAGCAGATACTCGGAATCAGTCCTGATGACCACCATTTTCGCAACCATCAGTCATTTTGACGTGGATTTATTTACTGCTCATGTGTGGGTATTTGAAGCCATCGTCAGGACATATATGTAGAATTTTTAATTCCACATTCTCGTCCGGACGATAGCTTCAACTACCCACACATGTTATTTTTCTAGGAAAGAGCCGAGGCATAGTTACGCCTGGGAAGGGACTGTATCATCCAAGGTCGTGTATCTTTGGTGAGGAAGTTACGTAAAACTCAAATTCAAACATCTTTGTCAGCTGCTCCCTCCCCGCCTTCACCGGGTTCCGTCTTCTCCCTCTTCCCAATCTCTTTATTCTTACTCGAGCTCCCCTCCAATCCACTCAGGATATCTTCGCCCCACTGGCCACTGCTGGGAATCACCATATCAAAAGTCTCTCTCACCACAGCGTACTGGTAGTAGCCGCACCGGGCGATGGGCTGCGTCTTCCTCACGTCCAAGATACCATCCGTCAACACGTCGTCGGCGATGTGCACAGCAACGACCTTCCCGATGACGACGTCGACGGTGCCCATGGGCGGGTTCCCCGGCAGCCTCAGCGTGGTGTGATACTCGCACTCGAAGCGGACGGGGCTCCTCTTCACCATGGGCACGCGCGGGTCCTGCAGCACGGTGGTGAAGTCCTTCTCCAGGCCGGCGCGTTCGAACTCGTCGACATCGGCGGGCACCTGCTCGGCCGAGGCGTTGACGGCGTCGCGCAGGTCCCAGGTGGCCAGGTTCCAGGCGAAGCGGCCGGTGGCCTCGACGTTGGCGACCGTGTCCTTGCGGCGGTTCGAGGGCGTCTGGTTGGCCGAGAACATGACGTACGGCGGGTCGAAGGTCAGGTTGTTGAACTGCGAGTAGGGCGCGAGGTTGTGGGCGCCGGCGGGCGAGACGCTGCTGATCCAGCCGATGGGCCGGGGCACGACGCAGGCCTGGTGACCAAGATCCACATGAGTTATTGGGGGGGATGCGGAGGGGGATTGGCCGGCTTATTACCTTGAACGGATCGTGGGGGAGACCATGTTCTGTCTTGCCCGGCTCGTAGAACATGCTGACTAAATATGTTATTCAGCAGGCGTCTGGTGTTGGTCTTTGATCCTCGGGCGGGAAGGGCGCAGACGCCATGGTTGGACAAGCAGGCGACACGAGAAATATTAAGGGCGAAGTGGAGTAGGGTTTTACCATGCCATCAACTGCCGGCGATGCACCCCGGTCAGAGTGCGAAAGCCGACAGCTAGAGCAGAGCGGGGGTGCGTGCGCGCACATCATGGCGACAGGACGGGCCAGCCGCTAGAGAGATTCGGCCCGCCTGCCGATCACCGGGACCTGGACCCCGAAAGAGGTCCCTCAGACGTCACTGCCAAAAGTAAAACAATAATCAGCAACTCCTCCCGCCGTCTCCACCCAAGGCTGTTCAACCCCTTCTCGCCGTCACTTGTAGATATCTGAGCCACTACTGTTCCCATAGTCCAATAATGACAACCGACGTCCCGACCTCCACCACCCCACCACCACAACCACCACTGCCACCAGCGCCCCATAAAGCGCATATCCTCGTCACCGGCGCCTCGTCCGGCCTCGGCCGAGCCTTTTTCGAACACTTTTCCTCTTTCCCGCCCACAACCCACCAAGTCCGCGGCATCGACGCCCGCCCATACCCCACCCACCTAACCGCCTCATCTTGCGAAGTCGGCGCCTGCGGCCGCTTCAACCAGGTCGACCTTACCGCCGAGGCCCTCGTCCAGAAGTTCGTGCGCAACGCTACCGTTCCGGGCGTTGCGAAGTCGCGCTCACACTCGCGCTCCGCATCGACCTCCCGCACTCCAGTATCCCCCACAATTACCTATCGCGACCGTCACCATCATCATCACCACCACCACCACGATTCCCGCCAGCAGCAGCTCTCAGTCCCTGCCGGCTCTCAGTCGAGCGCTGCTCCCACACCGCCGCCATCATCATCATCAACTACCTCGTCCCCACCACCAGACCACCGCCCACCAGAAAACAATGGCAGCAACGGCGACGGCGACCCCGCCGCCGCTATCCCCGTCGCTCCCGACGCCAGCCCCTTCACCCTCGTCATCCACAGCGCCGGCATCCGCGGGCTGGTGCCGTCGCACGAGGCCGCGCGCCCGGATGACATCGCGGGCGCCGAGACAATCGCCGCCATGGACGCCGCCACGATGCGGCGCGCCTACGAGATCAACGCGGTCGCCACATTCACCCTGATCAAAGCGCTGCTGCCGTCCTTATGTTCATCTTCTTCCTCCCCCTCCCCTGACTCCAAGCCCAAGATCGTCATCATGGCGTCGCGCATGGGTAGCGTCAGCTCCAACGGCGACGATGCGGCAGGAGGGGGAGGAGGAGGAGGCTCCAGCGCGATGGCAGGCGGGGCGTATGCCTACCGCGCCAGCAAGGCCGCGCTGAACGCCATCGTGCGCAGCTTCAGCCACGACGTGCCCGAAGTCGACTTTGCGCTGATCCACCCTGGCAGGGTGCAGACGGGGCTGGTGCGCACGAAAGAAGAGGGGGCGATCGACGTCCGGGAGAGCGTTGCGGATGTGCTGAGGCTGATCGACAGGCTCGGAGCCGAGGAAGGCCTGGGTTCGGGCTGTTTTGTGGACAGATGGGGCAACGCGATTCCGTGGTGAAGTGACGTCGGGGGGAAATGTAGAAATAGATGCGTGAGTATGACCTGCGTAGGAGAAGGTGGGTGAGCAGGAAAAAAAAAAGATATCCCCCTTTCCACTTCTTACGCGGGTAGCTGGAGCTACCATCTGGACGTACGTGTTGAATTACTAAATACACATCTACGTCTGGATACTAGCTTCAACTACCCACATACGTCGAATGATTCCTTGTGGAGAAAATTGCGAGCAATCATCTCTTTTGGCACCGACGTGCCCGCTGTGATGAGAGCAAACAAAGGACGGGAGACACGAGAGATGGAAACGACGTGGTAGTAAGGACTGAGCTTTATCGAAGTTTCTACGAATTCAAATCATAATAAAAGCCAAACATTTGGCCTATCTCATAGGCTGAGATGTTCGCCCAAACGTAGAAGCAGATAGTCAAATTAAACCAAAACCAGCAACATCAGAAGCCATGCGTCTTAAGATGTCCCGATCCGAGTGAGTGAATCAAAATCCAAGAGGGAAAAAGAAAAGCAATAGACAAATTTGACGACTCTTGAGGCCGCGCACCCAACTTGTGGCCTTTTACACCTCCCCAATATGTTCAGTAGTCCGACTGCTCGGCTCCTGCGCTATGTTTTTATGAGTTTTCTGAGCGTTTGTGTACGGTGAAGACAGGAACAAGTTCACTGCCAATTGTGGGGGCCGACGCGGCGATCGGCCGTAAACGATGCAGCATGCGTGCACATCGTAACTGTGAACTCGAGCTGACTGCGCGCGCTGCCGACCCTCGGGCGAGCTGCATATTGCTGACGAGCAGTCGCCTCTGACGAAGCAGTCGAATCAAACGCACAAGTGAATCCCGGGAGTGGATCGGAGCTCCAGAAAAGCCAGTAGGAAAAAAGCGTAACGAGCGCCGTTCTAGTCGGTCACTCGCTCCCGATGCCTTACGCTGGTTCCCAAAGCTTGCGTTTGCCGCCGCGAGTCGAGCGCGAAGCCGGCGGCGGGCGCGCGTACGAGTCGGGATCGATTGGCCCAGCAGGCTCGGCGTTTCTGGGGGCCGTAGGAGGGGCACGCGGCACAGGCGTAGACGAGGGCGCGAAGTTTCCGCGCGCGCGATGGCCGCCTCTGCCTCCACGTCCGCGGGGAGAGGGGGCGGGCTGGGACCGACCGAAATCGTTGGGATCGAAGACCTGCTGCTGTCCAGCCTTGGGCTTTGGCGCAGGCGTACGCTTGAAGACGACTTCGTCTTCATCCTCCGACTTCTGCTCGGGCGCCACAGTGCCATTTTCCTGCTCCTCTTTCTTCATCCAAGCCTGCCTGTTTCTGAAGTCGCGCTCCTCGCGGCCGATGATGTCACGCATCTGCTCCAGGCGCTTGGCACGGACGCTGAAGCGCTGGGCAATGGTCTGCTTCCTCGAGTCGTTGGTGAGCAGGATGAAGGACTCGGGCGAGATGTCGGGGTTTTGCTCGTGGTGGATGCGCCAAATGACATGGTTGAAGAACGGCTGGAGCGGCACAGGAACGGCAGACTTGTTCTTCTGCTCGGTCCTGGAGTCCTTGCGGGTATGCGAATTGCGCGACCTCGACTTGCCATTCTTGTTCACGGCCGTCTCGATCTTGTATGGTGTAGCATTTAGAAGACCGGGGCTGGTGGCAGAGTATGCGGAGCGCGGAGACTCGGAGTCGCCCTCGTGAGAGCTCTCCGACACCTTGTCGCCGTTGCTACCCAGCGAAGCCAGCGAGTTGTTTAATTCGTCGGCGAGGTCGTCAGCCTCGTCGGCCGACTCGGTCATGGAAAGCAGCGTCTCGGGCAGGAGGAACCTCTCTACCTCCTCCCAGGTGGTGAAGATCTCATCGCCTCCCTGCAGTTGTACGAGGCCAGCGGCCTGAACTTCGGGAACCGAGGTAACGTCATCGAGCCACTGAAGGGCCTCCTGGGCGTCGGTGGCCGGTTTGCCGCCAGCCCGCCTCATGCGGTCGACTTGTTCGAGGGCTAAGTGGCGGGTTAGGCGGCTCGACGAAGGACGGCGCAGGACTTACTGAAGAGAGGGACGAAGAGGCGCATGGCGCCGTTGCTGATCCACTTGCGGATGCCATCGCGAGTGCTTTTCTTAACGCCGGCCATGAAGGCCGACTCGTCTACGATACAGTTGAATATCTTTCGAGTGGGCGCATCGGGCTTGGGCAGCTGGGCCTGGCCCTGGGCCTGCGCGCGGAGCGGGGCGCTTGCGCGCATCGTGGGCGGTGCGAGCGGAGGACTCGTGGGCGCAGATGGCGGCGGCAGCGTTCGCGGGGCTGGGGGTCTCTTGGGTTGGCGGTGTTGGGGGGATCGGATCGTTGCTGGGCGGTTAAGCTGGGCGACGAGGCATCGCCGTGCGGGTTCGGCGCTGCAAGGGCCTAGGGCGAGGCTGGTCTGGAGGGGCTCACGCGGCGGCCGAGTCTCACAGCAAGCGCATGTCCGGAGGTGGGCTGGTCAGAAGTCGAAGGCTGTGCGCGAGCGATGTGCATGTCGGAGCGGGTCGAGGTGTGGCGGGCGTGGGCGCCGTGGAGTCGCTGGGCCGGCGAGCCATGATTTAACCATGGCTGCCGCCCAGCCAGCCAGCCCTAAACTCGGAGTCATTTGAGGTCTCACTTCACAGCCAGACACGTTGCCGAGCCTCGTCGCCCCAGCCATTGCTATCCATTTCTTCATGCATCCTGCATGTGCACTCCTCTACAGGGTTATATTGCAGCCGAAGGCCAGCGTTAATTCGCATGCTATGGGTAGTTGACGCTATCGTCCGGGCGTGAATTTAATTCCACATCTACGTCCAACGTTAGCTTCAGCTGCCCTCCATAAGTCAAATAATCACTCAGAAATATTGTGAATGCCATCTATTCTGGGGGGCGCAGTTACCTGCTGCAATTCCTTGCGCTAGCCTTCGGCTGCAATACCCCTCTGTATGTCCCTGGCCGCCTGCACGCCCACACGCCGTCGCCCTGCCCTTGTCAGCACCCGCATAGATCGGACCAAGGGTGTGTTGAGCGCTCGCCGCGGCCTCAAGCCTAATGCCCCTCATGCATAACCGCGTAATCGCCCCAGCCGGGGACCGAAGAATTGAACTCTCCTGAAACTCTCCGTCGAGATGGAGTCCTGCGTGCGTGGGTAGTGGAATGCGCATTTTATGCTTCCAAGACTTACATCTACAGTCCCCTCTCGCGGCCGGTGACTAGCGTGAAGAATAGTAAGGCGCCGGGCATAAGTATGCCTCAGCTCTTTCTTAGAGAAATAACATGTGTGGGTAGTTGAAGTTATCGTCCGGACGAGAATGTGAAGTTAAAATTCTACATACGCATACGGACGATAGCTTCCGCTACCCATGACATGAGCAAAAGACTAGAAGCCCTCGACCTCCTCGCGTCCCCGGCGGTCGCCTCCCAGGTCAGGCATCCAGCCCTTGGGCCGCTCTCGTCCACGTATGATCAGCCCGTACAGCGCGTTCTCGACCTTTTCCACGCAGGTTCGCATGACCCCCATCTTCTTGTCCACGTCGTCCGAGAACTTCCGGTCGCCGATGTCTAGACTCTCAAGGTGCATGCGCAGTTCCCGCATATCTTCCAACACGTTGCTCCGCGACTTCTGCGTTGGCTTGTCGACGTCCATCGCATCCTCTTTCTGCTCCGCCGAGGCTGCTGCGGTGGGCTGCGGCCTAGACTCTCCACCCGGCAGCGCTCCGCTTGTTGCCATTGCTGTGACTGCAAACCGCATAAGCTCGCCCACCATATCAAAGATGCCCAATATATAGTCCTCGGGTGTCAGCAGGATGGCGCCGCCCTCGCTGCCCAGCTCTGCCAACTTCCTGCATGATTCTTCGTACGAGATGAGGGATTGCGTTTCAAGGTAATGTTGGAAACTCAAAGACTCCATGAACTCTTGGTGGCCTCCTGTGATGTTGCGTGAATACCGGTAGGCATTGATGCCCTGGAGGTCCTTGGAGACCGCAGCATAGGTCTTCTTGATCGTGTCCCAGTACTGTGCATTCGCTTTGGTAATGTGAGGAGGGATTGGTTGTCCGAGCTTGCGCATCCTGCGAACTCGTCAGTTGAGAGCTATTCGCGTTTCCTGCGTGGTTTCTGGGGCAATCGGCGACGTTGCGACGGTCTAGAAGGTGCGTTGCTGCGGCGGGCTGGCGTACCTCTGGAGAGAGAAAATACTGCGGGTAGTCAGTAAGCGCTCACAACAGGCGATCCGAGCTCTCACATCTTCTTAGATGCTGCCGTCACATCCCGTGACGCCTTGATACAGCGCTCGCGGCGGTCGTGATGCTCATCCAGTTCGGCACGGAAGACCTCGAACATGGGCAGGAAGGGGGAGGTGTGCTGCTGCTTGCTGGAGTCCTCCATGGCTTCGGTGTAGGTGCGCTTCTGACCCATGAGTTTGAGCGTTAAATGCGCGTGCTGCTAGGACAAGTGCATGGAGGAAGGCGCGATGGCGGGCAGCGCATCTGACGCAAAGGCGCACAGGTGAGCAGGGCAATTTTACGCGCATACCGGTTAAACTTACCTCCCCTTTTCCACCCGCTGGCCGTCTCAGCACGCGTCAACCGCCTACTTGACTAACCTCCGTCGCGTCCGGTTCATCGCCTCTATCACTGTTTCTGTTACTTTGGCCCTCCACCATGGCTCAGTTGTTCGCCAAGCCGCAATTTGTCTTCTCGGCTGCATTCGCTCTTCGCGCTGTCCTGCTTGTCTACGGCCTCTTCCAGGATGCCTATTCACCAATGAAATATACCGACATCGACTACTTCGTCTTCACTGATGCTGCTCGATTCGTCTCACAAGGCGCTTCTCCTTATAAGCGTGATACCTACCGCTATACGCCGTTACTTGCCTGGCTTATTTATCCTACCACGTGGTCCCGCTTGTGGTTTCACTCCGGCAAGCTTCTCTTCGCGCTCGGCGACATTTTTGCGGGCTGGTTTATATACCAAATCCTCCGACAAACTGCCAAGATGCCTGCTGAAAGAGCGATCAAATTTGCGAGTATCTGGCTCTTGAATCCCATGGTTGCCCAGATAAGCACCAGAGGAAGCTCGGAAGGACTGGTACTGGCAGTCGTCATCGCTCTGCTCTGGGCGGTTGTCCAGAGGCGCATCGTACTCTCTGGAATCTTACTAGGACTTGCGGTGCATTTCAAGATTTATCCGTTCATTTATGCCGCGTCTATTGTTTGGTGGCTCGACGAAGAAAATCTTGGTAAACCGAACTCGTCCTCACAGTCTGGGTTCTTAGCATTCTTTAACCGAGCCCGTATCACATTGGCCGTCGTCAGCTTCCTGACTTTCATGGCATTGAATGCTATTATGTTTTTCATGTGAGTTTCGGTTGAAGTCTATATCCAATGCCGCTAATACGTGGTCTAGTTATGGAGAGCCTTTCCTAGAGCACACCTTTTTCTACCACCTCATCCGGCTCGACCATCGCCACAACTTCTCTCCTTACAACACCATGCTCTACCTCAACTCTTCCCCGATGGCTGAGCCAGCTGTGAAGCTTGAGTCATTGGCATTCGTCCCTCAGCTGTTCTTTAGTGCCGTCGCAATCCCGCTGGTACTCGCTAAGAAGGACTTGCCCTCTACAATGCTTGCTCAGACATTTGCCTTTGTCACTTTCAACAAAGTCTGCACCAGCCAGGTAAGATATCCAGCTCAACTGTGTGATAGCCTTCGCTAATGAATGCGCATCTAGTATTTCTTGTGGTATCTCATCTTCTTGCCTTTCTACCTTCCCACATCCTCTCTTCTACAAACCACTTCGAAGGGCATTACGGCCCTTGTCCTATGGATTATCGGACAGGTAGGCCTTTTCCGTTCCCACTATCACAAAGCTCTTCTCACTTATATTTTTTAGGCCCTCTGGCTACAGCAAGGATACCAGCTGGAATTCTTGGGCAATTCTAGTTTCGTTCCGGGCCTTTGGTCTGCCAGCGTCATTTTCTTTCTGATCAATACATGGATCCTCGGCGTCGTGATCACAGACATCGGTAACACGGGAACAACGGTTGCTGTGTCTGTTTCTGGGGATAGCAAGAAGACTTCCTGACGTATTCCATTTTTCCTCAAAAATGCCACGGCAAGCCTACACTGAACCTGCCCGACTCGTTCAGCTGTCATCTGTTTTGCTTCACAAACTCCTGTACAAGAGGTGATCGCAGCCGAAGGCTAGCGTGAAGAATACTAAGGCTCCAGGCGTGATCATGCCTCAGCCTTTTAGAAAATAGCATAAGTGGGTAGCTGGGGCTATCATCCGGACGTATATGTAGAATTTTTAATTCCACATTCTCGTCCGGACGATAGCTTCAACCACCCATGATATGACCAAAAAGCAAACTCACGCTAGGGGACGCACTTCTCTCTGGCCGACGCTTTGAGCTATGGTTTCAATGTCAATAATGTCGCAACAGTTTCGCCAAAGAGCGTGTGGAGCTGAATATAAATTGGCAAGATAAAGATATTGTATTGCTGTATGTGTTTCCATACTAATACGCGCATCATGCGCTTCGTGAGGACCCTTGAACCCTGGTCTCGCCCAGATGAGCCACCAGTACACCCTCATTTCCTTTGATAATACACAGCCATCAGCAAATCGAGCAAACAGAAGCAATATGTTCCATCACGCATCCGTGGATTCACTTCTGTCCATTCTTCAGCCAAGAGAAGGCCGAGGCGCCTCCGACTGGGTTCGTAGACCTGGGCTTGCCTCCATCCCTCGAAGATCCGCTTATCTTCGACATGTCAGTTGAGATGGTTCTCTTCGGCTGCGGCTGTTGCTGTGTGTCTACCCCAACAGTTGACACGGAAGAAACACTTGTCACGCGGCGGCGACCCTCATCGAAAAAGCGCGACTGACTGGTGGGAGTAGATGCAGAAGCTGGGCCTTGCGACGTGGATGGAGTGCGGGACGAAGTGCGGATTGGCTTCAGGACTTTGATCCCGGTATCACGGCGTTGATACGTGTCGTTGCTAGGTGGTTTGCCTGCGCCAGCCCAGTCCATGGGCTCCGACTTCTCAGCGGTGCGCCGCCAGTTGCTCCAGATAGCGGGGGATGATCCTGTTCGAGAAAGGCCTGGTGCAGTGGAATCTCCCTCTGTGGATTCTTTCGCACCATTCCGGATGCTAGACCCCCAGGCTGGACGTTCAAGGCTCCTGCGATCGCTCTGAGAAGTGTTTCCGTCCTCGGAAGATGGGACAGTGACATCTCGGTCACTGTCAGATCCTGTAGGGGCAGGTGACACAGATACTGCTTTAAGTCCCTCCAAAGTCTGGGGCATGGGCTTTTCCGAACCAGCTGCATGGCCTATCGCAGCCTCTTGGTATGTATCCGGATATTTTCCTTGCTCACCTGGTCTGACCCAAGGAGAGCTGCTAACTTGAAGCGTTTTGAATGCGCCATCATGTTCGGGACGAACCAATGGTATGGAAAGCTTGCTCCTGTCGTCATCAAACAAGGTCAGTGTGTTCGACGACAGCAGGATGTCTGCATTATGGGATCGTAGCAAGTCACTACCAAGGAAGACCTTGATAGCTTTTGAGTCCTTCTCCGATGTTTGGGACTCTACAACGGTGAAGTCAACGGTCAGCGAGGGAAGTTGCGGTGTAGGGCTACTGGAACGAGAAGAAGCTGGATAAGGTATCGCTTCAGGCAAATAGAGCTCGAGTTTAATCTTGCGAATGCCATCCTCGGAGTATCTGATCTCTGACTCGAAGCCCAGCTTGGTAATCAAGGCCATGTCCAAACACGAGGTATAGGAGCCAGTGCACACGGCGGCATAGAGGAGCGAGTCATGCTTGAAGTTTCTGTTGAGCCAGCATCGAATGATAGCGGGGACCGAGCCCAGGATGAACAGGCCGGGGGCAAGGCGC
Source organism: Lasiodiplodia gonubiensis (assembly GCA_009829795.1). Lineage (NCBI taxonomy): Eukaryota > Fungi > Ascomycota > Dothideomycetes > Botryosphaeriales > Botryosphaeriaceae > Lasiodiplodia > Lasiodiplodia gonubiensis. The sequence continues at coordinate 74,486 of RHKH01000007.1, forward strand.
GGGACCTCCAATGCGGGGGTGCCAACAGGAAAAGTAGATTCGAGACCCAAGCTATTGGCACGACCGGAGGTGGCTGAATGTACGGATGCGGCAGCGGAGCTTTGGCGTCCGTCCGACTTGTGCGAATAACTTCGCTCAGTCATTGGATGGCCACCAAGGCTACTTCCAGTACGTGGTATCAGGTCCATGGACGGCCGGGATGCATGGGACCAGTGACCTTGGTTAGCTGTCTCATCGAAGCGCACGCTGTTCGCGCGGGAAGTCGTCCCAAGACGCCTTGGCTCTTCGTCCGCATCTAGGTGCAAGCTAGACAGCAGATTAGTCGATTGGTCGTCAAAATTGGAAAAGGCGTCGGCAGTGGGCTGTTGCAGAGGCACTGGAGAAACGTTAGCCATGTGCTGAGGGCTGACTGAATTTCATATTTGACCTTGCTGCGGAGTGCCGCCCAGGACACTTGGGAAAGGAGACGCGCCTCCCCAGACAGACTTCACGCGAGCATCCTCGTCCTGCCTCCTCTCCAGGCGAGCGAGCCGATCGGCGTGCTCGGCCTGGGTCTGCTGCACTCGCAGCATCTCGGAGTGGATGCGCCAAAAATCGTCGCCGCGTGGAGTGAAGGAGACGGTCTGAGGATCCATCACAGAGCATACAGTTCCCACGCCAGCCGTCAAACAGCGGAATAGGTCTGGAGCGAACAGAATCCAACCATCACCCAACGGAGCTGCACAGCACCTCTCCGCACCTCTCCTCCGTCACCAGTGTCCAAACGGACGGCGAAGCCGCCAGCAACCCGAGCTATATAGCCTCGCCTGTGTCCGCAGTGTTGATATCACTCTGGGGATGGAAGTGTTTGTTTGTCGGTAGCGAGGGTCGGGAAGCCGGAACGTTGTCGAGGAGAGAAGGAAGCAGGCGGGTGCGGCGGCGGCTGGCGGCGGCGCGGATTGCAATGTGCGAGCGCGCAGCGGGCGGATGGCGCAGCAAACGTGCGGTAAGCGGAAGGTGGAAGTGGTTGGCTGCAAGTGAAGCTTGAGGGTTGCAGTGTGAGAGGGCGGCTGAGCGAGGCGAACGGTGACGGTGGCAGCGAGGGATGGGCGGCAGGCGTTGACAACAGCAGGCGGCACAGGCGAAGCAACGGCGGGCAAATGGGGAGTGTTATACAACAGCGGATGCTCTGGGTTGCGTACAAGCCGAGCACGGTGGAAAGGAAGCTTGCGGAAGCTGGAGGCGTCGGCGTAGAGCTGTTGTTAGTTGGGGTTGGAGGTATCGCAGAAGGCCGGCCCGTGCAGATCAGGCGTCACAATTACTAGCGGAAAGCAGCTGCCTGTTGTCGCCAAACACGCTAAATCTCAGTCGTTGGTTTGCCACCATCTCGCAAACACGAGACAAGACGGCAGTCCCAGTCTAAATTCTCGTCTATTCTCTTTGCCCAATAATACAAACGCATTTCGCGGCTGTGGCACATGCAGTCGACGGAACCGAACAAACCGAAATGCGGCGCAGTACCACGTAGGTGCCAAAAGAATTCCTCCGCAATTATCTTCGCGAGCAAGGGCGTAGGTGGCTGAAGTTCCCATCCGGTCGTAAATGTATATTCAATAATTCCACATCTACGTCCGATGGTAGCTTTACCTACCTAGCGAGCTCAGACCTTTCGGCACCCACTGTGGCACCATCTTAGATTCCACTCCACGCATCCTCATCGTTCCACGCAGGAAGCACCAAGGGAAGCTTCTCCGGCAGCTGATCCGGATACGCCGAGGCAATCAGACTCATGAGCTCTTCCATGACAATTTTGTACGCCTTCGGCGTGAAATGCAGTCCTGAACACATGAGCTCAAGCAAGCAGCGGCACTGGCGAGTGGCACTCACCGTCGTACATAAGATCCTCTATCAGCTGGTTCCTCTCCACGTCTTTGCAGCCAGGAAGCGGCTCGCCTGCAACCCAGCCGGCTCTCGCCAGGATGATGCTGTGGAGGTCCAGTACGGGTATCTGCAACTCCTCACCTACCTTTCGCGCAGCATTGGCGTATTTCTGCGTGTGTTCGGCGGTGCGCTGCAGGCCGTTGTGGCCTTTGATGATGTCAACAGGCTCCATCTTGTATTCATTGACTGGAGGCGGCGTTATGATTATCAGGCGTGGGTTCTGCGCCTTGACACATTCATGGGTGCATATGGTCCTGAGGTTTTGCATGTACGTCTCCAAGGGAACGTGCTGCTTGCTGCTGCCACCCTTGACACAAGCATCGTTGGCGCCAAAGAAGACGGTCTGAGCTTTGGTCAGAAGAGTGGGCGCGGCGGGGTGTGGGGCCACTTGCCATTAGGCGCACTTTTGCCTCACCGGGCGAGGGCATGAGGCGCGGAAGAACCTGCAAGGCCTTCGTAGTGTTGTAGCCACTTCACTTGGTGAGTACGGGCCGGGATGTGCGGATAAGCAGAAACTCACTTGAACCCACGGTTAATCACGTCAAGGCGGCGCGCGTAAACTGGTTTTTTTTCAGTGGTTGGTCTGAGACGGCGGGGGTTGCAACGCACGCTGCTGCAAGGGTGCGGCAAATCCAAAGCCATCGTTGTCGCCGGAAGCCTGGGTGATGGAGTCTGCGAGGCGGTCAGCGGTTTGCATCACCGGCGGGTATGTCCCTACCTCCGAAGAGCAGTATCTGCTCATACAACGCAGCCTGCCCCGCCAATGGTTAGCGTTGATGCCAGCACGCGATTCGCTCGATTTGCTGACCATGATTCAGGCGGTGTGCGGGCCGAAGGCAATCCTGCTTCGGGTGCTGATCTATCAAGACCAAAGACGAGATGCGCGGAGGAACAAGTCGTCGCATGACGGACATTTTGGCTTGGAATTCGGTAGGGCGGAGGGAATGGGGGCGTGCACAGCCGGTGCAAGTAAGACCGAGGCCGCACGCAACCCACGGCGCTGGCTATCGCGGCTGCGTCGGGTCCGCGCCGCGGGCTGCACCGCGGAACGGCGGCGGACCCTCGAATATGAAACATGGCGTCAGCGCACAATAATCTCGCTGTGTCGGCGCGGTCAGCTGCCCGCGCTGTTCATTGGTTGTGCATCGGGTCGGGGTCTGCACGATGGGCTGCCTCGTGGGGCTCTGGTAATCCCCGCCTGGCGTGGTCGCTTTGGGCTGACCGCCGTTCCTCATTCGCTCAATCTGCCGCGTTGCCAACTCGGGCGCGAGCACAGATGACCACATCTGTGTGGGTCATGCTCGCATCCTTGTGGAGATCCTCTTGTCGCTCTGAGTATTAGCTGCTCCATTGTCCTCGCGACTGACCTTTACTCCAACATCCTCCTCCTGCCATATGCAAACGAAGCGGGCTGCCCACGCACACAACAGGCAAAATGCCCAAGTCGGTCTCCTCATTCTACGATAACGCCGTGGGCTCCGACGACGAGCAGTCCGGGCACGATACCTTGGAGAACTCGGGCTACTTGGACGGCACAGCGCCTCCTTCGCCAGTAGCGAGTCGCTCGAAACTTCGCAACGCCCGTTTCTCTGAAGTCAACTTGCAAGATCGCCTGCATCCCAACCACGCTGCCGACGAGAGCTCCAGTCTCCTGGGGCATAGAGACCACCGCGCCTACCACACCGTCGGCCCTGGCACTCCCAGACCCTTCTTTGGCCGCCAGGGCAGCGCCAGCGTCCGTCGGCCCCGTCACCAGAGCCGCCGCCCGTCCTTCAGCAACCGGCTCGTGGCTGCGCTAGGTCAGGAGCAGCGTGAGGCACTTGGTGAGTCTGCCTCACCCGGCCCTCCTTACAATACTAACTGTCTTGGCCAGTGAACGAGCTCGCCGAGTCAAGACATTCCGTCTTCCGCGACGAACGTGTATGGTACGATCAATTTACCTCGACCGACTGGGTTCACGACAGCATCGCCGATGCCTACCGCGTCAAAGCCCTGCGCAGCCGCAAAGACATCCGAGGCCGGATACAGGCGTGGTTCGATGGCGCTCAGGGCTGGGTTTTGGTTGCGATCATCGGCGTCTTGACGGCGTTAGTCGCGTACGTCGTTAACACGTCGGAGAGTGTTTTATACGACTACAAAAACGGCTACTGCGCCACCCACTGGTATTACAGTGAAAAGCGGTGTTGCGCTGGTGCTTCGACCTGCGATGCGTGGAATTCCTGGTCTAACGTCATTCTCAATAAGAGAGTTGACGACATCTGGATCGAATACTCGTTCTTCATCCTTTTCGCTGTTGGATTCGCCATGCTTTCATGCCTTCTTACACTAACTACCAAGACCGTCATCCCCTCAAGATTCAACCTGACCACTCTTGATGAGAATTTGGCCCCTGATCCTCCTCTTATTCGGGATGAAGATGGCAACAAGCTCAACACGAATCCACAGGAGGTTTTCGAAAAACAGGAAGAGCGTCCGCCCATGGTCTACTACTCCGCCGCCGGCAGTGGAGTTGCTGAAGTCAGAGTCATTCTCAGCGGCTTCGTCCTCCACGGTTACCTTGGTTTCCGGACTTTGGTGATCAAAACCCTTGGACTGATCCTCAGCGTGGCCTCTGGACTCAGCCTGGGCAAAGAAGGACCATATGTTCACATCGCAACCTGCTTAGGCAATATAAGCTGCCGCCTGTTCGCCAAATTTCACGGCAACGACGCGAAGAGGCGGGAGGTTCTCAGCGCAAGTGCTGCAAGTGGTGTTGCAGTGGCGTTCGGTGCTCCTATTGGCGGTGTCCTTTTCAGTTTGGAAGAAGTCAGCTACTACTTCCCACCAAAGACTTTGTTCAGAACATTCTTCTGTTGCATTGTGAGTAGTTCTCCTCCCAAACCTCCAGTCTCGGTGGTGGTGGTGGACGAGGCCCCATGACGCACGGACCTCAACCAACACCATAAAGCAGTGCTAATTCTAGGAAACAGGCATCGGCGCTCACTATCAAGTTTCTGAATCCCTATGGCACAGGCAAAATTGTTTTGTTCGAAGTCCGATACCTTTCAGACTGGCATTTCTTCGAGCTGTTCGCGTATATCATCGTTGGAGTCATCGGAGGCATCTTGGGCGCCCTCTTCATCAAGGCGTCAAAGCTGTGGGCACAAACTTTCCGTCGTATTCCCATCATCAAACGGAATCCCCTTTTGGAAGTATTTCTGGTCGCCCTTCTCACCGGTATTGTGAGCTTCTGGAACAGATACACCAAGCTTCCCGTCGCAGAGTTGCTGTTCGAGCTAGCGAGTCCTTGCGATACCTTCACCGAGGCTGGAACTGGGCTGTGTGCAACCAGAGAGCGAATTCCCGAGATTATCTGGTATCTCTTCGTCGCCTTCGTTATCAAGAGCTTGTTAACGATCATCACTTTCGGCATCAAACTCCCGGCCGGCATCTACGTCCCTTCCATGGTGGTTGGAGGCATTGCTGGCAGAATTGTTGGCCACATCGTTCAGTGGCTTGCGCTCAACTATTCCTCCACTGGTCTTTTCGGCACCTGCCACAAAGACGACAACCCGGAAGCCTGTGTTGTTCCAGGAGTATACGCTATGGTCGCCGCCGGAGCAACCATGTGCGGAGTGACCCGTCTAAGCGTAACTTTGGCCGTTATCCTGTTTGAGCTTACTGGCAGTCTGAACCATGTCTTGCCTTTCTCTCTCGGTGTGCTCGTCTCCAAATGGGTGGCGGACGCCATTGAGCCGCTGAGCATCTACGATCTTCTCACAGACATGAACTCTTATCCTTTCTTGGACAACAAAATCCGCCCGATATTCACGTCTCAGCTAGGGGACATCACGCCGCGCGTCCGCGAAGAACGCAAAATTGACATCACGAATAGTCCTCTGGTGTCTGCCAAAGACTTGCGATACCAATTGCAGCACCTCCACATGGCAGGCGAGCTCGATGGTGGCTTACCAATCCTCCGGGATGGGATTCTCGTGGGTCTCATTCCTGCGCCCGATTTGGAATTTGCATTGGACAAGCTTGACAACGAAGAGAACACTCTATGCTTGATGTCTCCCGAAGTTGGGTGGAATGCGCGCGAACAGCCGAATGAGCAAGAGGAGGAGGATCCGACGGACTTCACCCCCTACATCGACCCAGTAAGTCTTTCAAAGAATGTGTCATTAGCTCTAATCGCTGACCACCACCCACCAGTCACCAGTCGCCCTGGAATATCGCTCCCCCATGGACCTGGTATACGAATGCTTCGTCAAGCTCGGTCTCCGCTATATCTGCGTGCTCCGCGACGGCCGCTATGCTGGCCTTGTGCATAAGAAGGCTTTCGTTAAGTACATGAAGGAGATTGAAGCAGAAGCTCACGGTCATTGATGAAGGAGCCTATTTACCCATCCCCTACCACTTTTCCCTCTCCGTCCTGTTCGTGTTCTTTGGCATATTTTGGAGTCCTCTTTCAAGAAGTCGAGTTCTACAACCAAACGTCATATTTCCGATGGCCTTGCTCAGTTGCAACTCCTTTTTCCCTCCTCATTCCAGACTTATTGCATTATATTCGGAGTTTTGTCGGCAACCCCTGTCAGTTGCCTTTCGACTGGGAGATTGGATTTTCAGGGTGAGATGAGCCTCACTCTTTGGTCACGTTCTCGAACATTGATTTTTGTTTCTCGTTTGTCAGGAGTGTTGTATATGATGTCATGATTATTAGAGGTTGCTTACATTGAATATCTGTAGAAATAACTGCGGTCTCGACTTTGGCGATCGCGCACTGCCATGTTGCTTGTCCCTGGTCTTTCCGCATTAAGCGAGTGTATTCCGATGTTAGATCGATGTATCGGCTCGTTGCTCAGAGAGTTGTAGAAAAAGTCGACTTGGTCCTAGAGATTAAGACTTTGAAAGCCGAAGAGGAAAGATATAGAAAACTAGACGTGTGTGAATAGACTTTGCAAGCGAAATAACAAATAGTCCGATAGCGGAACCCAATACGCCGTTCTCTTCCGCACTGCCAAATCATCCTCACAAAAAGTTCAAGAAGATTTAATCCTTCAGTACCTCATAAGTATTTGAAGTCAGTGTCCGGACGTAGATGTTAGATTCAGTATTCCACAAATGCGTCCGGACGTTGGATTCACGAAAACGTTCGCCAAGCTTGGCGTTGACCTTCATGCTAGCGTTCGAGTAGTACTAGTCCTGGTTCTTCATAACATAGGCCGACTGAAGGAACTGTATAACAACACCGAGGCGGCACTCACAAATCTTCTTAATGCGGTTATAGGTCTCAGAGTTACGGTCGGGGACGACGAAGAACAGAAGCTAAGGCCGGAACTAGTTTATATTGCCGGTAGCGTTACGCATAACTACAAAGCTAAAGCCCGATGGGCGGAGGCGAACCCGCATAGCGTTAGTCAACAAGGACCAGGCTGGGACGGCGTATGAATTCATCCATCCATTGCCGGTAGCGTTCCAGAAGTTAGTAACCATCTCAGCGCCCTGCTGGATGTTACCGGGCATAAGCTAGTCCTTAAAGTTCTAAACGTTACTACCGCGCTTCTTATAGACGTCGACGAAGCGGTTAAAGAAGCGCTTAACTAACTCGGCGTCCACGGCGCCACGACCCGAAATAACACAAACACCCCAAGACTTAAGGGAGACGGTGTTCTTTCCCAAGAACTTCTTTCTAGGGAGCATCCAGCGGCCTTTACCGATCTCGTTTAACGCAACGTGAGCCGAGTTGCCCGTACCACCGAAGGTGACCTAGGGAGACTGAAGCTGGCGCGCCTCGACAATGACGGGCTTCGGGTCGCTCTTGAGCCCGAAGTGAGCAAGGGCAGGGGCGAGGTAGGCGCCGAGAAGGTCGAAGCGAAGGGTCTTAGTACAGCGCATGGAGAAACGGTGCTTGTTCTTGCCCTTAGGCTTTGCCATTATCAACGCGCACTCTCGACGGATGTTGCGACCGCGTTCAACATCAAGATCAACTTCGATGTTGGAATCGGTTAGCATTTGAAGCAACCAGGCGATCTGTGGAGACACGTCAGATTAATCATTGATATCATGAGGGACTGCAAGGCAGGGCGTACCTGCGGTAGAACTAGTCCGCAAGCTGTGAACCACTTGTGTTCGTTTTGGATCTTGTGAAGGCGTTCTTTTGTGATGATGTATATGGGAGGGAGATGTATTGAATGAGAAGGCTACGGTTCCATTCGCTGAGGTCTCTAAGTCCTATGAGGGGAGATGCGGTGCGGGCAGTCCAGCGGCGGCGATCCAATGGCAGATTGCTGTGCGGACCACTACTGCCACAAGGTGAGAACTATGCGAGCGCGGAACAGTACCACCTCAAGGCATGTGGAATCAATTTGACAGGGGAAGACTTAGGAGGAGCCGCGGCAACGGGCGGCATGGCGAAGTACTGCAGCCGAAGACTGGGTTTGTTCACTCATGTCATGGGTAGTTGAAGCTATCATCCGGATGTAAATGTCGCATTGATAAATAAACATTCTCGTCCGGACGATAGCTTCCACGACCCATACGTCGTCAACGATAGCTTTAACTTCCCACATAATTGTTGCCCGTGAGAAAAATTACTTGTTTGACATAAATATGACTTGATTTTGGTTTCCTCTATCATGACCAACTCGATCGCCAAGGCTAATTCCCTCCACCACATGCATATTATCATACATACGTAGCCTCGAACACTCGCGCCATATCATCATTTAATCCTCATCCCAGTTGGGGTTGGGGCCCGGCGGCTTCGGGCCACCGGCCTGCCTGGCTACGATAATTTGGTCGACGGCCAAGATCGTGCGGGCGGCCTCGGTGGCGAGCTTGATGGCCCAGCTCTTGCTGACCATCAGGTCGAGGATGCCCTCGTCAACGGCGTCAAGAACACCCGTCTTGTCCTCGTTCTCAATGTCGACGCCTGCGGTCCAGTAGGGCTTGGAGTCGTCGGCGGCCTTGGAAGCGGCGTGTGCGGTGTACAGGCGCGACAGCACCTCGGTAGCATCGAGACCCGCGCTCTCGGCCAGAGTACGCGGGATGACCTCGAAAGCCTCAGCATACTTCTTAATAGAGTATTGCGACAGACCAGGAGTCTTCTCGCCAACGGCGGTGACGCGCTCAATAAGCTGCATCTCAGTAGCACCGGCGCCGGGGACGAGACGGGCGTCACGGGTGATGGCCTTGACGACGTTGACGCCGTCGTCCACTGCACGCTCCAGGTCGTCGAGATGGTTCTGAGTGGCGCCACGGAGCACCAGAGTGGCGGTCCGGGTCTGCTCGTTCTCCTGGCGGAAGACGGTGACACGGTCACCGCCAATCTCGATGGTCTCGACGACGTCGACGGTACCCATCTCGTCCGGCATGGGCGCGCCGAAGCGAGCCAGAGGGGTGGCGCCGACAACGCGGCACAGGCGGCGGAGCTCGAACTTGGAGAGGACCTTGATGATGAGGATGCCGAAGCGGTTGAGGTAGTGCATGGCCAGCTCGCCGACGCTGGAACCAGCCACCACAACCCTGACGCCTGAATCACTTAAAGCCTTAATCATTGATTCGATCTGTGCTTCCTCCCCGGATGAGAACGAAAGCATTTCGGAGGCGTTCTTCAGAAGGACGGTGCCCTTGGTCTCCGTCTGGCTGATGTCGATGGCAGACGTGAACACGGCCACCTTGGCTTTGGTAGCCTTCTTAACGCTTCCTGTGGGCTCGTTGCCGAAAACCATGCCCTTGACCACCTTGCTCTGCTCCAAGCTGCCACCCATGATCTTGACCACGCGGACGTTGTCGACGTTGAAGTTAGCGGGGTTCTTGGGCAGGACGGCCAGCACGGCCTCGGCGACCATGTCGGCCAGGACGTCCTCGGAGCCATTCTGCTTCGCCGCGATGACGGTACGGATGGCCTTGCTGAGCTGCGCCTGGTCCCTGATGTCCCCAACCTTGTCAACCTCCAGCTCTAAATTCCCATGCGTCAGCATCTGTCCACCAATCTTGGGTATTGCGTGTCCACATACGCTCGAGCACGTTCAATGCCTCGATCTGCGCCTTCTCGTAGCCCTGCACGATATCGCTGGTCTTCAGACCCATCCGGATCAGCTCTTCGGCCTTCTTCAGCAGCTCGCCGGCCAGCACGATGACCAGGTTGGTGGCGTCGCCCATCTCGGCCTCCTGCTGCTGCGTAGCCATGACCAGCAGCTTTGCGGCGGGGTGCACGACCTCCAACTCGCGGAGTATGGTGGCGGCATCGGAGGTAAGGATCATCTTCTGCAGGTGGTTGATGACGATCTTGTTGCGGCCATAGGGGCCCAGCGACGTCTGCACCGTCTGCGAGATGGCGCGAGAGGCTTCGATGTTGCGCACGACGGCACCGTCCTCGGCATCGTAGCTGTGTAGCTGTCAGCGCTGGCCATGGGCGGCTTGGAGGCACAAGGGGGAGGGGTGAGAGCTCGGAGGTTGCGGGCGACGGAGGGGCAGCTTGAGCGCAAGGACAACGTACTTGTTGTAACCCTGCTTGAACAACCCCGCGTTAGGGGCGCTGGGTATAGAGAGCGACATCCTGGAACAGTTCTGGGTTCTGACCGGGCGTAGGAATGAGGGGCGGTGGAGTACGAAAAGTCGTGGAGCTTCCGCTGCTGGGCGTCGCGTTGCCAAAACTCGCGTTCGCCGCAGAACCCCCAGGTCTTGGCGCGCACCCCGTTACCGCCTTCGATCCGCACCAATCACTCGCTCGGCATCTTCACATATCACCCAAGTGTCATCTTCAAATTTCGTCCATTCACTAACAATAGGATGTCTGACTTGTATAGTTTTGGCCAACACAGATAATGCCACCCACAGTATTCAGAGTCCCGTCCAATAAAAAAGAAAACCTTCGCAAAGGAGAGAATGCACGCGCGTTTGGCAGATTGGAGCATTTGATTAGAAAGACCCGAGTACGTCTGCACCGTGAAACACATGGACGCAAACCGGCCAAGACGCAAAGCATTTCCGCCAAACCCCAAATCTAAACGCCAGACGGCCAGCTTGAGAGAGAGAGAAAACTTTGAGACGCTGAAGAAAAGGAAATTAGTAAGGAGGAGAGCGGTCGTCCGGACTGTGGTATCTGAAAATCGACGAAAGTAAAGGGATCGGCTGGTATATCATGACTGATACCCACGAGAGAAACTACATCATTCCCAAGTCCTTCATTGCGAAGTGCTGTTGCGTGACCTGGAATCAAGCTCGCTCTGGCTACCGAAGAACATGTTCGTGCCAAATGAGCTGGAACGCGTGTGCGACGCCTTGCGCTGGTGATTGTGGTGGTGGTGATGACTGTGAGGCTTCTTCGACAGCGAGCCGACGTCATGTTTACCTGGACGAGAACACGTCAGTAAGGAGAAACTGAATTTCACGGGGAGACAATCAGCGATTATCTTAGCACAAACTCACCATCGCAGCATGCCCGCACATTCTCCAGCCTGTCAGCCTCCGCCTCCTGGGCCTCGATCACTCGACGGAGATCTTCCGCAGAGTCGGCGGCGAGCGAAGCGTCATATATCGACGCATCTTGTCCACTGGTCTTGCTCCTGCGGCTCGAGAACGATCCACGGAAGTTGTTTGCTGTGGGAGGGCGGAAGAGGCCGGATAGGGTCGAGAAGCGCCCAGACGTGGAGCCCGGCGTGGTTGGCGTGAGCGTTGCAGAACGCTGTTCAGCCGCTCGCCGCTTGGCAATCGAGGCGAGGCGGCTGCGCTGAGGAGACGAGTTCCTGGTCCCACGGCTGTTGTATGAAGAGAGCGACATTCGGGAATGCGCAGTCTGCCGGGAGTTACGCCTGGTAAGGCCGGGGTTGAACTCGGAGGCTTCGTCCGGGGTCCCTTCCTTCTCATGCGAGGCCGGCTCGTCTTCACGCTCGGTGTTGGTGCGAAGGAGTAGGTACGAGAGCGCGTTGAACCAGGTCTCGTGGCGCTGGCCCGTAGTTGCCGTAAACTTGACAGCGCGTCCAGGGGTGATGACGATCAAACTCTTGCGGTGGAGACCGGGAGGGTACGGGTTATCGTCCGTCTCGACGCGAACGTCTTCGATCTGGACGCTCTTTGCCTTAAGCTGCGTCTTTCCTGCCGTGGCAGGGTCCCGATCACTCCAGTACAAAGTGCGAGTGTACGGGTGGACCCAGAAGAAACGCCTGTGTCTGTTGACCGACATCTCCTCCCGACCAGCCTTACGCGTGTACTTCCACATGAACTCGCCAATCATAGTTTGCGTAATCGCAGCCACGAGCCTTGGATCGATTGCCTGGCCGTACTCGTCACGAGCAACTGGGTTAGCAGAGATGTTGAAGCGGTTGTCAACTTCCGAGGCAAACGACGACACCGAAGTACGGCGTGAGATAGGCGACGAGACCTCGCTGCGAGCTGCTTGGAGGCGCGGGCGAGGCGTAGTGCCGTTGACAGAGTGGGGGCTGGTGGCTCTGACACTGCCATGAGCGCTGCCGTTGGGAGTGCGCGGGCGGAATTGCGACGAGTGCGAGCTGTTTTGGTTCTTCATGGCGGATGCGGGCCTCGTAGGAGGACCCATGGTACCAGGCGTCTTTTGCGTTGCGGCAGCGATGAGCTCCCGGTGGTCTACAGGAAGCGGTGGCGCAGGCTCTGAGCGGGCGCTGCGCATGCTCTGCGAGCTTGTCGGACGGCGCACCGTCTTGTACGCTGGTGCGTCTTTCTTAGAGCTGGAGAAAGAGGCTTTGCTTGGGGAAATGACTGCGGGCGCACCCATGACAATCCCCTGTTCCTTGGAGGCCAGAAGCTCATCAAGTTGAGCTGAAGACACCATTGTCTGCGTGCCAGCCATCGACACCTTCGCCTTGATCGAGCGGCTCCGCTCCACGGGCTCCTGAGTAGCAACCACACGCGTTTCCTTGGACATAACATTCTCGTGAACCTCATCAAAGCCAGGCGCCTTGCGCTCTGCTGCCAGAAGGCGTCCAGGCATGGTGGCCTCCTCCGGCTCAACGTACTGTGTTGAGATATTGGCGTAGGACAGAGAAGGAATGGCCTTCTGGGTCTCTTCGGGGGCAACAGGCTCGACGGCTTGCGCTGAGATAGTAGCGTAGGACAGGGGAGGAGTGGTCTGCTCTTCTTCGGTGACAACGGGTTCGACCGGCGCCGGCGCAGGCTTAGTGAAAATCTCCGGAAGAGGCAAGGAAACCGGCTCAACAGACTGGCCAAAAACGGGAGAAAGCGTTGACGGAATAGCCTTGGGAGGTGCAGGAGCGTCCACAGCAACCGGCTCCGAATGAAGAGATGAAATCGAAGAGAAGTGGAGATCAGCAGGCTTGATCTCGGGCTCTGCCGGCGCGATGGGCTCCGAGTGCAGAGAAGAAATTGAGGAAAGGTTGAGATCGATGGGCTTGATCTCGGGCTTGACAGGTTCCACAGGCTCCGAGTGGAGAGAAGAAATGGAGGAGAACTGGAAGGAAGGCGGGGTGACCTCTGGCACCTCCGGCAAGACCGGCTCAGTATCGATGGACGAAATCTGAGAAAGCTGCGAGTTCGACGCAGGAAGCTCGATCTCTCGTGCAGCGGGGAATTCGGCCTCGACAGGCTCTGATTGAAGGGAAAGGATGGAGGAGAACTGCGAGGGCTCCGCCGGAGCACGCACTGCTGTCGCCGGAGGTTCCGACTCCACAGGCTCAGAGTGGAGAGAGGAGATAGGAGTGAAGTTAAGAGGCGCTGGTGCAGCCTTGCGTCGAGAAGGAGTCTCGAGCTCGACAGGCTCCGATTGCAAAGAAGAAACGGACGACAGTCCAAGCTTGGGAGCTGTAGGCTTCTCGGGCTCGATTGGTTCCGAGTGCAGGGCAGCGACGGACGACAAGCCAAGCTTGGGAGCTGTAGGCTTTTCGGGCTCGATAGGCTCCGAGTGCAGAGCAGAGACGGACGACAGTCCAAGCTTCGGTGCGACTGGCGCCTCAGGTTCAACAGGCTCCTCCGAGTGCAAAGACGAAACAGAGGAAATAGCAAGAGTAGGCACGACTGGGGCCTCGGGCTCGATCGGCTCGGAGTGCAGGGAAGCGACAGACGAAAGAGCAAGCTTTGGCGCAGGTAGAGCCGCAGGCTCGACCGGCTCAGAATGCAAGGATGCAAGAGAAGAGAAGGCAAGCTTTGGTGCCTCCGGAGCGGCAGGCTCGACAGGGTCCGATGTAAGAGAAGAGATGGAGGACACCTGGAGGTTTGGCGGGGCGACCGGCTGGCTTTGAGGCTCGAGGGGCTCGACCTGTTGCGAGTTGACCTCTGAGAGGCCGAGGTTGGCGGGGACGGATGCCGCATCAGTCTGTGCCAAAACAGTTCCTGTCGATGGCGCAGTCGACGCCGGAGAATCAAGGCTCGGCTCCTCAAGCGCCGACGGGGCCAACTCGGGCGTGGACTCTCTGTGGCTGGTGGTCGACGCATCCTGTTCCTTGCCCAGACCAAATCCAAGTCCTCCGGCAATGGCAGCACCAAGAGCCGCGGATGTGCTGGACACGGTGCCATGGGACTGAGGGCTCCAAGGCTCTGTGTTCGTGCACGAGTCGACCATAGGCGCCCTGGCCAACGAGGCCTTGCGAATCAAGACCCGATCGGCGATGGCCTTCCGCAGCTCAGGAGATTCCTGAGGCGAGATGATGGAATTACGGCCAGGGGTGCCAGGCTCGCTCTCAGGGTCCATGTCACTGTCGCGCTCGCTAAAGCTTCCAAGTTCAGCCAACAGGCTCTTTCCACCGTCAGGTTCAGCTTGGCTGCCATCGCTCATGAAACTTGCAGAGGGCGACTTCGTGACATCAGATACGTTTCCGTTCAGCGCATCCGTCGCGTTGCGTGCAGAACGGCGGGCGCCACGAGGCACCTTGAGGCGGTAGCGCGGCTGCTCAGTCCTCTGAGGAGTTCTGATATCAACCTCGCTGTCAATGTCGATCTCATCGCCAGACGTGGATGCAGTGCTGAGGTAGGAATTGTCGTGGGTTTGGCTCAGATGCGAGTAGCGGCGGCTGCGAAGCTGGCCCCGGGTAGAGCCCACTTCTGTTTCAGTGTCCTCCTCAGTGCTAGAGCCAGCCATGGTCTCAACACCTGTCTGGAACGCCTCGGTTTCCGTAGCAGTATCGGGCTCGTTGGCCGTTTCGAAAGCGTCGGAGCTTTCGGTGGCCGCCTGGATATTCTCAGTGCTCGCGTTGAAAGACGCAGACGTCACACGACGGCTGAAGGGGCTGAGGCCAACACCGCCAATGGAGGGCTTCGGCCTCCTGCTAGGTGTTTCAGGAACGTCGTGCTCATCGTTGTCCTCCCAGTCGCCATCGTCGACGATGATTTCATCCCTGGAACCTCTTGCCATGCCCAATCTATCCGGACGAGGCGGTTTCTTGAACAGGTCTTGCTTTTCGTTCGGTCTCCGCTTCTTCACGGAAGCGCCAACGCCGGTGACGGCTTCACGCCGGGCGATATCCAGCTCGTCTTTGGTTTCCTGCAGCAATCTCCGGAGTTCCATCTTCTCGGTCTTTTCACGGTGAATGTTGTTCTTGAGGTTTTGGATCATACGGTGGGCATGCTGCAGAGAGCTTTTCAGGGTTTCGGTCTCAAGCTGGCTGTGGCGAGGGGTGAATTTGCTCGGCGATGGAGGCGGCGAATGGTCAGGGGTGCTCTGGTCGGAATCGTGGCCGTCGCCCTCTTCGTTCGAGTTCCTTCCGGATCCAGATTCTTCGAGCCTGCGATGGTACGCAACGGCGCGAGCGAGTTCTTCATTCTGCGACAGCAGATCTTCGATCTTGCGCTGAAGAGCACTCCTCTCGGCCTCACCAGAGGTGACGTTCCGCCGCAGCCCCATGATCTCTGCCTCGTGCTGCCGGTGAGTAGCCTGGTAGTCATCGTGCAGTTTGCCATGTGCTTGCTTCAGATCTTCGAGCTCACGCTCGACCGAGCTCTTCTCCGAGTTCACAGTTGTCAGGTTCTGGTTCAGGCGGTGCTCCTTGTCTGCGGCCTCCTTTTGCTGGGCAGTGAGCTCTTGGATTCGCGTTTCGAGGTTCCAGTTCTCATCTTTGAAGCGCTGTTCGCTTTCGTCCAAAACGCGCAACCGTTGTGTCAGACCCTCGACCTCGACTTCCAGGCGGGAGCGCTCGGTACTGATCATCTTGAGCTGCTCGTCCTTCTCGGCCAAGGCGGCCTGCAGCTCTCTGACTTGGTTGAGCAGAGAGCTGCTAATCTCGGTGGCAAGTTTGATATCATGGATGCGGTTCGGTTGCTGGTTCC
Source organism: Lasiodiplodia gonubiensis (assembly GCA_009829795.1). Taxonomy (NCBI): domain Eukaryota; kingdom Fungi; phylum Ascomycota; class Dothideomycetes; order Botryosphaeriales; family Botryosphaeriaceae; genus Lasiodiplodia; species Lasiodiplodia gonubiensis. The sequence goes on from RHKH01000007.1 coordinate 90,641, forward strand.
GTTGTTTTCTAGACGAAGGCACACTGATCTTGGAGGGTGAGTTCTGGGCTTCGCTCGAGAAGATGGAGTTACCGTCGGCGTCCAGGGACTGGTGGTAGCTGGGCACCCGTGTCTTGGGGATGAAGGCGCGCGCTGTATCTTTGCCAACCTCGTTGAATTCGCGCTCTAGCTCGACGAGCTTGGCGCGCAGATCGGGCCCGATTTCCGTTGCATCTTGCTGCTGGGCGATGTCCTTGAGACGGTCGCTGAGCTCCTTGCGCTGCTGCACCAGGATGGTGCCCAGTTGCGACGCCTCCTGGAGCCTGCGCTCCGTCTCTGCCAAGTGTGCCTCTAGAGCGCGCTTTGCGGCCGTGGGGGAGCCCTCGGCATATATGGAGAACAGCTGGTTGTCGAAGCCGGCATATCTGCGCCGAGAGTCGGAGGTGTTGGAGGCAGCGGGCGAAACGAAAGGATCAGTGTCGTCGACATCGACAGCAACGACCTTGGGCGGAGAGGCCGCCGTGGTCGGCATCGTCGTCGCAGGTCACGTAGCGGAGCGTCAGCGTCGCTGTCGCCGTCGCGAGTGTGTTCGCGGTCGGTGAGGGCGCGGACTGAGAGGATTGGCGGAGCGTGATTCTGCGCGGGCAACGGCGGGACCGGGGCGGCAAGTCGGTTGTTTGTTTCAAGCTATTAGATTGGTAGGGAAGTGGAAAAGAGTGTCGGTGGCCGTGGGCAATGCAGGCCGCTGAAGACGAATCAAAGGAAAGAAAAGCGGGAAAGGGAGCGCCCGCGCAGCAGCCGGCTGTCGTTGCGCCAGCGGTCGAAGGCCGGTGCTGGGTGATGCGCGTCGGGCGACAACAGGGCTCTGGGGCGAAGGCAGCGGCGCTGGAGGCGCGGTCAACAGTCTTGGGCGTGTCGACGCGTCTCTCTGCCGCTGGAGGGGGTTAAGGGCGTGGGGAGCTACGCATCGCTGGGGTTGCGCGCGCAGATGGGATGTTGGCCTTCGCGAGGAGCAGAAGCAGAGGGGGCGCGGGCGGCGAGCGAGGCGCTATGGCTCCATGGTCGGAGGAGGGCCTAGCTCACTACGCGGCCAAGCGACCTTCTCCTGGCCTGTAGCCGTCTATCTGTGACACATGGATCTGTCTGCAAGCGTGCATTTTCTACACCTGTCTGCTGTCTGTCTGCACGCGTCCTGCGCGGTGCTGCCTGCATTCCTCAGCGCCCGCAACGGCTGCGGGACAGGACGTTGAGCATGACGTCCCCGTGTCTTCTAGACGGTGCGCCAGAAGCCGCCTCGTCCCGGATGCCGTCGTGAGTTGCGCCGATCTCAATCGATCCCCTTTCGACCCAACCGCAGCTCCGCCCGCGCTCCCTAAATCCAATATATCATACGCGCCCACCGTCGCCCTCTCCGCACCCGCCTCCCCTGACGATGCCGGACACCTCACGCCCGCACGGGTCGCGCTCCACCCGCGCAGCCCTGTGAGGTGTTCCTGCAGCGGCGGTGACCGTGCTTCCGCCGCAGTGGAGAGGGTGCTCCTTTGGCGCGCAGCCCTAAGGCACCAGCACCACCTTCCGCGTCGCGCGCACCCGCTCGACGTCACCTCCAAAGTACCGCTGGGACCTGAAGCTGTGTGCAGAGCCAGCGCGTTAGCCAGCACCCGAGTCTGGCGGGGATGTTGTGTGCAACGTGGCACCCGGTGCCCGGGCAACGCTCGTGCCCCAAATACGGCTTGGGCGTGGCGCATGAGGACTTACCTCCAGTGGACGTTGGCCTTCAGCACGTCCAGACACGCCTTGAGGTACTGCTGCACCTGCGCGTCCACCTTCTCGCCCCAGCACGGCACGTCGGCGTGCGCAATGTACCACCGCCGGTAGCAGCGGTGCAGCAGCTCGTCCGCCTTGTCGTAGCTCTGCTGCTGCGTAAAGCCGAGCCGCCGGCGGAAGATGGAGATCAAATTCTGGCCATGGCCGACGCTCTATCCGAAATCAGCCAGTCATTTCCGCGACATTACGTCCCCGCCCTTGCAAGGCTGCACTCACGTGCTCACGGTGATACGAGAGAATGTCGTTTTGCCTGTCTCAGGTCAGCGTCGTCCTCTTGTCAGTATTGGCTGGCGGTGCGCGATCTACAGCGTAAGGATCTCGGCCACGAGACGCTCAATTTCCTGGATCGTCTCATGCTCTACTACATCTTGCGGTAGATCGATTCCGTAAGCGTATCTCCAACGGTGTTAATAATTTGCTCCAATAGTCTCTGCTTTTAATTTCTTACTCTTCCAGTGCAAGCAGCGGGTACAGGCCAATGTTCTGCGCACGGACCTGCAAATAGCGGCGGATGTTTTCCATGACGACCATGTCATCAAACTCCTCTCCGTGCAGCTCTGCCACGCTATGGCAGAAATGAACGTTCGACTTGACGTAGCGTTCACGCACGGCTATTTTCCGTTAGCACCGTAGGGCGATCGAGAAATTCACCTTACCCTTCGGCGACGACTGCACCCCACGTCAGTCAATAGTCTTCCAAGCCAGGTCAACCGGAAGCACACAAACCTTCTGGACCCTCTTCCAAATCGATAGGAACAGCAGTTGCAATGGCGTTTCCTTCTGAGAGACCCCGGCCTTGTGTTCGAGCACGGATCTTGGACCAGCCTCATTTACGGCAGCCAAGGCGACGGCCGCAGACAATCTCTTTGATGCGTTCGCAGCAAGACGACCCGGAAACTGTCTCGCCTTCGGCCGAGGACGCACAGAAGGACTCGTGTGTTCATCGCCGAGTATGGACACCATTCCTGACACTTCAGACTTCCCTTTGTCATGGTCCTTGCCAAGGTCCCCCTCGTCGAATTCTGTGTAATTAGCCAGTAGCCTTATAATCCGTTGGGCCTGGTTACTCACGGTCGTCAAACTCGAACACCTACAAAGAAATTCATTAGCAACCGAGCCATACTGGCAGAGGCAGTAAATAGAAGTTTACCCAGTATATCCAGTCGCATATAGTACGGAATTCTTCCTTCCCGACGTCAGGGCACATGACTGCACTGAAGAAGCAGAAGTCGGCGCCACAGCGCTTCTTGATCTCGTGCTCGGGGAGGTCTCTCCAGAGGTTCCCCCTCAGCCAGTCCTCGGACTCTCGTTTCACCTCCTCGTAATGCGGATTCACCTTTGGCTCTGGAGCAATGAAGAGGACAAAGAGATCCGGCAGAGTGGCCATCCCGGCATTCTCTCGCACCTCGGTGGGTGTGGGCGGACCCACGAAGCGGGTTTGACGTATGTCCATGATATCGAATGCTCGCGTTAACTGATTCGGAGAAGGCAGGAGGGAAGCCAACGAGAAGTCACGAATACCCCCGAACGGAGGGATCGCGTGATGGAATCCATTGTCTGGCTTCGTCGTGTACATTGCGTCTGCTGTTGTAAATCGGTTCAGCTGTCCCGCGTGTCTGGACTGCTCTATATCCACATTCATTCACCCAACCGTACAGTCTTTATTCTTTTATATGCGCCGAGTCGGAGCTTTCCTGCACGGAGACAGAGCCGTACGCCGCGGACTTGAGCCCTACGACCGTCATACAGGGACTAATTGTCAAGCACATGAGCGTGTTGCATATGCTCGGCAACTCGGCCCTACGGTAGCCTAAAGCCCCAAGTGGAGTGCAACGCCCTTTCTTCCGACGGAGCAGAGCGAGGCCAGAAGGCTCAACCCTGAATGCTATACCACAAGCGGCGCCACCAAGCAGGATTTGCGCAGGATTCGTGCCACAGCAGTGCGGCGATCTTCCGAGACCCCTTCGCACGGCTGGACCAGCGTTGGGCATCGGAGATTTATGCCGGCTGGCGGTTGTTGCTCAAGGATGACCTGCTGAAGACGGTTTTCCGAAATCGGCTGCAATGCGCATTGCTGGTATGACGCTTAGCATGACGAGACTCAATTGGCTCCTACAGGGGCTTAGTATGGCTCAAGGTGAGTCGTCGAGCTCGCGTCGGAGCGCACTCCACTCAGCCGCCGAAGCTTGGGTAGCGATGGTTCCAGACTTCAGTACTACATGGGTCCAGAACATGATGTCAGAGCTGGTGGGCGTGTGAATTGTAGAAGGTCAGCAGGCCCAGGGTGACTTTGATGATGTTCATGCAAATCTGGGGTTGGTGTTGCGAAGGCGCTAGAAGCGCGAGAGCCGCTACCGCTTACCTGAGCATTCGACCGTGACTAAGCGCTCGCCATGTCTTGGCCGCGCTTTACCGCGTCTCCAAGCACAACTCCTCCTCACCGACTACTGCCAACCCTAAGCCGTCCCTTGCGCTGTCGGCTTGCTGACGCCCCTCCCCACTACGACGCGTCGCATTGCAGCTATGGATGCGCCAGTCGTCTTCAAGAAGCGCTCGGGCAAGGCCAACCCGCGCAAAGTCGCACCGCCGCCACGCTCGCCTTCCGCAACGTCAGATTCAGACTCAGGCTCCGATCGCGAGGGCGGCCGCAGCGTCAAGCGCCGTAAGACGGGTGCCGTCGTCAACGCTTCCTCCACCACCCAGAAGTCCAAGTTCGAAGTCGAGGGTGCCACAAAGTACGCCGCAGATACCTCTGCCACCATCGCCGATTCCAGCGACGCAACCAAGCAATCCAATTGGTACGATGAGAAAGCAGATGACGCTCTGAGTGCCAAAAATCTGCTAGGTAGAACGCGTGCGAGGACGGACGATGAGCCGGCTGCCGATGGTACCTACAAAGGCCAGAAGAACTACTCCAATTTCATCCAGAAGAATCCAGATGGGCCCAAGGTCGGGCCGGTCAAGCCTACTAACACAAACGTACGCATGGTCACTCAGATTGATTATGCTCCAGATGTGTGCAAGGATTACAAGCAGACTGGCTTTTGCGGTTTCGGCGACTCCTGCAAGTTCCTGCATGCGCGGGAGGACTACGCGGCGGGCTGGAAGCTGGATCGGGAGTGGGAGATAAACACAAAGGGCAAGAAAACGTCGGGCACGGTCATGGCGTCGGCCAATCGGGACTCCAAGGCTGAGGACGAGGAGAATGAAGAGGAAGCTAAGATGCTGGAGAAGATCCCATTCGCCTGCATCCTCTGCAAGAAGCCATACACACAGCCGGTCGTCACAAACTGTGGCCACTACTTCTGCGAGAAATGTGCACTGCAGCGATTCCGAAAGAATCCCAATTGTGCGGCTTGCGGTGCAGGTACGGGAGGGCGATTTAACGAGGCGAAACATCTCAGGAAGCTGTTGGAAAAGAAGCGGGATAGAGAGAATAAGAAGAAGGAAAAACTTAGGGAGGAGGGGCACGACGTCAGCGATGACGAGACCAAGGATTGAAAGAAACAAGGAACGGAGATGTGCAGAAACCACGAGGTTGGCTCTATTCATATTGCAACACCGAGGTAGTGAGGGTTTGTTCACAGACATACACTACATCATGGTTCGGATGGACGCTTCAGCTGCCCAATCTCAATGTCGTAATTAGTTGGACCGACCCCGCACTGGACTCCTGGAGCGCGGCCCGTGAGTCTTGAACAGGCACCAAACCTCGACCGGTGTCGCATGGATCTGTGTGAGGCAAGATCGATCGCTCGCACTCGGGCCCAGAACGCGGCTCATGGTTACCTACCTCACCAATGACGGCATGCCCACGTTGACGTCTGTGTGTACCACAGTCTCACTCGCATCAAGGTACATTACAGGAACCGGTCAAGGCAATGGATGTAGCAGACGCAGATACATTCGAATCCAAATTATTCGTACTCCTTCATCAAGGCATTGTTCTCAACCATCTCTGCGAATCCGTCGATCGCAGTCGAGTGAGCCCACGGCTTGAGGCCGATTTCTCGTCTGATGGTCTTGGAGAAGCAGCCACTCCATCCGAGCCTCGGATACTTTTCCACGACATTCTTGATGGTCTCCGGATGGACTAGCTCCTCAAACTGACCCGCATTGTCGAATAACGTTCCGATTTGGATGAGGAGTCCGACCGAGCTGATCTCCCCTGTCTCACCGGGATCTTGATGGCGTATGATCGCTTCCGCCACACTTTCCGCCTGGCTCTTGTCGGCGTCAAATTTCAGCAGAGTTTGCAGGGCCTCGATGCCGCCCCAGAAGTCGAAACTCATGTGAGTGGAACGAAGGTTTTGTTCCGTGGTACCGATGTCGTGGAACAGACACACGAGTAGCCAGGTCTCGGCATTGATCCACCCATCGGACAGCCAGTGGGGGAATTGAGTTTGGAGGATTGACATGCCGTAGTAGTATACGCGAAGGCTGTGGTTCAACGTCTCAGCTGGGAGCTCTTTCTGCATGCGTGCCAGACTCTGGCGCACCAGCTCCGTGTCGGGATACTGTATGTCTGCTGTGGAGAACGGAATCGGGTCGGCGAGCTTGGGCTTGCCTTGAAGAGCGACGGCGGGGTTTCGGGGCACGGCGTGCCAGCCGTATGGCTTGTCTGTAGCGGACATGTTGTGCTCTGTAGAGTAGTCTGGTTCTAGAGAGCAGAAGCTGTAGAAAGCAGGAATTAAATAGTTCCCCAAAGAGCAAGAATGTTGGTCTACTGGCAAAATATTTCGACTGTTGGTCAGCGAGTTGCAAGGGTGTTTGTAATGCTCGTAGGCGGGAGACGACGTCACAACCCACTGCTAATGCTTACGCAGGGTCTAGATGGCCGAACATGCCGAATGAACAGGACACAGCCTTTTCCGCGGAGCTCATCAAGTGTACAGATGTAACCGAACGACATTTAGAATTTACAAAGCTTGTTTCTGTTGTTCCTCTACGTTACCTGTTGCTAATTTTCCAAAACGGCGTTGGGCTGGACCAGGAGCATTTGTGTGACATCAATATTACAAAGGAGTAATGTTACTGAAGGCTAGCGTGAATTAAACTTTTTTGTTCATGTCATGGGTAGCTGAAGCCATCATCCGGACGAGAATGTGGAATTAAAAGATTTACAAACACGTCCGGATGTTAGCTTCAGCTACCCACATAAGTCGATTAATGCCTCGCAAAAATAATAGAAATCATCTGTTCTATCTATCTGAGGTTGGCTTAAATTTGTTTTTTGCTCTATGAGTAGCTGAAGCTATCACCCGGATGCATTAACCATTATACAATGTAGTCCCGACGATGGCTTCGACTGCCTACATATGTTATTCCTCGTTCAAGAATTGCCGAGGCATAACTGCCCCATGTTTTGGGGCTCTGCCATTCTTTGCGCTAGGCGTCGGCTACAATACCCCTTTGTCGTGTAGATCCCTGTTGGATCCATGACTCCTCGGCATTCACGACAAGAATAAGCAGCCGGAGAATCTAATATCAGCCCCGCAAACATCCTCTCCAGTAAATATCATTGCTTACCACCCGAATCACCGCTCTATTAGCGCCCTAGCAGCGCCATGAAGCACTCCAATGTTGTCATACGAATGCCCCGAGTCGAATACCGAAGCATGTTCATTCCTGTGCTTTTTCTGACAATGCATTTATTCGCGGGCCAGATGACTGCTGCTGCTAGCACAACAAATTACTCCACGTGGATGGCTACTAGCATCATATCCCGCGGTCAGGGCGTTTTATCCGGGGCCGGGGACGCCTCCCAACTGCTCCAAGCAGGATTCACTCAGAAAGCCTTCCGCCGCTGGCTAGAGCTGTATCCGAACGATCCGGACGCAGGGCGCATCGACTCATACGTCAAAGACAGCACCGAATCAATCACATCTGCGGTTTCCGATGCTGCAGCCACCATAGACACATGGTCGCTGGACCGGCTTTCCAGCGGCAACAACCTCATCAGCCTCTACCAGGAGAGCAAAAACGAGACGTACCGCGCAGCGTTCGACGCACTGCGCCAGTCCATCGACCTGCAGCCGCGGAACTCCGAGGGCGGGCTGTGGTATTACACGTACCCGAACTGGAGCTACCTGGACGGAATGTACTCGCTGGCGCCCTTCTACACGCTCTACACGGCGCTGTTCGACGCCGCGAACAGCTCCGCCGTGCCGGACGACCTGGTACGCCAGCTCGACCTCCTGTGGCAGCACTGCCGGCTGAACTCGTCCGGCCTGCTCGTCCACGGCTACGACGACTCGCGCACCGCCGTCTGGGCCGATCCGGTCACGGGCGCGAGCCCGCACGTGTGGGGACGCAGCCTGGGGTGGTACGCCATGGCGCTGGTCGACACGCTGGAGCTGCTGTCCCGCTACTACGATGACGACGGCACCAGCGGGAAGGAGGAGGAGGAGGGAGCGCAACGGCAGCTGATGACGCAGTTCGCGGAGCTGGCGGCAGCGGTGGTGGGCGCGGCCGACGGCGCGAGCGGCGCGTGGTGGCAGGTCATGGACCAGCCGGGGCGCGCGGGCAACTACATCGAGAGCAGCGGCAGTGCCATGTTCGCGTACGCCCTGCTCAAGGGCGCGCGCCTGGGGTACCTGTCGGAGTCATCTCCTACCTACACCCTGGCGACGGAAGAGGAGAAGTCAGGGTGGACGGATGTGGCAACCCGAGCGTACGAATACCTGGTCGACAACTTCGTCGTGAATCATGGAAACGGAACGCTCGGATACAATGGGACGGTTTCCGTTTGTAGCCTGAACTCGACCGCTTCATACGAGGTACGTATGCACTGCACACACAGATCGGTGGGAGCATGAGATCAATTGGTATTGCTGCAAGTGCTTGCGAACAGTCACTGATCTCTCTTGGCAGTATTACGTCGGTCGCCCTATCCTTTACAACAGTGTTCTGGGCTCTGCCGCTTTCGTCCTCGCCTCGGTTGAGTATGAGGCCTTAGCCGCCGGATCAGGAAAATAAGTCGCAGTATTTGCGGAAAAGGTCTCCCGGGGTGACTTGCATGTCAAGACCAGGAGACGGTCTATTTGATAGAACGAGCCATGTGGGTACCGGAGATATAGAATAGCCGCTAAAGGTATTTTCAAAAGGATTATTCCGGAGTTTTGCAGCTCGTGAGAGCTAAGGTCGCCCATTTCACTTCATATCGGACCACGATTGAAAGCTGAATCGCTTATACGGATGCTTTCCTGAAGATTAGTATAGATGACTACGTCTGTTCGATCCCTTGAGCTTATCAAGTTCGATATCCGTGACAAATAGGCTGATGCTCACCTTGCAGTTGGGCAGTTGAATCCATTGTTCGGACGCAGGTGAATTACAACAGATGCGTCCAGACAACGAGATGAATTCAACGACCCATGCGATCATGATGTAACATTCCTAGTGGCATTGCTAGCGAGATCGAATTCTTTCGTAACCCGGTTATTATACTATTGTTCGATGTGGACGTCGCATGACTCACACTAACCAAGCTGGGCCGGCCGAGATCTTTACACCCCCCTCGCGCGGCCGGTGGCTAGCGCGAATTTGTTTTTTTTTTTTTTTTTGG
>RHKH01000007.1:100159-174978 GCA_009829795.1 Lasiodiplodia gonubiensis
TACACGTCCGGACGATAGCTTCAGCTACCTACAGATGTTATACCTGGAGCCTTACTATTTTTCACGCTAGCCATCGGCTGCGAGAGGGGACTGTACTAAGGGAAGGAGCACATGTCGGACATGTGCGTGCTGTTACCTTGGATCTCAGTGGTCAGGGTAGCGGATTGGTCAAGCAGACGAAGTCGTCCTGGTTCTCGGGTTAAGATAAAGTGCGAATGTGGAGAAAGCTTATCCATTAGCAGGAGATTTACAGGGGCGGGGAAGCTGTCGCCATCCCTCTCAGAGAGAGACTTCAGTCGAAGGATTCGTCGGCCTCGGCCTCGCGACGGTTGGTTGATGGAGATAGGAGTTACTGAGAGAGTGGAGACGCAGCTCGGGGCTCGGACTCGCCCTTGACGATCAGCCGAACAGACCGAGGCATCCTTCTTTCAACATCACTCTACGTCATTCGCTTGTACAACGCCACCGACACAGCGAGAGCGACTCAGCATGCCAACCGGCAGCGTGCGGCTACTAAGCACGGCGCGTGGCTCCCACGAGGCCGTTTCTAGATTACCGCCAGACCAGATAACCTTTTTGTTTTGGTGTCGTCCGCGGACGACACCGCTTGTCGACATCGTCCAGATTCGGCCGAGTAGACACCCCTTGTAGGCTCCATCCTCCGCGATCACCATTACGTCGATCACTTGCCTGGACGACGTTTACCCACCAGTAGGGCTCCCGTGATTGGGCGCATGCCTCTGTAGACCGGCCCTAACTGCCCACTATGTGCGGCACCGAGAGCCTAATGCGTGCGGGCGACTTGTCGAAATGGCGTCACATGGATGATTTTTAATCCACAACGCGTAGTTGAAAGTGCCGAGCACCCAGGTCGGCGTTAAGGGATCTGTTTTTCGAATGTCAACTCCATATATTTTATACGTCCCTTCTACAAGATGCTGCGTTGCTCAATTGAATCGGCGCAGTCCCTTTGAGAAGGGTGATCGGTATACCCATCCGTAACGAACAAAGACCCATACTTTTTCTTTACTTGTTTGATACCCACATTTCCACATTGCCTTCACAATGGCCGCATCTTCGGTCAACCCTTGGGAGACAGCCCAGCCCAGCCCCGAAGAACGAGTATCTTTCGAGTCTGCAACACCGGTGGACAGGCGAAGCATGGATGAAAAGGACGCCGAGAAGGACATCCTGCCCCAACACGATCGATCGGCTCCAAGTGACAGCGCCGATGACGATATCGAGCGGCAGAAAACGAGAGAACAAGATCGAGGTGTCCAAAAAGAGGGTGCAAGTCAGGAGGCCCAAGATCCAAATCTGGTCGTGTGGGATGGCCCCGAAGACGCAGAGAATCCAATGAACTGGCCCCAATGGTATAAGTGGCTCGTCACTGGTACATTGGGGCTGATGACTTTCTGCATAACCTTCGCATCGAGTGTATTCAGTACCGCAACGATGGTAACCGCGCAGGTCTTCGATGTGTCAAGCGAGGTTATGACACTTGGAACCTCGCTGTTCGTTTTAGTAAGTCCCTTCCGTCGATTACCACTTGTTACGCATCCGCCTCCACGTAGGTGCCAAAAGAAACGATCCTCGGCGATTATCTTCGACTTACGTGGGTAGTTGAAGTTACTGTCCGGACGTGCATGTATATTTAATAATTCAACATCTACGTCCGGACAGTAGCTTCAACTACCCATTAGATGCGTATGGAGATTAGTTTCGATGACTCACATCTTTCAGCACTCTGTTCCACAAGACCAGTCATGTCTAACAGCTGCCAGGGCTTCGCCTTCGGACCAATCATGTGGGGACCTCTCTCCGAGCTTTACGGGCGGAAATACCCCCTCTTCTTCGGCTTCTTCGCGTTTGCCATTTTCCAAATCCCAGTTGCGGTGGCTCAAAACTTGCAGACGATCATGGTCTGCCGGTTTTTCGGAGGATTCTTTGGTTCAGGTGAGGGGGGGATCTTGCTTCCTGGTGTAACGTTTGGACCGCGGCTGACGTCTTCGTACAGCGCCGCTCGCCATCGTCGGCGGAGCCTTGGCCGATTTCTGGGATCCGATTGACCGCGGCATCGCCGTGTGCATCTTCGCGGGTGCCACCTTCATTGGTCCGGTCGCGGGCCCGATCGTTGGCGGTTTCATCACCATGAGCCACCTCGGCTGGCGGTGGACGGAATACATCACGGCCATCATGGGCTTCTTCTTCGGGACGATTGGCTTTTTCGTGGTTCCCGAGACATACGCGCCGGTGCTTTTGCAGCGTCGGGCCAGGAACCTCCGCTACGAGACGCGGAATTGGGCAATACACTCCAAGCATGACGAGCTGCGCGTCGACCTGAAGTCGATTGGCAGGAAGTACATCCTGAGGCCATTTGCCATGATCTTTCTGGAGCCCATCTTGCTCCTCATTACGCTTTACGTAAGTGTGTTCCAGCAATATGGATGACGGAATGATGTTAACGACGTCTAGATGGCAGTTGTCTACGGAATCCTGTACCTGTTCTTCGAGTCGTACCCGATCGCCTTCCAGGAGACGCGCGGGTGGAATGAGGGGGTCGGAGCGCTGCCATTCCTCAGCATCACGGTTGGAGTGCTCATCGGAGGGGCGGTGATTGCCTTCACGACCAAGACGCGGTTCAAGCGCAAGATGGAGAAGCACGGTAAGGTGATTCCCGAGGAGCGGCTGATCCCGATGATCATCGGCGGCTTCTTGTTCCCGGCAGGCATGTTCTGGTTCGCGTGGACGAGCAGTCCCAACATCAGCCCCTGGCCCCAGATGGTGGCCGGGGTGCCGATCGGGGCGGGCATCTTGATGATCTTCTTGCAAGGGCTCAACTACATCATCGACGTGTACATGATGAACGCCAATAGCGCCATTGCTGCAAACACGTTCCTGCGAAGCTTCGCCGGGGCAGGGTTCCCCTTGTTCGCGGTAGCCCTGTGAGTTACGCCCTGACGCCAGTTAAGCGCACAAATGAGCTAATCGTACAGGTACCATACTTTGGGCGTGGATTGGGCGACTTCGCTATTGGCCTTCATTGCCGTTGCCCTGTTCCCAGTGCCGATCCTGTTCTACCTGTACGGAGCCAGGATCAGGAAGCTGTCACGCTACAGCCCGTCGGCATGAACTGACTCTATTAAACTTTTTGATGACTGGTAGAGCAAAATAGATAGAGCGAAAGTTTCCTTGATACGTCCTTTTACAGTCCCCTCTCGCAGCCGATGGGAGGAATAGTAACAAACGTGGGTAGCTGAAGCTATCGTCCGGACGAGAATGTATACTTATTAATTCGACATTTACGTCCGGACGATAGCTTCAACTACCCACGTTTGTTGTTTTTCTAAGAAAGAGCTGAGGTATCTTCGGCTGCGAGAGGGGACTTTACAGGCTGATGCTATGATTATGCGGTGTACGACGGGGAATGCGGAATGAAAACATGGCGCATGGAGCGTGCCGCCGCAACGGGCCGCAGAAGAATTTAGCCTTTCCAGAACGGTCTAACTCCAGAAGCAGGTGGTTGAAGTTTCAGTTCAGATATTTTTGTAATATTACCTCAATCGCACAAGCAAGGAGAGCGTAGGATGGAGTCCTTCGAAGACTGAATCCTCTATATTGGTACATCGAAAATGGCGCCTCCTGCGATGGTGGGGTGGAGGGGCTCTGTTCTTGGCCTGGCGTCATACCGCCTTCACCTTATCTGCAAGACGAGCACGAGCCAAGTGGTCTCAAGTAGATAGAGAGAGGAACGGCGGCGGTGCATCTACGGAAGGGGAATGGAAAGCGGAAAGGCGGTCGGGGAAAAGGGCCGCCTGTGTTTCCGTAAGCGGAGGTATATCTGCAGATGTCACTACAGTGGGGCGCATGACGGGTCGGACGAGAATCGGAGGAGGGTTCTAGAAGGCTGGGTTCTGCTGTGCCCCAAAGCCACGAGAAAGAAGCGTTGCAACCCTCTTGGTTTCGGGTGATCTGCTGTAGCACGCGCAGGTCGGCAGCGAGCGGAAGGCGCGCGGGACGAGGAGGCTGTGAGGCCGAGTCAGGCGCAGGTGGAGCGACACGACTAGCAATGCAGGTCAGCAAACGATTGCGGAGATACGATGCGGCAGACCCAAGCTTTCATCGAGGTCGCCAGAATGGGTCGGGCGGCTGGGTCTGGCCGAAGCAGGCTTTGCCGGTTCTGCAACGCTGACGATGGAGACTGCTAAGAATAGCGATTGTGGCTGCAGCCAGCAGGCATCTTCCTCTCCGTGTCCGGCCACCCGCGCAGAACAGCTCATCGAGCCAGACATGCACGCTGCAGGGAGCCGTTCGCTGCAGCTGTGTTCTGCGTCGTCGGTCTTTCGCCCTCGCCCTCACCGTCTTTGGCGGCCGGGGCCTGTGCAGATCGCCAGAGGAAAGGGCTCGATCTCCGATAGGCGCCCGCAAAACACCAGCAGCTCCGTCGCCCACGCTACCCCTACGCCGCCCGCCGCCGCCTCTGAGGTCAGACGTACGAGAGGTACGAGCGTCCCATGTTGGTCATGACGACGACTGTCCATCCGCCCTGATGATCATCAATCAAGCAAGACATGGCAGAGACTGACGCAGCCCGGTCAGTCAATCACCACCTGTTCCTTGCGCTTGCATCCTGCTAGCGCGCCAGCAAACACTTAGGCTTCCTGCTATCGGGGACTTTTGTCTTGTCTGTTTCTGTCAGGCGGCCATGAACAAGCCGCACTTCCCCATATTTTTCCTGCTGGGCCCACCTTTTTTTCGCAGCGTCGCATGCGCCACACGGTGAGCTGGAGCTTCAACCGTGGGTGTGTTCCTGTCTAACGTGCACTAATCGAGGCGCGGCTCAACACCATGCACGCCCACACGGCTGGGCGAGTCCATGCGAGAGAATGTCTAATGAAGTAGCGTCGACGGCGAATAATCGGTGGTTGGGTCGATCCATTGCTACCCGCTCTCGTGTGATCCCACCCTGGCCTAGCAACGTACCTTGCAGCTGCTACTCCCAACTAGGCCGTCCTCCCGGATCTTCGCGCACATCCTTGCACCGGCAAGACCCTGTTCTGCGCTACCCTGTCCGTCATGCGCCTCGTGTCTTGTAGGCTATATAACAGCTTCCGTCCGCTGTCCTGACTGCTGCTCATCACTCACATCAACCACTCCATTAATTAATTAATCAATCCAACAAACACCTTCAAGATGCAGTTCCTCGCCACCATCGCCGCCATTGTCGCTCTCGCCTCTGCCGCTCCCGCCACCAACAACCTGCCCAACGGCTTTGTCAAGCGCGATGTGGGCAAGGTCAAGTTCTGCACTGGCCCCGACAGCACCGGCGATTGCATGGAGCAGACCTACCCTACGAACCAGTGCATCATCCTGCCCGAGCCCTACAACGGGAATGTCCTCACCTTCATCCCCGACGCTGGCAACCTGTGAGTCTCCTCCTCTCCTCGTCCACTAGATATCGTGCTAATCAAAACATCAGTGTCCGTGTTACCAACTCGGCCGAGTCCTGCACTCTGCACGGTGACCTGTTCCTCGAGTACCCCGGCTCCACCCAGTTCGACAACTACAACGGCGTCGACTACAGCAACGCTACCTCCTTCCTCATCCAGCGCTGCGACGCCTGCGGCACTGACGACTCCGCTTAAACTCGCCCCCTCTTGCGCGCCCTACCACCACATCCACTCTCCGCTCATTCCAACTGTACAAATGGCGGCATGATAGAGATGGATATTCCGATCCTTGTTTATACTATGCATTGGGCCAAAAAAGATGCATGTGGCACGGCGTTTTTGTCTTTTTTTGCGGGCTATTGGGCATTTAATGGCGATGGCATAATGATGGGTTACGACACGACACTCCTTAACGACAATTGCTGCATGGATAGACCATCTGGCTAGACTATGGCTTTTTTGGCCGGGTAAACACCCCGCCTACGACGATCCTTATGATAATCAATAATGATAATCAATCAAGATGATTGACATGGACTTTCATTCGTGCGCAGGCATCAAGCTGTGATTTCTTTTGCTCGTGATTTGTACCTAACATTTATGGGTACTTGACCCCGATATCTGGATACTTCTGTACAGATTCTCAACAGTTACGTCCGCGCAGAGAACTTTCAATTTGCACTACATGCCAATTCATGCTCAGGCAGCTCGGTACTGGAGGCTCCGGAACAATAATTGCGAGCTCTTCCTAGATTCATTAAGACGCTTTCATACATTCAAGTCCAGATCATTGTGCCATTATGGTGGCTTTTTGGTACACTGTATTGGTAATTAAGAACCAATACATGGTAATGGTGTCAGCTACCGAGGCACGTCGGATGTCACATTATCTATGTATACATCTTTATATCCTATCATAAAACCGTGCCCAGTGATGGGATCGATTTGCACTAAGCATACAAGAGGGAGTGAAGGAACCGCGCCACGGGGTATCCATACAAGTAAAAGTGTTCATACCAGACCGTTCCTCGGTCGTAGTGCATGTTGAGTCATAGCGATTCATTTCTTCTTTCATAAGCGTAATGGATGGTCTTTTTTATCTTGTTCGTAAAGGGTCATTGTACGAGGACATGGGGGTACGTAAGTGGTGGCAAGGCTTGCCCGAAGCCGTCAAAAGTCCGGTTCTGGCCAGGAACACGAGGCTGAGTGCCATGGATCAGGGGCGACGCGAGATTGGCTGAGACACTCTATGGCCAACCATGGAAGAGATCGTGGACAGAGGGTCGTAATTCATAGATGCGACTCGAACGGGGCGAGAAGCATGGGGTGACGTAGCCGTCGGCGGCGTGTGCTTCCGTTATTGAAAGTTGCCTAGAAAGACGACGAGGACTGCGCAGTACCTGCTCATCGTAGATTGTCTCAGCATAATGTTCTTCCAGGGATTTTGAAAAACAAGCGCTCGAAAAGCATTGATTGGTA
Source organism: Lasiodiplodia gonubiensis (assembly GCA_009829795.1). Lineage (NCBI taxonomy): Eukaryota > Fungi > Ascomycota > Dothideomycetes > Botryosphaeriales > Botryosphaeriaceae > Lasiodiplodia > Lasiodiplodia gonubiensis. The sequence continues at coordinate 107,089 of RHKH01000007.1, forward strand.
GCGACAAGCAGGGGTTTGGACAATGATGCATGTTGCAGCATTCAGAGCACGGGATGACCACCGTTACGCATATTGACTTCTAGACTTAAAGAGAGACAGGGGTGGAAATGACGCTAGAAAGGGAAATAAAGCAGGTATCTCACGGCCTCGCAGCCTTAGCTCTAGCTACCCACGCCCCAAGCGCCGTCGCCGGCTTTACTTAAGTATCAAAGAGAATTGAAGTTCGGGGACCGCGTAATCGAGAGCGGAACCCACGCAGCGGAGCATTGCTAAAGAAGTGACTTGAGAGAAAACCACTTACGCAGCCGTGGCAGCAAAGACTTCGTGTCTTTTCGCCTTTGTGAAGACGGACAGAGCGCCGGCAAAGAATAGAGTGAAGAGGAGGATGATGGCGATCTTAATTCCGCCGCTCTCCTCGTGCAGGAACAGGACGACCACGGGGGCCATGAGCAGACCGACGGCCAGCAGAGCGATGAGGATGCGGGCGAAGTAGTCAATACGCAACTTGGAGTACAGGTAGACGGTGCCATCGCGGGTGCTGCGGCGCTGGGATGGATCGGAGAAAATGAGGCGGGCGACCGGGGAGGGCATGACGGTCAGCAAGTCCTCAATGGCGGCGTCGAACCAACTGCCCTCTTTGGGGTCCACCAGCGCCACAAAGTCCTGCCGGCGATCGGTAAACGTTGTGCTCTCCTTAAACACCAACGGCCCGTTATTCGTCACGTACGACGACACGCTACTGTAGTTGCGGTCCGATGTTTGGGGCAGCTGCGCCATTGTACGTGCGCGGAGCACGCAGTCGTCTGTCTGATGTCAGTCTTATTGACACATGTCCACGACTTGAGAGGGCGCTGACCGTATTCCTTCAGCTTTTTGTCAATCGTAAGGATCAGATTTCTACGCTCCTGGTCTTCTCTTCGATCATCACGGACTCGCGAATTCAGCATACCTGGGTTGTCATCCGCGTCCTCGGCATCGAGGCCGAGCAGTCTGTCCTCAAGTTCGCGCAGCTCATCCTGTCGATACAGCATGACACGAGTGTGCAGAAGGCCGTACCGGCGGCACATTAAGAAGTTTTCATCGCTGTTAATAAACGCCCCAAGCCGAGGGTAGCCGACGGGGTGGTAGTCAATATCCTCAGGCTGTTGTCCAATATCCTCGTCCTCGCTCTTTGAGCTGAGACCTGTCATTGCTCGTGTGAAGCGGCTGAATATGCTGGTATCGGTACCGCGCCTTTGGACACCGCCTGATGCGATGACATTAGGCAAGAGAAACATATTGTGTAGTGTTGCGTTTGCTTACTCTCAATGTCACACTTCTCCTCGTCACCAGCACTGGTGTTTCCCTTCTCGATATCACCCTTTTCCGGGTCACATGATGCCTGGACCTCGCTCGTGGACGAGGTGGAGGAGCAATGCTGTGAGAGTGGGGGCTGTGTGTGTGGCTGAATTCCGGGGGGAGGGGTCGCAGACATTACAGCAGCAGTACCGGATAAATGCAGCAGGATGAAAAAAGCATGGACAGGAATGGGAATAGAAGCTGATGCGTGTATGTGTGCTGTGTGTAGGAGCAGAGGCGGCTTAAGAGACAGACGGGTGGGGCGGGGACGCCGACAACGCAGAGCGGGCCAGCCCTTCAATGCAAGGCTGTGGCACGTTCCACGGGCTGAGGCGGAGCCCGATGCCTGCGCGTGGCGCAGAGCTCAGCCTCGCCGTCTGCCTTTGCTGCGGATCAATACGTCTGACCACACATGCAGCTAGCCGTCCAATCGTATCCAGGGGGCCGACTCATCACATTCGGCTCATTTGCTGCACAAGATCAAAAGTCGAATACCCATGTACTAACAAACGCCTATCTCCAAGTAATCACACTTATTCCACAGCCTACTAGTAGGCGAGGTTCATTTCTGAGACCTCTCTGTTATAGCCTTGCAATGTGTAAAGTGGAGGATGTCCACCTCCGCCGTTCCTACCGCTCAGGATTGTGTATGGGCCTTGCCTTGCTCTGGGCCTCCGTGGATCTGGCACGACGTAGACTCGGTCTCCATTTCCGAAGTTGAGAGGCATCTACACGGATTAGTCGCTGTGGCAATATAATCGGTCGAGATAACATACGAGTGCGTTCGGGCCTCGTACAACTCTCGAACGGACATCCTCCTCATCTTCAGCGGCAACGACCTTTTCATTGGTCTCGGAGGCGCCGATCACCTCGGGCTGCTGCTGTTCCTCGTCGGCTTCGCTGTGCGGCGCCTGCAGGATTGCCTCGTGTTAGCCGCATTCAGCTATGGTCGAAAGATTAGGCCTACCATGCTGAGAGGAAAGAAGGTTGCAATTTTTTTGCAGAAGGCTGGTTCTGGCAGAGCTGGGTTGGTACGGAGCCTGCGATGCCGCCCGGCTACTGTGTGTGCCGCAGCCTTATCTTATAGCCTGTCAGTCGACGAGGCTGAAAGGCAGCGAAAGGCGCCAGCGATAGCCTGCCCTCAGCCCCCAAGCAGTGCAACTGCGGGAGGCAGCAGTTCGCGACGATCTTGGCCCCCACTCTGTGCAGCCAATACACGCAGGCCACCGACTATTGAAGCCAAGTGGCGCAGCAGGGTTTGCTTTTGCAGGAAAATCATTCCAGTCTCTCATCTACCGACGCGTCTTACAAACCAATAGGTGCAAAGTGGCCCATTCGCATGTGAGCGAGCTCCCTGGGCGGGGTTCGTGAGGCTCAAACGCCTGTCAGCCCACATTTCATCAGGCATCTATTGGTGGTCAGCAAAGTGCTTGCGTGTTTGTCGCTGCTCATTGGTGGATGAATCGGTGATGCGCTCACAACGGGCTGCGTGTTCAGCACTGAGAAGCTACTATGCAACTCAGCCTCGTTTGCCTCGGAATATGGGATATGAGCCTCGCGTTACCACCATCCCGCGCGGTCAAGATGAGCACGCAGAAGACCTTAGGAATGCGTATGAGCGCCCTTAGCGTTGCACTTCGCCTTCCGCGATCCATGGAAATACACATACAACCGTACCGGCTATGCTGTTGGCACGCAAGCACATGTATATTTGTAATCGGTAGTATTACATAAAACGGGTATCCAACGGGGTCCAAGAAAAGGAAGGAGAAGAAAGTGAAAGGGTCAAGACACATGAAGCCTCACATTTTTCGAGGCTGCCGTGTCCATTCGGATATTCCATTGCACCAGCGCAACATCATTTCCAGAAAAAATATCAGAACGGTGACAGAGAGCTCAATCAGGCATTTGATGGGAGACAGCTCCGCATACCTGCATCTTGCCCTTGACAAGGAAGAGCCGAGGAGATTGAACAGCATTGCCAACGATAGAGTGTTTCCAGTCGTCGAGGAGGCACGCTCCTCCTCGATACAATTGTCGTCGTTGAAACTGCTCTCAACAGCAGTCGTCTGCCTGGACAGACCCTTTTTGTAAGGCATGCTTGCGCGCCGAATCGGGCGATTCGGGTGGGACATCTCCGTCTCTGCTCCCCAGTCGTATATGTCTTGGACATCCGAGACAACCGCCTTTTTGTTCTCCTTTGTTGGGGGAATGTCCAAGGCCTCATTCCTTCTCATGGCGACTCGCTGACGAAGCTTCCTGATGAACGGTCTGATTCTTTGCCGCCTGATCAAGTCGTTGAAGAACTCGTCCAAGATGTGGTCTGGAGCGTGCAGGTGCTGGAACTTCAGTTTCTTCACGAGCGGGAGATACTGCATGTGAGCTGCCAGCTCCTTCATCTCGGGTTCCTCGGGCATCCTGGACATTTCCAAGCGCAGCTCGACCGCTATGTTCTCTTCCTTTGGCTCCGGGCCGTAGTAGAAGGGACGAAGGTAGATCCAGCCAAAGTTCTTGGATGACTGGTCAAAGAGAAAGGGCTTCTTCCTCATCAGCGACGTGTGGTAAAGTCTCATATACAGTTCTGACGTCGAGAAGCCGTGCAGGGGGTGCTCTGTGAGCAAGTCCACCAGCGCATTGTAGAGAGTCTTGGTGAAGGAAGCGGCATTCCTTGGCCCATAGGCAGTTTCGCTGGGAGCTACCGAGCAAAGGAGCTCGAATTTTCTCCGGCCGATTTGCTTCTGGGAAAAGGACAGGGCGGCGAAGCAACAGTCGAGGATCAACAAGGTATCCGTGTCAGTCATGTCGAGGGGTCTAAAAGTCGAGTTGAAGAAGGTCTCAGCCTTATTTTTGGGTGTTTTGCGGGTTCCGTGCAATTCCAGCTCGGCTGAATTGCCGTTCACTTGGCTACCGTGTCCGGCATAGTAGATGATGCTCAGCTTATTGGCACCCTCGAACTGAGCGGCCCAGAGTTGCATTTTGGCATGCAGCGCGGCAGCCGGGTTTTCGCTGGGGATCTCGTAGACTTCTGTGTAGAAGCGAAAGCGTTCGCCGAAGACTTCCTTGAGCAAATTGACCTGCCATGCGTCTTAGGACATGCATGCAACCTTGGCCGCTTGCCCACTTACCTCGTCAGCCACGCCCAAATCGTCGTCACTCCAACACACGAGGAGCACGCCGACTTGAGAGTATCCACTGGAGCCGTCTTTGTAGCGCGCGTCCACGAATTTGTTGAAGGCGATCTTCGCCTCGTCGTGTTTATCATGGATGCTTTCTGTCTTGGGAGCAAGCTTGAGCTTGGGGGCCAGGCCGAGAAGGTCATGAGTGAGCGAGTCCGTATCGGTCCTCGAGAGCGCCATCGTTCTAGCTTCGAAATGCGGAGAGGGGGCAAGTGCCAGCAGGTGGGGCAAGGGCGACCATAGCAAGCGGGGATTGCGGGCAGCAAGCGGGTTTTAAGCAAGTGGTGGAGGCTTGGGTGCAGATGCGGCTCGTTGCGGTAGTTCTAAAAGCGGGCCGAGGGAGCTCAGCCGCTGCTGACATGCGTTGTTTGGGGGCTGCGGAGATAGCGGTGGAGCTGGGGGTTTTTGCAGCGACACAGCCCGTGCAAGCCGTCTCACACGTCTCTCCACACTCATCGCGCCAACTCATTGCATCTGTCTCCTCCAGAAAGGCCGCACACTCTCCCACACAGCCACCCTGCCAGCCCACGTTTAGACCATCACACACCGCTTGTGCGCATTCCAGAACCCACCGTTGCGTCATCCGCTGCAGGAACCACCCTTGATTGCGTCCGATCTTGTCTCTCCGTCCTACAAAGGGTATGGCAGTCGAAGCTTGTTCTGAAGCAAATGGAAATCGCTCATTTAGGGTATCTCTGCTATCGCAAAGACCTTTTCTCTCAACTCCAGAATGAAAGATAGCAGAACAAAAGCCATAATTTCCCATCCCGAATGCTCAGCCTAAATTGCCAGCCGGTAGAAGAGCGCCAACCTTTAAAACTCCGCACGCTATCCAATCCAACAACCATCGAACTCCATTTCGCCTTCAAGATCCCCATCACACATAGCCCTCCTGGAACCTCTCTAACCCCTTCCTAATCTCCCGCACGATCTCGGCCGCCTCCTCCCTGCTCTGAGCCTCGAAGTCGTACCGCTTGCTCTCGCGCTCGCGGTACACGACGACGCGGAACGTCTTGGGGTGCTTGCTGCTGACCTTGCTGCCGACGACGCTCGTGAAGTGCACCGTCGTCGTCTTGCCCATGCCCGTGGCCTTATTAGCTGCCGTCGCTGCCGTCGTGTCCGCCGGCATGATGTGCATGTACTCGCCGTCGAGCGCGAGCACGCGCGTCGAGCTGGACGTGAAGGACATGGGCTGCTTGCGCGTCACGATGTACCGCTTGTACGATGTGTTGGTCGTCGTCAGCGAGAGCAGCGCATCCTGCTTCTGCGCGAGCGGGTGCATGAGGCCGCTGGGGCCTGGATTGCCTTTCTGCTTTTTCTTGGGCGTGCCGCCCGTGCTGATGAGCAGCGGCGCGTTGGGCGAAGAGGATCCTGGAGAGCCAGAGAGCCCGAAGGCGCCATCTCCGACGAAGCGGCGGCGTGCAAGGTCGAGCGCGGTGCGCTCGCCCAGGGCTTCGACAGTGCGATCCGAAGGTGCAACGGTGGATGTACCACTGACCTTCAGAACGTAAAGTGCCTTGTCGACGTTCAGGTCACGACAGGCGCGGTCGAAGACTTCGGCAAGATATGTGTCCGTTGTGACTTCCAGCGTCGAAACACGCGAAGTAAAGTCGTCGGATATGAAGTGTATGTGGAGTGTCTTGGGTGCACCTGTGCGAGGAGTGAAGTTGGGCGCAGCGACTGCTGGAGCATCCAGGAGACTCGTGCTGTCTTTCCGAATGGCTGAGAAGTACGGCCCGATAATAGGGTTCTGTTGGGGCGCAAGAAGGGGTGCTGGTGTCGGGGCTGTCACTGGCGGGGGGTTTGAAGTGGGATCAGCTTCCGACACCGAAGCCATTGACACTTTTTGTTCATTGCCACCGCTTGCTTCAGCAAATTCTCGGCTGTATTCAGGAGTGGATTTTTCGTTCTCTGCGAATTCGGACGGCGATGCTTCGACAACGGCGAACTCGTCCCACGGCTTATCTCTTGCTCGTCCTCGAACTGGGCGATTGTTGGTGGAAGTGAAATCTTGAATTGGTCGTGTCCGAGCAAAAGGAGGAAACTCGTAATCGACTTCTTCATCCTCAATCATCCGTAGGACCCACTTGTTGATGTTCCTCTTTTCCGGCGGAATGGGCGGCTCCAAGCCACTCTCCTGGTATTTGAAGAGAGCGTAGCCAATGGCTTCGGCGACAATCACCTTTGTGCCTTCATCAACTGTCTTGCGGAGCAGGATTTCGAAAGGCTTGGTCGGTTTGTTGGAGAATGGAGCATAAATCTTGATGTACAAAGGATTTGACTCGCTCTGTCCCGATAAGATACCGAACCTCTGGAGCGGATCTGCAGGTTTGCTGGACCTGGCCTTCAGTGCCTGCGTGAGGGCGCTGACGGGCTGCACCACGCTGATCGGGCGGGCCGGAGGCAAAGTAGCAAGGGCCATCTGAGACTGTTGCTGCTTTGTCCGCTTGTTTGGCGACGAGTTGTGAGGAGTGATGGCCGGCGGTATGTTTTGAATCTGCTTAGGAGGAGGCGTGGAGTCCAGTGGATCAGCTCCCACTCCGAGTAGCGAGTTTGAGTCGGCAGTTCCAGCAAAGTCCGAGTCGAGATCACTGTCCTCGGTTTCATCCTCGTCGTCCTCTGCTATCTTCTCACTCAGCAGATTAGTAGCCACGGCGGCTCTTCGCGAGTTGATTTGCTTTCTCTTGAAAACGGACGGGTCCAGCTCGTTCTCCGAAGACATCTCGCTACTGGTAACGGTGTCTCTTCGTGGCCTTTCCTGGACGGTATCAAGAGCGCTCATAGAGCCTCTGCGCACGCCGCTGGTCTCCGGAGGCCTGGACGGAGACGTGACCATGATAAGGTCGGGGGCTTCAGCCAGCTTGGTCTTCTGGATGGGCGACGAACCAGCGCGCGACCTGACAGGCATGGGCACCTTCGTGAATTTGATCTGTTGAACAGCTCTCTGCCCATCTGCATCTTCGTCGCTGTCGTCACTCAAGTCACTACTATCCTCCTCTTCCAGCTGTTCCTTTCTCCGCCTCCGTCGTGTTATGGGCATGGGTCCAACGGTCTCGGTGCTCTCACCTCGGCCCGTGACCATGCCACCCTCGTCATCGTCGTCACCAAAGCCCGGACCGTTCAGACCGGCAGAGCGCGGGGCTTGGAAGTATTCCGAGGCAATTGCAGTGGGTATAGGCGGCGAATAGGTGCGTTTTATATCAGAGGTGTTCGGCAGCCAACCGGAGGCGCGAAAGGCGGGATTGTTCAAAACAGAGGTGTTGACGGAGATGAGACGCTCGCCGACGCCGTCCTTGATGTTGGAGAGATAGGCAGTGCGGAGCTGGTAGAGAACGAAACTGCGCATCGCGATCAGCGGACCATGCATGAGCAGACAGCGCGACGCGGGGAACCGCGTTTCCCCGTCGCTGCAGGGCAGATTGCTCTTAGCGGAGGAGCGGTGTCAGTGCGGGACTCACTCTTCATTCTGGAGAAGCGACATGGTGCTAAGGAAAGAATGGGCAGGCTGGAGACAGTAGCATGTCTCCAGCACAGCACAGCAGAAAGAGCGGGCGCACGGTGGAGCGGAGCGGTTCGGTGGTGGTGTCGGGCGCGGATGCGGAGGGGCGAGATGCGCGACGCGGGCAGCGGCGGTGCGTCAGCAGCCGTTGCGGAGCTTAGATTCCTTGCGAAGATCGACCACCACTCCGACCTCAACCACCTCAGCAAACCTCCGCCATGGGCCTCGTCGATTATTCCGACTCCGAGGGCTCTGATAGCGACGCCCCACCCGCCCCCAAGGCCGCCGCCTCGTCCGCCACTGCGAAGCCCGGTTTCCAAAAAGTCGTCGACCGCTCCAACCCGGGCAAGATCCGCGTAAACCTCCCGTCTGCCTCGGGCCCCGCCGATGCACAGCCTTCCTCCGACGAGCCTCCCGCTAAGAAAGCGCGCACTGGCGGCGGCGCTTTTAGTGGCTTCAACTCATTCCTGCCCGCCCCCAAGAAGTCAGGCGGAGCTGCTGCAAAGAACCAGGGCCTGCGCAAAGGAATCTCCTTGAAGACGAGCGCCGCCCCGGGCTTCAGCAGAGAGGAGGCGGCTCAAAATGAGGACACCGGCGCGGATGAGGATGCGTATGGACCCGAGGCTCCTGTCGAGCCCAAGCCTGCCGAGGACGTCAAATTGGTTGGAAAGCCCATGATGTTCAAACCACTTTCCGTTTCAAACAATGCCAAGAAAAAGAAAAAGGCGGCGTCGACGCTGCCGACCATGCCCAAGCCGACAGCATCTGCTCCGCAGGTAGAGGAAGCTGCTGTTCCAGCGGCTCCTGCCCCGAAGCCGAAACCCAAAGTTTCACTTTTCTCCATATCGCAAGAGGAGTCCAGCCCCGTCCCCAGTGCATCATCGGGAGGAGAATATCAGCCCCTGCTCTACACGTCGCAACAGACCAGTGAAGTGGGATACACAGAGACGGCGACACAGAGTCAGTCGTCTAGCCGAAACGTTGGCCAATCAGCTGGGCCGCAATCCTTGGACACCATCGCCTCCGATCTCAATCTCACTGAAGCCCAACGACGTCAGCTTTTTGGTCGACAGCGTGGAAAGGGCGGACAGGATCTTTCGGCCATAAATATCGTCAACTTCAACACCGATCAGGAATATGCTCACAATGAGCAGTTGAGAGCCGCCGGTGAGACGATCCAGCACAACCCGGTCAGGTCTATTGCACCAGGCAAGCACTCTCTGAAGCAGTTGATGAGCAATGCTGCCACTCAGAAAGACGCTTTGGAGGAGCATTTTGCCACAGGAAAGAGAAACAAGAAGGAGGCGGGCAGCAAGTACGGTTGGTGATGGTTCTGTCTGAGAAAATTGACACATATGGGTCGCTGAAGCTAACGCCCGGACGTGAATGTATAATTCTTAATTTGACATTTGCATCCGGACGATAGCTTCAATTACACATGACATGGGCAATTCTTGAAGAAATCCCATTCGATTGGGCGACTCGGTGGTTTGAGGAGAGAGGGCCAGCATGCATAAAGTTAGCGAGTATTTGGAAGGTCACATGATACCCAATCAGGAAAGGAAAATCAGCTCTGCCAGGTTTTGATTGGGTGTTTGGTATTGTTTCGTGTGCTGGCATGCCAACAAAGAAGCAGAGAGGAAGGCCCACCTCAAGGGCAGCCATTTCCCTTTCCGGACCTCCGGTGCTGCTTTATTCCGCCCTTCTCCCATCCATGGACGGTCCACCTAACACCAACGATGAGAGTAACACCTTTCTGTTACAATCACGGCATTATTATCTCATATCTGCTCCGCTTGTCCTCCCTTCAAAGGCCGCGACCTTGGATTCTCAACTTCCTCCCTCTCCAAGCGCCACCATTGATACCGCCATAAGCACCCCAAAGAATCTGCTTCGATCCAAAACCTTCAGCTACTTTGAACGCCTCCTCCACGACAACTACAAGCCCATCACCATGAGTGGCCCTCAGCAGGAGATCGTCGTCTACAAGCACTCCAGCACCGGCGAGAATCCGGATGTCCTGATGATGTCGAAGCAGCAACTTGAAGAGGCCATGTCAGCCAGTACGTTGAGACGATATGCTCGAGCGCCATTGCTATACCGCCGCCCTTTGTCACAACATTGAACTCCTCGTTGCATCCCGGCTTCGCGCCCTGCCCTCTGCCGCATCTACAAGCTCCGCATCGTCCTTTTCTGATAATCACGCGCTGACCCTCCACCAGACCCGGCCCTCCGCCTGTCGCACAAGGCCATTCCCCGCGGCCATCGTCACATCGAGATCCTCGGCCTGGACCTGATCCCGGATGCGCAGCGCAAGGAGTGTGCCGACTACCCCAACATGGGCGCCTCTATTGCGACCATCACCCTGCCGAACCGCGTCTGGATGCAGCGCCAGATCACGGCCGACCAGTTCTCCGAGCTCAACATCCTCTCGGTGAGTAAGCGATCACCGTTTCCGCGTATGTGTGTGATGGAGGCGTGATTCGCGGCGTGTGGCAAGCCTGATGGCACCTCGTACATACCGTGGTCGCGGCCATCTTATCCACGTTGAAGGATGGGGGCTGACCAGATACATACTATGTGTGGATAGGTCTAATGTGGTCATGGCGTTTAAGACACGGAGATTGCTGTAAAGTCACTGGGGAAACCGCTGCCGTGATTGCCAGATTGGCTCACTATTCCTTGATATCCATGATGGGGAAGCTCAATAAGGTTACTTGTTGTCGGCGCTTGGGTCTATAGTCGAAATTGGAAACTGCACCCTGTAATGGACACTATCTTCTACCTATGCAGGTATCGTCCGGACGTGAATATATAATTATTAATTCGACATTTACGTCCGGACGATAGCTTCAGCTACCCGCATTTGTTGCTATTTTTCACGCTAGCCATCGGCTGCGAGAGGGGACTGTAGGTGACGCGCTCGCGTCGTAGCGCGGGAGTCGCAACCCCAGGCGCTCGGACCAGCTAAAGTCAGCCGGAGCCTTGCGCGCCACGACTCCGGAGCTCCTTCGAAGCTCCTCAACCAACCTCACCTCCGCGCCTTGCTGTCTGTCCATCCTCCAACCCTTGCCGCAGTCGCACCATCTTCTCCAACTCTCCTCCGCTTCCTTGCGCGTCGCAGCAGCCCAAAATGCCGCCTGCAGGTCTGTATTAGCCCTTCCCTTGTCCTCATCACCACCATCTCGATGCTTTTGCACTCCCACTGTCGATCTCACCTCCGTCCGCCGCAACTGGACTTATCCACACGCCCAATGCTTGGATTCGAATGATCATCCCCTCCTTGACGGCCGCTCTTGTGCTCCAGCCCGAGCGCCAGCCCTTCCGACCTCCAGCCCTGTTCACGCCGAACGAGACCTCAGCGCAAAAGATAAGAACGGCCCGGTAGGGCGAGCTCCCAGCGCGACAATGGATATTTGGATGCAGAGGAGTATGGGTCAGGGAAGGTGACCTGGAAGGATATTGAGAGAAGCGCGCGGGGATTGGGCACCGCGCCCTGGTCGAGAACGTGTCGCATATTGACACCGGTCATAACTGTCATCCACGCGTCGCCCGCCCTTCCGCCATGACCATGGAGCCTCGACAGCAACCGCTGCCACGGACGGATTCCACGGAACGCCAAAAGAATCCAGTTGCGGCTCGACGGGGGATCGGATCTTTCATTTCTACCTTGATGAGGCTATCATTGTAATCTACTAGCGTACTAACTCAAGGAAGCAGACAACGCTACACCACTGCCTCCCTCGGTCGAGGCGGCCTATTACCGCAAGTGCATTGCCCTCAAGCGCCGTCTGAATGAGATTGAGGCAAACAACGAGGCTGCACGGCTGCGCAAGGTGCGCCTCGACCGCGCCATCTTGAAAATGCGGCTGGAAAGAGCTTTCTTGTTGGAGCGTCTTGCCGAGAGGATGGCTCCCAACGTGGACGACTCGGACCGCAGCACTAGCCCTCCTCCAACTGTACGCCAAAACCTGTCTCCACTTGGAAGCTCTCTGAAGCCTGACGTATTGCAGCCACATGAGAAGCCGACACGGAGTAAGCGCACCAATCGTCAAAAGACACCCCCGCTTGAAGGCCACCAAAGTGGCAGCATGCCGCCTCACCACTCTCCTGGATCCGTCAGCAACACCACCCAGCAGCCACACCTTCACCCTTTGCACGCCATGTCGTCTGCCCAATCCACCCCGGATCCAGTTCGCCCAGGTTCCGCCGTCCCCTATGGCAACACATCGGTACCCACAGGACTCAATGGAACCCCGTCATCCACTCCATACAGCGGCTCGGCCCCGTTGCCAGGTGTTTCGGCCGCCGGCGGTGCTGCGCCCACGTTGCCTCTACCGCAGCCAGAGTTTGGTGATGGCAGGCACGACGACAGGGAAAGACCAGTGAGCGCAGAGAATAGCACATCTGCTGCCAGTGGCGATCACGGCCGTCCTTTCTCAGCAGCTCCTGGTCCCGGTGCCACGGGCGAGATGCTTAGTGCTGGACCCGAAATTCGGTCGGATGCAAATGGCGAGAGGAGGATTGTGCAGCCGGACACGCAGGACACTGAGATGGGTGAGGCCCAGGCCTCGGAGGATGCGCAGGGCCAATCTGAAGGCCTTGGCTTTACCGCCGTCAACCGGTAGGCAGATGGGAATCCCCGAAGCTCAGTGACGGGCCTCACTTATCCAACGCGGTGGAATAATCATGAAATCTCAGCTATCAGGCAGTTAGCTGAGAGTGGTCTTTTAACATTCCTTACTTTTCTTTTTCTTTTAACTTTGTCCACTTCAAATTACTCGCCTAAAAGAGGGATGGTAGGGGCAATGGGATGAGTACGAGCAGCGGCGGCGTTGCAGGATCATGGACAAAAGGCTCAGCATGTATGATTAATCGACGCCAGTAAAAGAATGAACTGGCTTCCTTCCATCTGTCTGGATTCACGCATAGATGTAGCCGGCCAGTTCAAGCTCGTGATAGGTAGTTGAAGCGATGGTCCGGACGTAAATGTATCATTATTAGCTCAACATTTACGTCCAGACCATCGCTTCACTGGCTACGGAAGAGTGTAGGATGTGATACGGAGCATGATTCAGCCAGTCGGCTACTCCCCATTACTTTCCCTACATCGACGATCCTCTGTCGAAGGTCGTCCCCGGTGACGTCCTCCCTCGTATTCTCTGGTTGGCACAGAAATTTATCAGAGCCGAAGGCTAGTGGCAGAGTGTCGGAACAGGTGATAACTATGGAGGCCCAGAAAAGATAATGCTTTGCACTTTGTCGTCTTCATGACCACAGACAGATCGCTTGACGTAAAAGTGGTCCGAGCCGTAGTCGATAGGGTGTACCGATACGCGCCAATCGGAGGCATAGCCGACACAGAAGTGGAGGTTGTGCAGAAACGCGTATTCAGTGAGATATTCAGTCGGGGCCGTGCACGGGTCCAAAGTGGTCTTAACCTTTATTTAGTGGAACTCTGACCAGCACCCTTTCTCCATAAAAAGCCTCAAGACCTCCGTGCGGGCTCGATGAAGCGCCAAAGCTCATTCTGGGCGGACGTTGTTGAAGTGTCCACAGGAATCAACTCTCTTCGGTTAAGATGCGCGAGATATGTTTCCGACAGCCCACACTATAAGAACAGAAGTAGTCCACGTTTGCTTTAGTGGTAGGATCTAATTTTCGTAACAGGGACCACGTCGTAGAAACCGTCTGTCCAGCAGGCTACTGTCAGAGCCATCATACACAAGGCTTCCGGCAAATACTCTTCTCCGGTTGCAGGCGGTGGTGGTTGGACTTCATGCATTGGGCTGACCGCACCGTCCACAGTGCGCGCGAAGCGGAGCTTGCTCCGCGCTCCCCCAAGCGGATCTTAATTGATCCGCATCATCACTTCGACCGCCCACTCGAACTGCTCCTCGTAGTAAGCGCGGAACTGCTGGTAGCAACTGCCAAGAAGTTCGATCGATATTGCAATCTAGCCTCCCACCTCGCGCAAACAATGCCAAAAAGACAATAGCCACGGCCTCAGGAAAAAGACGGTCAAATGAGAACTGGCGCCGCGTCCATGTTTCTCTGCCACGGTCCCAGAAAAAAAAGGGTCAAATAAAGCAAATCCGTGCCAATCATGCATCCCTCACAGGATCGTAAGGAACTGCATTATTTTTCAGTACTTATGAGCGCCGCACTGTAAAACGACGGGCGTAGAGGACGCATGGTTTCGAGGAATCCAAAGGCCGGAGACGTACCTGTCCGAGCGTCGGAGCCAGCAGGCGCCTGCGACACTGCAGGCGATACGGTGTTGAGAGTAGGGGACCCTTCCGGAGAATTCAGCAAATCATCAGAGTCTGCACGGTCAGCGTCAGGAGAGAGAGAAGGAGGCCGAGGAGCAGTATACCTGGGTGGCGTTTCCTGTTCATCCCGTACCGGAACGTGTTCCAGAGCATCCAGCGGATGACCCAGTTGTCGACGTTCTCGCCGTCCATGAAGCGGCCGAGCTGGTAGTAGGGCCGCGTGGTCGGGCTGGCCAGGCTGTAGATGCGGAGGACCTCGCGGTGCATGGCCGTCTCCATCATCTGGCTGGACGAAAAAGGGGGCTGCACCGTCATGTCGTCCCGGCACTGGGGCACGAGGTTCTCGCGGCTCTGGCACAGCCGGGCGCGGCCCTCCATGGCCTCGCGCTGGGTGGGGGCTCGTCAACAGGCACACGGGGGCTGCGGGCGCTCTTCCCCTCCTGGCTTACCTTGATGGCAATGTACACTTGTCGATCTCCCGGATTGTCGTTGGATAGCCCCAGGCTCTGGAGGAAGTCGGCCTTGGATCTGCTCACCGCGAGCCGCATCATTGTGACTGGTCAGGGGCCCGGTCGGAGATCATGCGAAGATGGCGAGCCGGAGCAGCGAGTTCAGCAAAAGAGAAAGCGGTACTGAAATACGGACAGCGCCCCAGACGCGTCAGAAAAGCTGCACTGATCAGGCGAGGTGCGGGGAGTGGCGACAAGGCATCAGCCAGCGAGGACGAGAAAGTTTCTGCCTCCCGTCAGTAGAGGAACCCTTGCTGATCCTTGCTGTTATGAAACTAGAAGCCTCGAACAAGGTTCGGCACGATGGCGCACTCTGGAGCCAGCGTGAATCTTACAGGCGCGCCGGAAGCTCTCCCGTCGTATCCAGTGCCCTGTGTGCATCAGGCTGTGGAGCACCGCTCTAAGTATCCATGGCCCGGTGGCGCTGTGCTTGGAGGGGCTGGTCCCGAAGCAGCTTCTCACGTCGGAGTTACGAAGGGCGAGAGTGGGTTATTGGCCCGCCGGCTGGCATGTGGCCGTAAGCGACCATATACTTGTCAGCTATCAGAGTTCAAGGATCCGGAGCTCGATCGACGGCAGAGGCGCCTGGGCCCGCTGACGGGCGGGCCGTGGCCGCGTGAGCGCCTGGGACAAGGCAGCACAGGAGGAAGAACGGGGCAGAGCGGGGCCCAACTGGCAAAGTGACTCCACCAACAGCAGCGTGTAAGCAGATCAAGGCAGAAGGGGGCGCATCGCGCCAAGCATCCTGGCAGCTAAGCATGCTCCCTTTTCCACCGATGCAGTAACCGGAAAAGGGCTCTCTTGCAATTGCCGGCCCGCTGCCAGTCGCAAGCCACCGGCCGGTTTGCAAGGATACTGGCCGGCACTTGACTTCCCACCGGTCCACCCTTAAACCCGACACTCCGGAGCAGATCAGCGCATTACCATTTGTGCAGCCTGTAGCATTTCGCCACTTGAACCTCAACGCCCGTCAGGCCGTCGGAGCGGGCGTGTTGGGAGTTGCTGCGTCAATCCCAGCCGGCCGGCCGACCAGCCGTCAAGCCGTCCGCCGACCGCGAAACAGGAAATCCAGTGCGGGTCGGCTCCAGGATGGAGTGGGGATTGCTGCTGTCGCAGAGGATATGAGCCGCTCACAGGGGGGGTGGCCGGACCAGTCCGGCGTAGGTGGTTGGCCAGGGTCAATGCACGGCGTCCTACTGCAAGGGAAGAAAAAAAAGCACTTGTAGGCAGCCGACGGCAGTGGCTGGTGGTCGAGCCGCAGGTACAGCCGCAGCCGAACCGGTTTGCTTCGCCGCTAACCCGTCGCCATGGACTTTTTGGTCGAGGAGGGCAGGCCTGCAGCGGGACGGAGGCTATACTACCAACAGCTATTTGGCGAATGGAATGCACACGCCGGCTTACACACACGGCTCAGCGCCTCCGCACGAGGGGGACGTTAGCGCCATTGATCGACGGTTACAATAAGAAAGGACTAACGGGGGGGGGTTCTCAGCCTTGCCAGTTCACGTACATATCAACATTCGCCGTGCACCCTCACGCCTGATAGGGATCTCCGACTCCACAGTAGTGGATTCGACCTTCCGTGCCCACGCCCCCGGCGTCCGAGCCAAGTTCACACCGGTTGCGGATCACCGTCAAGGGTCAGCTGCACGCACGCAGTGCCATCGCAGACGAACCGACGAATCTGGCAGTTTGACCGCGCTCTGATCTCGCACTAGTTCGAAAAATGGAGAGTGAGAATTGAATTTGCTTCTGTCTGTACTCGGTTGTTGGTTCTTTACGCAGCAAATGACATTCTGGTTGACTGGAGACTGAAAGGAAAAAATAAAAAGGAAAGGACAATATCAACAGTGGAATCGGTTCCATAATAAAAAGATGCGCGTTCTATCGCCCGTTCTCGTATCCGGTATCTGCCTGCACGAGTCTCATTCGACTGCCCGTGCCCGCGTATGTTCCATTTCACCACCAACCTTTACTCGGAGTTGCCAGTGATCGCATCTCCTACCTTTTCGAAAGGTTTCTTTACATCCGACCATTCGAAGGGAGCGGCCTCGCGCTTCTCGTTCTCCTCGTTCTTCTCGGTGTTGCCGGTGATGGCGTCGCCCATTTTAATGAAAGGCGCCGAAACATCGGACCAGTCAAAGGGAGCTGCCTCGCGCTTCTCGTTCTTCTCCGTGTTGCCGGTAATGGCGTCTCCGACCTTTTCAAATGGAGCCTTTACATCACTCCAGTCGATGGGAGAGCGCTTCTCGTTGGAGCTCTCGTCGGAGCTCTCGTCCTTTTTGCCCGTGAGGAAAGAGCCCACTTTTTCAAACGGCTTGGTCACGTCTGACCATTCGAAGGGAGAGCGCTCCTGGACGCGGCTGCCGGTGAGCTGGACGACGCCGGAGCTGGAGGTCTTGTGGGTGGGCAGCTGGGCCGGGGCGGCGTTGGCGGCAAGGATGAGGGCCGCGAAGGCAGTAGCGGACGAAATATGCATGGTGGCTGACAGCGGACTGAAAGAGCGTGGATCGGCTAAAGCAGGTGAAGGAATGGCGGTTGAAATAATGCGGGGTAGGAAAGAAGGGTGTTTTGTACGGGGAGAGGTGGGAGGCCGGCCTTATATTGGGCCAGCACGCCTCGTGTTAGACCTCATAACGGGGCCGAATACGTGTCTCACTGGTGGCCCACGCTGTCTCAAGGCAATGGTAGCGTTGACCAGACGGTCTTCTGTGCGTTCGTGTAGTCAGGGGGCTGCGCAACCGATCTGCGCCACCACCTTCTCGTTTCACGCCAAGCGTGTCTATTTTGCGCAGAGCTGATCGACGCGCACGGCGGCTGGGTCTCGCCGCGCCTTGCAATGACGTTGGAAATTGGGGAGCCTCTCGTTTTGAAACACCACCAAGCCGGATGCTAATATATCCATCCAAGCCGCGCGCCTTCGGCCCGATCCTGCCGCCGCGTCGCGCCTTCCGTCCCTGCCCGATCCCGTGACCCGGAGCACGCAATCCACCGGAGACTTTTCCTGCCTGAACGTGGCAACTTGCACTGTGGCAAGTATAAGATCACCCTTATCTCCCACCCCATCACTCAGCACAAGAGCACGCCACGCCCTTGACTTGGCGGATTTGGTCACGGATTTATGCCTGCTCACTCCAATCATAGCTTTCAGGCCCGCGACGGCAGAGGCGCAGCAAAAGGTTCCCAGCGGAGGTGCACGTTTAACTTTCGTCGTTGAACGCGACTGGACCGGCTCCAGCTCTGACGGCGGATGGACGTCCGGCTCCTGCTGAACCGCCGACACATGTGTAGCCGACCCATTGGTTCTGCGTATCGGGTGACGCGCTCGACCGGGGTAAGTATCGGGACACCCCGCTCAACAGTCGGTTGCACACTTCTTCCCCGCGGAATTAGTACAACAACATACAGAACCCTCATCCAAGGTCATGCATTGATCGTCGTAGGGCTGCTCAGCTCGGGATTTTCTTCACGCCGCTTGTGGTGCAGTCCCTGTCAGCAATGCCGTTTTCCGTTTCCCTGGCAAGAAGCAGCCATTTCCTATCGCATTCCTTGCCGCAGTTTGTCCTTCGCGTTCGCTTTCGTCGCCCTTTTCCGACAAGATATATTTGTCGAGTAATCACGGCTGGTCGAACATGGTAGGTGGCTGCATGGCTATCTGTCCCACATCCCATTTCCTTCGTGCTGCAACCCAGATCATTTCCCCATCTCCACCTGAGCCGCATCCTGTTCGAATCCTTCTTTGTGACAGCATTGCATACAGTCCCCTCTCGCAGCCGATAGCTAGCGTGAAGAATAGTAAGGCCCCAGGCGTGACAGCTCTTCCACAAAAAAAAAAACATATGTGGGTATCTGAAGCTATCGTCCGGACGTGTAGGAGAATTTTTAATTCGACATTCTCGTCCGGACGATAGCCTCAGCAACCCATGACATGCAAATCCACGCTAGCCGTCGGCTGCGAGAGGGGATTGTATTCAAGAAAAGCCACATGCGAATTATCCGCACACTGCTCCACCCACTTCACGAGAAGGGAAATAGAGCCGACGTGTGCTGTGCTACCATTGACTTTCACCTCGATGCATATGCAAGACTCCACCAAGCCCCCTCTCGGCCGTGCATAACAATGATTGTAACATCGTTCCACCACGACAACCTCGGCCTGACGAACGGAACGGGAAGCCGAAACGGCTAGAAGGCGGAAGCCTCGCCACCACGCGGGGGGATGACTGCCGCCCACATCAGTCCACCCAGGTTCCAGTGCTTGTTGTCGCATGGCCGCCATTGGTGCTTACTAACCCGTGTAAACCTAGCATGGCTGCGGAAGCCTGGACCTTTCGTCTTGCAATTCACATTGGATCATGGTTGCTTAGGAAAGAGAACCTCGTAATGTATGAGAGAGTATTTGTGTATGTAGAACTTCACTTCCGCAGTGATTGCGACAAACGGATATAGATCGAAAATGGAATTGCCGTGGTGTTGACGACTCGGCGCAATACTGCGTCCTTCAGATTGCTGCGGTTCATACTGGTAAGCTGGCATGTGCACCGTGAGTGAAGAGCAGCACCGCAACCACATACAGAACAACTCCACGTCACATCGTGGCAAACGCTTCCTCGCAGCAGAAAATGCTCTGTCCCGTAAAATACTCGGGAAAAAAAACACATGTTAATTTCTTTCGATGTTCGGTTGCGCCCGTCGTATTCTCTTGCAGGGTTTGGGCACGTTGACGATTCAAACAATCCACACTGTAATCCACCTACTCCACTCCCTCCTCGCCCTCTTGCCTGTAGGACAAGGATAACCAGATTTAAGCCTTTTGTGAGTCACAATTCACCATTCACCCTTGATCGGAGTATCTTTCGTTCGGTGCCAAGCATTTGGCGGTAGCCATGTTCATAAAGTGAGGGAAAGATGCATGCCGCAAGATCAACCAGATCTACATATTCTTCAAAAGCCCGCAGCGGGACAGATCCCTGCTCGCGGTCAATCATGAACGCATGTACACAGGCAAAATGCAAGGAGACACGACTGAAATCCGCCATCCGTGTGACAAATGCAGTACGCACCAAGCGCTACCTCCCTTTCACCCACCTGCCGTTCGACATCCTCGTCCACACTTATAGCAGCTAGGTTCCTTCTCCCCCATCTTCCTTTCTTCCGCCTATTCCGGGCCTCTGGCGAGCTGCCGGGATATGGCCTCGTAGAAGACCTTTGAAGCCCTCCGGACCCGCCACCATGTCCGACTACGTCACTGGAATACGAAAATGGAAGGTAGTCATTTAGCCACTTCCTGAAAAGTCTAGCATAATTACAGGGGTATGCCGCAGGGCAAACTGCTTTTCATTCCGGCCGGATGGACACAACATTTGCATTCACAGTGGGTGCCCTTGCTCGCAAAGATATTTGCAGAGGATTGTTTCTTTTAGCACCTACGTGACATTAATAAAGAAGCGTGATCTGAGGAGCAAATGCTATTCATTCTATTCATGCTAGATAGTGAAACTTTGATATCATTAGGGGTGTCGCCAACACCCAATTCGAGAATAGGCCAAAAATATGACACTTGAAGAAAATCAGCTGTAAGACGCAGTCAACTCCAGATAACCAGTGAGTTGGGTCTTGCTGTGCGCAACATGTCTGCCAAAACAAAGTAGGTAAGTTCTTGTAAATTCACTGTGGTGTGGCCACAATGACTCCGGTAGTCCTTTAGAAAAAGAGAAAAGCCAAACGTAAAGGGGTGAGTAGTAACAAACCTGGGCATCAGAAAACCAATCCGATCCTATTCTGGAGCATAGAGAGTTTTCATTGCGAGTCCATCCATGAAGGTCGTTCCCGAGGTTCACGAAGATCAAGTTCCTATAGGGACCGTTGGTGTCTTTGGTCCACAAAGCCCCAAGTCGGCTGACCACTCCAAATGCGTGCCGATGGCGGCTTCCTCAGCGCTGCTCAAGGGCATAGGGATACTAGACGATGCTATAGGGCCTCTGAAGCCACGTTGGCCAATTGCCTTGATGTTCGCAAGCGGAGAGCATATTTTGGCCATAAGATGTCGGGATAGCTTGTGAAGCCTGGATTCTCCTGTTGGGAGTTTCAGCAAGGTTTCCCATGGTAAGCTCAAATGGACGACGGCTGTTTCTTGAGGCGGGCTGAAGCAACACATCTGCTCAATGCCATCCGTGTCATCCTTGGTTATAGAATCGAGGTAATCGTAGTGGTTCTGGAGAGAACCCAGAAGTTCCTTGGCGAGATGGTCGACGTTAGCGCAGAAATCCAGCACTGCCAGGGACTGGGTCGCCACAACCAAATTCGGACGGCACTGTGATCCCGGAAAGCCGTGCAAGAGTTTTTGCGTCGCCACGAATAGAATCTCCGTTGTAGCCATATAGGACTGGTAGCTGCAATACTGTGTTAATCGGGACACTTATATCTAAGGAGTATGCCGCATTACCCACATGCACAGCCAACAACGTTGAAAGATGCCATTATCTGCATGGATGAGGCCAAGAATCCTTGCGCTCGTTGTCGATGCAGTAAAACCCTCCCCAATCGAGCTGGACAGATTTCGGATAGCTTCGCCCGCTAATCCGGGGTCGACACTTGCGGTTGAGACGTAGTTCTGTAAAATTCTCCGTTGAAGGAATACCATTGCTCCCAAGTGAAGGCAGTGCATGAGGTAGATCCCGCGCCTGCAATTTGAATCGATCGTTTGCCCAGGAGTTGGAGCCAGCTGCATCGACGGATCCAGCTGATCGTACCACCTATGCAGATCTACCTTGATGCTTTCGATGGCATCCTTCGAGATGTCCGTAAACGAAAAAGGTGTCAGACCTATTTTCGTCTTTATTGTGGCGAGTCGCGTCATTTCTATTTGAACACCATCTGCGATCAAAGGGCCGGACCCCAAAGGTGCATTCATAGACTGTGTTTGTAAGCAAAAGGAATGGATGTTGAAGCAGAACATACTGCGATGGATTTTTCCATGAAGTCATCGCAAGGTGAGTAACCTAGAGGAATAACCAACCATCTAGCAAGGATTAGCGGTTAACTTGTATGAAGGAATGGATTGCTTGCCCTTTGAAACACAACAGAGTTCTCCAAGCTTCCTTATAGCCATGCCACGATTGGAGAGGAATACAGGCTCGAGGGTCTCTCTTGGGCACGTTTTGGCTTATGCCTAGACCAATACCCATTTCTTGATCAATTTTATTAGCATAAGAACCTAAGCTTAGTGCCTATGCCTGAATTATGTATTGACTATCGTGTAGTGGGATAAAGGAGGCATACCAATGTACGCCAATGCAACAGATGCCTTGGTGACAATGTTATACATGGCCAATAGGGCACAGACTTTCATCGCCCGCAAGGGATCGGCTGCTATGGCGTCGTCCAAATACTGCCGCGCAACATTGTAGAAATAGTGGCCAGTGTCAGGGGCTGTCTGTCCTTGGGAATATTGGGCGGCCACAGCGGCCATGGCGCAGACCTCGCAAAGTGAGGTTTTGCTAATGGCCGTATCAGCATTGTTGAGCACCTCTTCCAGCACTGCATCAGCCTGCGTCTTGGTGAAGATGTGGAAGAGGAGGCCGGTGCATTGGAGAAAAAGCTGAAAGGCTTCGCGGGCGGCTGGAGACCTAAGAAGGGCAAGGGTGGAAGCCGAGAGACAGGGTCGGTTTGATGGGTATAGAGTATCGCTAGAGATGGATTCCCACGGCTCAGAAGGGAAATGCAGAGGAGATGCTAGAGCTGAGACAGTTTGCGAGGGCGGCGGTTTCAAGGTGGCGGGTTCGAGGTCGAAGTCGTCGAGGATGAGGGAGGGGTCATCGCTGGACCTAATGCGGTCTAGGATGCGTGCAATGTCGTCTGGCGGGGAGGTTTTGAGGGCCCAGAGTAGGTTGTCGGAAGCCCACACGCGGCTTTGGAGCTGAGTGTTGTTGCTCTTCAGGGCGCCGAGTCTGGTCTGTCCCTCGGGGGCGTCGTAGATGCAGGCAATCTTCTTGGACGCGCAAGAGCGGCAAGTGGGGCGCGCCCCGTCGCACTGTTAGTGCCGCATCAACTGACTAGAGGCTTGACTGGACGGAACGGTGGCAAAGACCTTTTGTTTTCTTCTCTGGCAGGCCAGACATGCTACCGCAAGTATGCCGTTCGGGCGCTTGCGCTTCTGGCCGCTGGCCGGGGCAGCGGGCGGATCAGCTGTGGACGGCGCCGTCGAATGCGGCAGCAGTTGGCGCGCCATTGGGGAGCGCGAGCATGTAGGCGGTCACATTGAGGCTCCTAGCCACCGGAGGGGTTCGGCGGCGGTAGTGGCGCGCTGGCTGGAGACGGTGGGCGGTGGAGGTGCCAAGGCACTGTGATGTTGTGCGGAAGTGGAGCGAATGGCAGCGCCGGCGCAAATGGCTCCGAACAGAGTCTCGCGCCTTCCTCTGTTGAGGCTTTCAACCAAAAGCCGGCTCGCCCAGAGCCCACCAGTCACCGCAGCTGGCCCGCCTCGTGCCATACCGGAAGAGCAGTAGTGGCCGCACACGAGACGCTGCAGCTTGACTTTCTGGATCCGGTATCGAAGCAGCCGCATGAAGAGGCGTCGTGGTCGAGGGCTCCGGACCGTGTCTTCTGCAGCACTCCCTCAGTGCACAATGGGTCAGGAAATATACCGCGCTGGTAGCAGCCGCTGAGGCGCCAGTGACGAAATCAAGCACGGAAGAGACTCCGGGTCGAGGTCCCAGACGGTGCTTTGACAGTGTACCCACGCCTCCAAGGAACTCTCGCTCCAGTACACATCTCCGATGCGGTCGACTGGGAAGGCAGGGCCATTGTCCCAGAGTGTAGTCTGTGGGCGGCTGTACAGCGCCCGACTGACTCTTCGCCCTGCCATGTAACCCGCCTTAAACGCACCTCATATCGTGAGCCCACGCCCCTACAGCTCCAATCTCTTGCATGCCACCGCTCCGCACCATGACCTCGCTTCTGGCATTTCGACTGCTCTCACCAGCCATCAGCCGTCAGCCGTGCAAAATTGCGCCGAGCCACCAGATTACAGCAGTACCAGGGTGAAAGTGTGGGTAGCTTGATTTCTACACCTATTGGTTCGCCGCCCTGTCTCGAAGGGAAGTCAGCTTGGCCTTCCGTCCATGCTATAACAGTGAAGTGGCTACTCACCAATGCCCAACGCTTTTGAGCCCACTAGATCCTCCTCCGAATTCTCTATTGAAATTTGATGACTCTCTTCGCGTGGGAGGAGAGCATTGTTCGCTCTGTTTGCCCGGAGTTTTATGCGCCTACTTCATCGCCGGTCTTCTGTCGTCATCCGATCGTCACTCACACGTGGACATGCAGTTTCGAAAATTATCTCAAACGATACCCCTGGTTGGGCAGGCCAAGAATCAAGATCACATGAACGGCAACTAGATACTGCGCAATGTTCCTCTGCTTCCTGAGCGACTTCAATTTGTGAGGTACGCTATCAACGGCCGCGCTACTTATTTGTGTCTCTTGCCCCGCCTGGACTCGATCTACGAATGACTATCTTACTACAATCTACTATTACGTTTGGTTATAGATTGTTTTAGAGGTTTAGCTGAATTTATATTAGTCCTTATTTTTAGTTTGTGGACTTATTCCCTTGATTAGAAACCAGAGTTTGGCGACAGCGAGCAAGACCGCCATCATTTTCGTACCCTGTATCCTAGTATAATGATCTCTGATGAAGCAAAATGAAAAGAAATCCCATGACGGTTATTCAAGTAAACTGGAGTACTGCGGCTTACTTCATTGCCCACTGCATAAGGAGTGGTGGAGCTGTTCGACTTTATTGTAACACCACGTCATTAGCGCGCAGACTTCTTGCGAGATGGAGCTGCCAAGAAAAACTAACCAACCGGAAGACCAATGGCCAACCATGCAAATATTATGATCTAGCGTCTGAAACAGGGACAACTTCTCTGATTCAGTTGAAGATTCATGCAGCGCAACATACTTCAGAATGTACGACGGTAAGCAATTGCTATTACATTGCCCCATAAACCTCCTCGTCCTTTCCCCGAGGCTTGAGGTCATCTCTCACCTGACTGCTGCTTCTCTTTGCACCTAATAAGCCGTTTTATTCTCTGACCGATCTCCACCTTCGAGCCGCACATCAGCAACTTCTGAAAAAGGAAAAGTGAAGATTTCCCAGCAGCATATGCCGAGCAGTAAATATATGGCCATAGATAGAAGGAGCGAGCAGCAGTGAAGGGCATCTTTGAAACTTCCAGGGTCGAGAAGAGAGCGAAACAGATGGACTAGCCGAGCGAAGGACGATGATTCTCCAAGATTCTGTAGATACGAGCGGCGCCGGTCGGGGACACGTAGATGGCCGGTCGGGCTCTGTAATAGTCGTGATCAAGCATGTATCCCATGACGCATGATACAGGCTCCCTTGGCTGGTGGCACCTTCGTATCGACGAGGCGCCATGTTCCAGTGTGAAACGTTGAAGAAGATTTCAAGCTCATGGATGAGGAATGGCTGAAGACAAAAAGCACAAGGAAGCTTCCGAGCAAACGTAGAAACTAGGGGGTATCCTCCATAATCCTGTGCCCTCCTCATTATGGCACACATTCTGTATCCAGTCTCTCCACAATCCGCGAAGAGAGATGTGGACTTGTCCACCTCCTCCATAGGGTGCCTGATACCACTGATGCTCTCTTAAACAACAACACCCTTCCTTCCAATGCCACCTCCTCTCTTCATCGCCAGCAGAGTCATGGCAAGCGCGCCGAGGCAAAAGACGGCCGTGATGATCATGAAAGCAGCGTCCGCGCTGTTCTTGACGCAACGATCGAGCGCGGAGTCCACCGAGGAACCGCAGTCGCGCAAGTTTCCCTTGTTATCCTTTACGCAGCCACCGTTGGTTAGCTCGTTCCTGCCCAGGGAGTACTTGTTTGAATCGCTCTTGGAGCTGCAAGAAACGTTTCGGAGCTTGACAGCGACGGCCTGTAAACGAGAATTAGTCGCTGTTGGCTTTGCGGTCCTTCCAGTAGTAAAGCCGATGGCTTGGCTGGGGAGGAAGAGCTTACAATGCCGCCCGCAAGGAGGAACAGCGCAGCCAGAGCGTCGGCAGCAAGCATGATGAGACCAGCAAGCGGCTCAATGAAGACGGCGGCGATTCCCAACAGGCCTACAAGCAAGCCAAAACCGCCTGTGAATGCCGCATAGTTGATGGCCGCCACGGAGCCAAAGACTTGGCCTTTGATTAGGGTGATGGAGAGGCCGAGGACAACTGCAGCACACAGCAGCTGAAACACTCTGGCGACTGCATTGATGATTTTAAGCGCCATCGTCGGGGAGCGTCTTCAATGGAGATGCAGTGTCGAGGGACGGCAGGACTTTATGTAGTCTGAGAGTGAAGCAAGGGATGCGGATGGCCTTTGCCGTAATAATGATGTAGCGGGAACCGGATTATCCAGATGGCGCTAGCAAGATTGTCCGGCCAACAATAACCAGTCGCTGGGATGCGCAGTCAAAGAAGGTGGGTTGCGAGTTGGATGTCGTATCCAGAGGCACAGCGGGGTGAGGAGACTTGGTAGAGGGGAGCAGCTGGGTTGGAAGCGGGAGGCACAGAATGCAATCGAGAAAGGCAGCGGGGACTTGGGGTGGGAGAAGGATGTCGCAGGACTATATGGGGAGGCAGGCGCTCCCAAACAGTTGGGAATGGATAAATTGGCTCGGATCCTTCATGCTTCAAATATCAGGCAACGGCGGCTGCTCAGTTACAGCGCATGCGGGTAACCCGGCCGTAGACACCAGAACAGCCTTGCTCAACCGAAACGGCAGGCTTGCAGTGGATCATTACCCAGCACACGGCTAGATCGGGCGAGTAATCGTGTGACGGGAAAGGCTGTGTGGCGGGTTGCTGCCCCTGCATACAACCGCCCTGTTGCCTGTACCACCGCATTCCAGTGTATGAGAGTGATCTCACTAGACACAGAGCGGTACACCAGGGCGGCTGTTACCGCTTCTGTTCATTTTAGCTGAAGTGTTAAGGTTGATGTTGGTGTCTGGGGCGCAGCTTGCCGCCGTTGGGGGCCAGGCGAGAAGTTGTTGCCTGGATTTACACCATGTGCCGCATGCATGGACGGCATCCATTACTTCCAACGGCCGTGCTCGCACTGCCCTATTTTTGGGGCATTCCCCAAAAGCTTGTTCTTGCATCTCCCGTGCCGCATTCCCGCCCGGTGGTGAGAATTCAAATTCGACGCACCTTATTTTTTGCACACCTTTACAATGCAGCCCCAGAAGCGATCCGGAAGCTGAGAATCGTACCGCGCTGCAAAGCTGCAACAGTAATACATGAATACTTCTTTGTGGGAATATTCCGCTGCTATTCGCCAGACAAAGCGACATGCCAGCTCCTTGCATGGCTGGACCTGGGCAGGATCGAGGGATGATCTTCGGCTAGCGGGCACCAGTGAACAAGTCGCTGAGCCTGGCCACAAACATTCGGCCAATATATGTGCTGAACTGCAGGCTTCGGCTGAGCGCATTGTACGGCGCGAGTGGATGAATCTTTGATCAGGCAGACACTTGACTCACAAACAAAGTCACCATATCAGTCAGCTAACCGGGGCGTGTCTCTTTCTAGGGTCGAATAGAGCGGTACGGAATACCATTGACCCAAAGAGAACCCATGCACGTGGATGCGCCATGTGATCAACACGTGGATAGGCGAGCCAGAAGTGGGAAACGGTAGCTATCTTGCTGCAGCCACACGGAACGTCCACCTTGCAAAAGTTCCACAGCCTGCATATGATACGAGGGTATAGATCAACTGAGCAGAGTGGTGGTGAGGGCAAGCACCAAGCTCTTGCGGTGGAGTCGAGATGAAAGCAAGGCTGTCATGCAGCTGAGCTTTGGTGAATATTACCATGCATGCAAGTCATTGGCCAACCGCTTTCGATGCCCAGGAAAGCCGCGTAAAGCTGTTGCTACAGCCGTCCCGGTAGCACGCCCTCGGGTGCGATGTCAGCGTGCAGACGGACGATGCCAGATGGAAGCTGTGCGTCATGCCTTGCTTCAATGCATGCAGCACTCTGGCTAGCGCAGATGTCTTTAGTCATGGCCATGTGGACTGGAGTGGGATAGCAGCGGCTCAGTACTTCGACCCGGAGAACGGCCTCGAGTTGCCTAGCGTGCCCATCCACGGCGCCGTCAGCAGGCGTATCAAACGCCTTGTCGCTATCACGAGTGCGGGCAGAAACTGCATGTCGAATTGGCGCTCGGGCAGCTGATTGGCCGACAGTCGGGTACGGCACAGGGTAGTCCTTGCGGAGTGCGGAATCTGCAAAACGGTCAAGCTGCAGAGGGTGTTCGAGTCGTCGAGGCTCGGCACAGGGCGGGATGGTCAGGTGGAGCGCGGTGGTGCTACACATGCCTAGGTGAGCGGGGGCCGTTGGAGGCGGCGGCTTCAGCTGGAGCTCGCTTACTGCTGTTAGGGCAGGCGGCGCTGGCCGGGACTGCCGGTTCTGGCTGATCAAAACGACGGCGAGAAAACTCCTCAGCCTTACGGACCGCGATCGCCGAAGACGGAGAAGCGCCGCACTGCGCTGTGGCCGTGGTGGGCTCCGGCAGCCATGCCAGGGCCAGGCCAGCTTCTTCGCTTCGTCCTCGCCTGCGGCCTCGTCGAGCACATGCCAGAGCGCCCATGCTGCTGATGCACCCTATCTGCGCCCGGGAGACGCCTTCTGACGCCGTCCCACCGCAAGACCAGCGCCGTTGACCGCCTCGTGCGCGCGCCCGCCGCCTGGAACATTGCCCAGCCTGCCCCTCGAGATCTTCACACCAAACTCCACGCGATCTTCGCACCACGCCCCAGCCCGATCCTCCTCCCCAAGCTGCCCGCGCTCCCGCTGTCTTCGTCGCCATCGCACCGCCCGGCTGTCCGCTGATGTCACCCGGCATTCAGCTTCACGCCGCCGACCACTCCACGCACAATGGCGGCCACCCACCCGCGGGCCCCGTCGCCGCCCGAGCACATCCACGACCCGTACCGCAACAACTACCGCTACCTTCACATGCCCGACACCTCGTGGATCCGCCATCACGACCCCCCCGAGTTCGACGACGCATTGCTGCAGAGCCTCGAGCAGAAACGGCAGGAGCTCGACGCCAAGGTCGCCCGCTACATTGCGAAGAAACAGGGGCAATTCAACGACTATGTCGCCGAGAAGAACCGCCGCTATGACCTGCGCGCCGACGACCGCCAGAAGCGCCGCGCTGCACAGCAGGAGCGCGACCACGAGCAGGCAATGGCCGATGCCTGCGACGATCACGCCCCGGCGCCTCATCTCATGGACGACGACAATGAAGCGAAGTGGTTCACAAAGCAGCGCGAGGAAGACGCGCGCAAAAGGGCCGAGGCAGTGTCGGAAGAGGTTGCGACCTCCGGGGCTAGGCATTCCGCCTCTGCCGCCGTTCAACCGGATTCTTTGGGCAGCGTCCGTGAAAGAGATTCGGAAATCCTTCAGCTGCTACCCGGTTTTCTGCCTTTGCTCGAGGACCAGGAGCAGCTGAGCAGCTCCGCCCCTGCTGCCAACGGAGTAAGTAGCAGACCTCCCAGGGACCCTCGTGCTGAGCTTGTGCGCTCCTCCACGATGCCGCCTGTCCTCAAACATAGCCCGGCCCCGCGCCGCTCCTCGCTCAAACAGTCCAATGGAGATCGTCCCGGAAGTGCTCGTAAGGCCGTCCGTCTTAGCTTGGGGCCTAGAATCGTAACACCGACCCAGTCGCCGCCGGATGATCGACCTTTGAGCTCTATCGAGACCTCCACAGAATCATCGCTTTCCGAAGAGACGCTTCGAGCAATTCAAAAAGAGATTGAGGAGGCAGAGCGGTGGAAGTCAGAACCGGAGAGAGTCTATACCGAAGAGATTCCTACTGAAGACTTGATGTCAGCATCGTCCGACCAAGATCACAACCATGCTGTGGAAAATACCGCCCGCAATCCGGTCGATGCACCGGCATCGGTGTCTCCAGACAAAGGGAAAGCAAAAGCACAAGCTGCCATCAGCGTTGGTGCCACTGAGAGCGCGGGTCCGGAGAAGCAGCAGTCTCCTCCCCAGAGTAAGCCAAACTACGCGGAAAGCCCCATCAATTTTAACAAGGAAGAAATTCCCCAACGTCCAACTGCGAGTCTGGGAAGGAGATCGTCACTCACCGAGGAAGCCAAGTCAGCGCCAAAGGAGCCGAAGAAGAAAAAGAAGAAGAAGGTCAAGACACAAACGCCCACCGGCTTGCCGACATACACTCCTGTGCGAGCAACCACGACGACAGCCCTTTCCTCGACCGCACCTGAGATCAGCGCTTCCTCTGCCCGCAGCATTGCGCCCGCGTATCAGTCCACTCCCCCAAATACGTCTACCTCTCTTTTGTCAAGTAGTTTTGTCGACGCCAATAATACCGGTATCTTCTATCCGACCCGCGAAAGGCCACCTCCGAGTTCTTTGAGGCCCAACGAAGCCTCTCTCAGCGCTGTTGATGTACCACTTCCGGTTGGAGGATTCAGCAGCGAAAGCCCAACCAACAGTTATGGAAGTGTGCTGCGAGGTACTAGTCTGGGCGAATCGTATATGGCGCTAAACTTCGCAAGACGGATGGCGGAGAGGGAGAAAACGAAGAGTGAGAAAGGGGGCAAAACGAAGAAAAGCAAGTCCAGCTCAGCACCTGCCGAGCAGCCGCTCAAAGAGGAGGACGAGGAGGATGACGACTCGGAGGCGGAAAGGCTGGCTAGACAACGAGAAGAAAAATATAGGAGAGATAGGGCGCTGGATGATGATGAGTTTGCCGGAGAGTTGGACCTTTGAGTTAGCTTGGAAAATTTTGATGTAGCATGTCCGAAGTCGAAGGGGAAAGGCTTAGGGTTGGGAATTTCTTTGGGTTATCTTTCGGGGGGAAAACATATGCCATATATCGGAGACTTAATATGAGCCTAGGAAGGAAGAAGCGATGATTACCAAGGCAGGCTGCATAACATATCATGCAGGTGTCCGACAGAGTTCACACCGGTTGGTCGGGATAGTTGTATAATTCTCTTTGAAGTTCCACATGTTTCTCTTGTACCAGACGAGGAGGATCAGCAACAGCAAAAAAAAAGTTAAGGCAACAGGCGAACAAAATCCAGAAGAAGGGAATAGCACAGTGAGACGAGGCAAGAAAGAGGAGGGGCAAAAAAGAAAGAAAAGCAATAATATGTGTAGGTGTTAAGTCCATCTACCATTGGCCTTGTTTCGGACGCCTGATGGCGGAAGGCGCAGCGCATGTCCGAGGTGAGGGGTTTTAGGACGGCGTCGCGGCTTTCCGTCTTGATGCAGAGTAATGTTTGCTTACCACCATGCCGGTTCTACCTGCCCTCCCCCTCCTTCCAAAGAGCAAAGAGAAGGTGTTCGATACACGCGCAGCCGATTTCCATTTCGTTTCCTACCTAATGGGCTACTCATTCGGTCCTCAGATTCTCGCGTGGCGGCGGCGGCGGCGACGGAGTAAGACTGGCGAAATAATGAAGCAATGATCGTAGTCTTCATGAAGGCTGAGGCGTTGAATGGTGGTGGGGTGGCAATCTTTTGGAGTGATACCTGGGGTGAGACAATGCTCGGCGTTGTCTCCCCTCATAAAAGTCAAAAAGAGCACGATCGGGATGCAAGAAAAACAAACGGATAATGCGTGAGGTGGCGTAAATCTGGTACCATCCGGCCTCGCGATGAAACTGAACTTTCCTACAGCAGCGGATGAAACTCCGTCTCTTCTTCTCTCATGATTCCTTTTCCTTTACGTCCAGCCTATTTCGGAGGTTCTCCATCCGCTTCACTCACGCATAACCCCGGTGGCTTATGCCGTGCATGATTGTACGTCTTTGAGATGTTGTTACGAGTCTGATCCACGAATCACGCAAACAAAAGTTAGTGTTAAGACACGACATACGGCCGACTTACTTCCTTTTTTGTGTTTTCTCTCGGTTACTTCTGGTTCTAGGCCTTTGACAAGCTCTCAAAGTCGGACTTTTCGAGCTGTCTTAGCGTCAAGGCGGATACCCCCGGTAATGCAGCTTGTACTAGTGCACTGTGGGGATATGGATGTATGGGTAAACTGTCAGTCAATAACAACGTACCTTGAAAGAGTTCCACAATGCAGACTATGAACCAGCCGAGCACGCCACAGTTTGTAAAGCGATCATCGACCGTGTTGATGCGCCATAAAAAGAAGTTTAATATTCCCAATTCCCCCAAACCCATGTGGTATGATACATCACAGTTGCAGCCTTTGCTTTCGAGAGCGAGTTTAAAGCGGCTGCATCTACAGCCGTAGCCAGCTTTTTTTAGAATGCGAGGAAAGTTCCTCCTCTCGACGCCCAGTAACATTGCCTTGCCGCAATATCGTTCTTGTCCGTTCTCGATCTAGCCCCAGTCTTGAAGAGAATTCTGGTCCATCGAGTCCGAATTGTGGTAGCGTGACCCTTTATGCGGAGAACTTCTTTGTGATCTTAGCGATGACTGTGGGGAACTTGTCAGCTTCCGTTGCAAGGCGTTTCCGTCGAATGTGGAGCTTACCGTGCAGAGCGACAACGCTGATGATGAAGCCGACAGACAGAACGAGGACGACGACGGGATCGACCTTGAGGCCGGGAGACTCATCGGTGTAGAGCCCTTTGCGATTGTTAGCTTGTCCATAATCCCCTCTTCTTTTTGCGAGTCCATTGAGGCAGCAGAGGGCGCTTGTAGCATGCCAATCCGGAATCCTCATCGATGCACACAGAAAAGGCCCATGGCCAGAGTTTCGAGCGGTTGAAGATATACAAGGGAGCACGTACTCAGCATGGTGCTGCTGCTACCGCCAGCGCCGGCGGCGCGGGTGCTGCTGGGGCGGGCATTGGCGACCTTGTCGGCGCGGTCGGCGGCAGCCTTCCTCCTGATGGCCACGGCAGGGCCACCCGGGGGCTTGGGAGACGAGGGACGGGCAGTGGTCGAGCCGGTCGCCGGCGGCGAGTTGACGGGGGAGCTGGAGCGAGGGGAAGACTGCGAGAGGTCGAGGGTCAGCTTGATGCGCAAGCGAAAGGTGATCGGTGACAGGCGAGCGAATGACGCCGCCGGTGCTTAGAGGGATAGAGCGCTCTCGAGCAAGCCCTGACAGCAGGCGTGGCGGAAAATGCGCACGAATTCAACGAGATCTGAGGCTCCGCGCGGAGCTGATCTTCCCCCGTCGCCTCGAGCGCAAGATGCTGGTGCAACCATTGAAGGCGCAGGCGGGGGGACACAGCGGGACGGACGTACCATAGTGCTAGTCGTGAGGCGTATTAGGCGGGAAAGACCGGGGTATCTCGAAAGCTGGAAGATGGCGGGTAGGGAGTGGTGGTGGTGAGTTGAAGCGCTGCGTGTCTGGAGTCGCGCTCCGATTAAGGCCACGCTTCTGGAATCGCTAGCGCAGCCGAGCCTCCCTTGCACGAGCCACACCACCGACCGCCGACCGCGCCCAAGCTCCAGTCTGGAGCGTGGGGTTCGTCGTGCTTCTCTCCAACGTCAAACAGCTCCTAAAGACGGTTGCTCCGCTGATCGTATGCAGTCCTCTTCCGAAGCTCTCGTTGACCTGAAGTCTTCAGCCATATCTGGTCCCTTCTTGGAGCGACATGTTTATCGCCGGACCATCAGCTTCTCGGTCAGCGATCTCGCCATTGGATGAAGGCCAAACGAAAGAACGTGAACTAATTGTGCGTGCAAGAGAATGCATACGAGCAGAAAAGGGCCGGCCAAGCGGCGGCGTCCAATTTATTGCACTTTGCTGCCTGTTGTTTCTCTCCGGCCAGTTGTTCCTTCACTCGTTGACTCATCCTCAACTTTTGCATTCGATCGTTTTCCGACACGAAAGACATGGGGTTCTAGACGTATAGCCATTTGAAAGGTGGCCCTTACATGACATTAGGAGATCCTACCAAGGTATCCTTTCGAAGTGGGTAGATCAACCTGGGATCAACGAAAGCGATTGGTCTGCATGACTCTATTGGAATCATTCAAGTGGATTCCATCGCTGACTTGAAACATTTACTTGACTCTTACTCACCTCTCTCTAGCAACTTCTTCTAAAAATTATCCCCGCTGAAAGAAGATCCGGACGTGAAGTTGAAGGGTCGCGCAGCCGAAGCGGTCCAGTCATTTTATCTGTTGTAAACTTACGAAGAACTCCCACTTTCCAAACGCTAGAGAAGTTATCAATAAGCCCCTCTTTCTATGTTAAGCTTGTTCAATCCTCCTCTACCGTGATGCACCGGTGCTAGCTTTCCTCACCCAAGTCTAGAGAGCTTCGAAGCGCAGCGTTTTTTACGATTACCGTATTAGGCAGGCACGCGCGTCGCGACTATAATACGGAACTCGCCCGGATGCCACTCACTCTTCACCACCAAAAGCGTTCTAATGGCCAACTACTGAGGATGGAGCACTTTGGCAGAGACAAAAAATCTACACTGGTTTACATTGTGGCAGAGGCAAAAAACTATGCCTGTGGCACAGAAACAGGCTCTTCGAGGACCGCCTGTTTTTTCCCGTTACACCCACCCAACCGTACCCCACCCTCGCGTGTGGCGGCCAAGTCACAGCTTAAGCAGGGAAGGCGTTCACGTCAATTCCCCACTCGTTACTGCTTGGCCGGGTCTATGAAGTGAGGGTCGAAGACTCGAATATATAAACAGAGAGTGCCCTTGATAGTCAATTCCCCACTCGTTACTGAACTTGACCTGAAGTAAAGATGGGCTAGCTAACTATATTACCGGAGCTTTTAGTGCCCACCCATTACTTACTATTATTTAAAGCCACCGATGGTAGTATCTAGTATACGGTCTAAATATTTAGTGCGAGGTAATAGTTATAGAGAATTATTATTAATAATATAGTAGCTTAGGCAGATAATATGCTACTAAGCCTTACTACATTCCCGTACAACACGATGTTCGGAGAAACCCAACCGTGCTAGAGTTAGCTATTGGAATGAAGAAGTCATCACGTGCCAGGGCATCCTCTAGCTCCTCGTCCGTAATTTACCCGGCGAACCCTGGCGCGTTTCGATTTTCTGTCGCGTCTTCGACTGTAGAAGCATCACTAACGTATACACTCTACAAACTTAACCATGAGACTGTGAAGGACACAGCCGAAAGCAGGAAGACAACACACGTCATCAATGCTTCTACGCAACACGGATTATTGCTTTTCTTTCATTGTGGACGGATTGGTCCGGTGCAATAGTTGAGACGCTCTTCTCATGTCGAAGCGCGGTAGAGGCGCCATCACAACGGCCCACCTCAAAACGCTTCTCTCACGCATCGGCAGCGGCGTTAGCGGCACGAAGCCAGAACTTACAGAACGGTTTCGCTCGGATCTCAACGTCTCCAAACTCCAAGATGGCGGCGGTAGCAGCAGCACGACTCGTATCCTCAGTGTGGACATGGGCATCCGTCACATGGCCTTTTGCGTGTGCGACGTCTCTGTCCAACAGCCCAGCAAAGCCCTCTCGGCCAACCCCCCTGTGAAGCTCGAGGTGGTGGCCTGGGAGCCAATCTCTGTCAGCGACCTGGCCCGGCAGGAGGAAGAGCAGGCATCCTCTACAGACCCCGCGGTCCAGCTGAGCAGCCAGCTCACCCAAGCCGCCAAAGAGTCGTTCCGGCCGTCCGTCCTCTCGCGCGCCGCCTACGCGCTGCTCAAGCGCAAGCTGCTCCCCTACGCGCCACAGACCATCCTGATTGAGCAGCAGCGCTACCGCACCAACGCTTCTTCCGCCATCCAAGAGTGGACCTACCACGTCAACATGCTCGAGGGCATGATCTGGGCCATCCTCGAGACCCTCAGGCAGGAAGGGTCGGCGGCGGCGGTTAGCAAGCCCGCCGCCGCCTCAGCAGCGCCCTCATTTCCTAGCGTCTTCCCCGTCAGCCCAGCACGCGTTGCCTCCTTCTGGATGGGTAATTCGGAAACCGGCCGGACAATTCTGGCCGAAGCGTCAGCTGGTGGTGCCTCTGTCAAACGGTCCTCTCCTCGTTCGCGCTTGAGGGCTTCCCAAGCCGAAGGGGACGTCGGAGCCGAGGCTGCTGCGGAGGAGGACACTGCAGAAGACGTGGCAGATGGTGCACGAGCGAGTAAGGGGAAGAAGCTGAGCAGGACGAAGATCGAGAAGAAGGTCAAAATCAAGCTGGTCGAGCAATGGCTGCTCACGAACGCCAGTCGATCTGCATCTGCCCGACCGGACTGCGACGTGCAGCTCCGCTTCGGCACGGCCGGGGCCCGCAGCATGCGTGATGTTTTCCTGTCCAAGCTGGCCAAAGCCGCGAAAAGGACTGGAGGAGGCGGCAGCAGCAGGAAAAAGCGTGCCAAGGACGCGTCACAAGCGCCGGCCGAAGCCGCCGGCGAACCACCGCCAATCGATCCTAAGAAACTGGACGACCTGGCCGACTGCCTCTTGCAAGCGGCCGCGTGGGCGCAGTGGGAGGGCAACCGACGTGCGTTGCTCGGGTTGGGGGAGCAGGCCTTGAGGGAGGTGGCTGAGCTGTAGCTAGTGCTTAGCTTCTCTCTGCACGCGGCGAGTAACGGCCAGCCAAGCGGAAGGCAAGGCGACGCGATGCGGCGGGAACACCCAGCGGCACCACGGAAGCAGGTGCCGAAGAATACGGAGGATACGAGCCTGGGATTGTGCTCGGTCTTTACCGCTGCAACCGTCACCGCAAATAGCAGCGGGGCTGTTCCCATGGAACCGGAAGTGGAAGGCCTGGAGAAGCGCACAGTCGTCAATAAATTCGGAGATGCGAGGTTTCTCCCGCAAAATGAGCGAGGAGGGAAAGCGAGATGATTTTAAGATTAGGATGCTGCTATAGCAATGCATTGATGCCTCCGAGGGCCGACCGTGTCTATGATCGCTGTCGCTAATCCCGCCTTCAAACCCCTCAAAAACGCCGTCGCCAATGCTGAGAACCCAAGTGTCGTAATATACGTGACCGCCGGCCGAGAAGTTTCCAGAATGAGAATCCGCCCAATGCGCTTTTCAGAATGATTAAGGAGCTTTACAAAAGGGCGACGCCGACAAACACAGAGATGGCCAGGGCAAGCAGCGGCCGGGCCGCCGAATCCGTCACGCCATCCGAAGTACTATCGAGTCCGCAGCATTTGCCGTTGTACGTGACATTGTTGGCGGCTGCAGCTGCAGCGAACACGCTTCCGTTGATGTTGCCAATGTTGTAATAATCCACGTTCAGGCGGTTCGGGGGTCTGCCCCACATGTCTGTGACAAGGTTAGCGCCCCTTCCGCGTTTCAAGGTTTCTCGGGTGCAGGCCGAGGTTTCATATTTGAGCTGCAGGGACAAACTTACTCGTGCACTGATTGACCGAAAGGCCCAGGGCGCCGTAGTCGGTGGTATTGGCGTTTGTGAGAGTCAGATTGACTTTGTTTGGCACCAGGATCGAGTTGCCGAGAATCGAGATCTCCGCGTTGAGATTGTGGTTGATCATATACATGCGGTTTTTGGCCTGGTCCTGAGGCAGGTCCGGAGGCCGCTGGACGGTGCAGGGGAACGCCTGGTCGGTCGGATCAAAGGGCGTCTCCCACAGCTGGCTAAATTCGTCCATGAGGTAGGGAACAGCCGTTTGGTTCGCCTGGTAGTCCAAGAAGAAGACGACGCGCTTCGAGGTGAGGATCATCTCGGAATAGGTCGGCCAATCGTCGACGCCCATGGGAATCACCGGTGGCTCGTACGCGTACGGCTTTAGGCCAGATTCCTCGATCGGAGTGGTGAAATTAGTTGCGGTTGCATAGTCGGCATTTCCAATAAGAATGGTAACGATGTCGTAAGGATGCTGCTGCACCCAGCTGGCTACCTTTTTGAGGTAATCCACCAGGGTGCCAGCGTTGAGGATGTCGCAAGAGGTGTGGCACAGGTTGAATTGCCCAGTGCCGTTGTAGTGGGCCTGTGCTTGGACTACTTCAAGTCAGTATCAGGTCATTTTTCAGGGCTCCAATGCCACCTACGCATGCGGATGCCATCATTCAGCTGGGTGGTCACGTCGTAGTTCTGGTTGGCTGCGGCATTGTTCTTGATGGTGAAGGGCGAGTTGTGCGCGCAGACTTCAGTGACGTTGGAAAACTTGCGTGCGCAGAGTTCCGTGTAGCCGTTGCATGGCTGAGTGTTGGTGGGAGCGGCTGAGCTGCTGGTCTCCGTGGCAGTGGAATTGCCGGGGGTTGGAGTTAGAGGGCCGCCAGTATAAGTGCGGGTGCCGTCGGCACCGGTGAGCAGGGTGATGGTGTGCTGCGTCTTCACCGTAACCGTCTTCTCTTCGCTGATACTGGCCTCGGACGAGGCGGCGCCTGCGGTGGGAGTCTTGGTCTTGGTGCCTGAGCCTTTGTCGTCGCCAGTGCTCACGCGAACGGTGGATGAGTAAGAGATGTAGGTGCCGGTGGGCACACTCGCGCTGGGCCTCGTGTTTGTGCCGGTGAGCACAACCGTGCTGGCGCTGGCACCGGAGCCCGAGGCGGAGCGGGAGTTGTCGTTGCTGTTGTCATCGTTTCCTTGGGCGAGGACGCCGGCGGACAGAAGAGCGGCAAGCCAGCAGGTGGAGAGACGCATGCTGGCGCGATCAGCAGCAGAGCGGGCGGAGGGTGGAGAGGAGGGGAGCTCGACGCTCGACTGGGGAGAAAAACAGAGACAGTCGGGTCAGGCCAAGGCGGGCTACGGGGAACAGAGCACGCATGGGACACGGGCGGTGGAGAAAAGAACTGCAGCTGAAAGACAGGCCAGGATGACGTCTGAGACGCAGTAAATAGAAGGGCCGTCAGGAGGGATAACCGCTGCACCCGGCGCCAGGCTGGCGGACCTGCAGCCTGCTAGCCAGCGCTAAACGGGAGCCAGCACTGCTCTCTGACATCTTCACGGCATGGGCGCGCCGAGGACGGGGCTCGCGAGGGTCTGGCCGGGCAGTGGTCGGGTGCCTGGTCGCTCTCACGGCAGGAGGCTGTTTCGTGGCGGCGCCTTGATCGTCGCCAATCACGGCGCGGCGCCGCTGCCCAGACCCGCTTTGCGCCTCTTGCATCAACGCCAGCCTGCAGGCGCTGCCCGGCCGCAGCAGCCCTGACGCGTCGCAAACACCGGCCTGAGATCATAGCACGGTGAGCTGCCCGCCCGTCTCATAATGTCGGTCCTTTCCACCGCGGCGCTCCAGGCGTTGCCCAGCACCCCGGCCCGCCCGTCCACTCACAGCCTGGTCTTCTTCTGGCTCGACACCAACAGAGCTTTCTCTCCCGCTTCCATCCTCCTTCCCCAGGCATCGCAATGCCGTCCTCGCCGCCGTCTCGCACGCCCTCTTCGCGCTCCACCGGGCCCGGTGCCTCTGGAAGGACTTCGGCCACCGCGGCTGCCAGCCAAGATGCTGCTCACGGCCAGCAGTTCCAGGAAACGCCGTGGAACACAACTCCGGGCGGCGGCCTGAAGCGTTCCAACACCACGCTCTCCAGGAAACAGATGAAACGGGCTACCCGCACCCGCAAGATCTTTGCCGTCATTTCGTCCTTTTTCTTCTTTCTGTCTGCTCTTTTCCTCCTGCTCGTCGAGATCGGCAACACGCACGACAAGACCGTCCTCCGCGACACCTGGTTCATGAAGCTCGATCTCAGCCACATCGTGCCAACCTCAATTCCCAACGCCACTCTGCTCAACAGCATAGCCCAGACACTCGGTCTCCACGATTTCTACCAGGTCGGCCTGTGGAACTTTTGCGAGGGTTACATCAACGAGGGTGTGACGTACTGTTCCCACCCCGAAACCC
The DNA here is from genome assembly GCA_009829795.1 of Lasiodiplodia gonubiensis. Classification (NCBI taxonomy): domain Eukaryota; kingdom Fungi; phylum Ascomycota; class Dothideomycetes; order Botryosphaeriales; family Botryosphaeriaceae; genus Lasiodiplodia; species Lasiodiplodia gonubiensis. The sequence goes on from RHKH01000007.1 coordinate 146,684, forward strand.
TCTACTGGTTTAATCCCGTGGAGATCCTGCTCAATGAGCTTTTCGCCGGCGCAACCAGTGAGTGACCGAAGCCGCTGCCTTCGATGATGTCAGATGCTAACCTATAGTACAGTCGCTATTCCTGAGGAAGCACTGACCTACCTTGACATTCTCAAGGTGGCCTCGCAGTGGATGTTTGGCTTGTTCCTGACTGGAACTTGCTTGTCCACCCTGCTCATTTTCCTGACGCCTCTGGCCGTCTACACAAGATGGGCTGCCGGCCCAATTGCCATCTTGTCGTTGTTCACCCTGCTATGCATTTTTGTGGCCTGTATCATCGCCACGGCCATTTTCATTGTTTTCAAGATCGCCCTCACCCAGGTCGACGATCTCAACATCAAAGCAGTCCTTGGGGCCCAGATGTTCGGCTTCATGTGGACCTCGGCTGGTTGCATCCTGATTGCCTTCATCATCCAGTCTGGCCTTTGCTGCTGCTGCGCCAGTCGGAGAGACGTCCGGACGGGCAGGAAGCTGGGTAGCAAGAAGGCGTACACGATGCCGCCGGATGGTGACCCGGAGAAGCAGACCTTCAAGCAGCGGCTCGGTTTTGGCCGGAACAAGGCGTAATCTCACGTGGTAACGAATCTCCCATTCTGCAGAACATTTAGCGGGCCTCCAGAGCGGAGGCGGGCATCGGTCGGATTTGCGAAAAAAGCGTTGGGTAGGTCAGCGGGCGTTTGGGCTACAGGTGTGGGTTTTGGCTTTCCGTTCCTAGAGTACAGCACACTGGTCATCACCAAAATCCTCTTAATTTCTAGATAGAAGCATCAAATCACAGCATTAATCCGCTCGGAGCTGAATACCAGATGCAATGCAGATCCGAAGCCCACTTTAATGATGTCGGCGATCAGGGACGCATCGCTACGGAGCGGCGGTGCGCCTCAAAACATGGCATGACGCTGGGCCGGGATTCGCCAAGGGGCAGCGCGAATCGTCGGCTGAAATTCGTCCCACTGTGGATCAGCAGAGGTCGGGTCACAAAGGGGGTCTCCTATCACCCCAGGGCGTCGGCACCAACGGACCCGTCACGGAGGTAGCGGAAACATTTGACCTTCCGTTTGCTGCAACGGATGGACACATTGCTATCTACATACGTGGGCAATTGAAGTGGAATGCAGATCTCAGACACATCCTAACATCGGACCCGGCTACCCCACTAAGCTGGACGCAATCCTTTTGTGGAACAAATCCAAGGAACGAGCGGTAGATCCATCAAGCTTCGGCCGATCACGTGCGAGCGCGCTTGCTTGGGTGCCGGTCGTAGTTCCCACTTGTCAAGCTTTGGCGCCTCCCATGGTTATCGATACCTAACCGTTCTAACCTAAATCCGCCCGTCCCCACGCGCCTCCACGGCATCCACCCGCCACTTCATCGATCCAACTCACCTCTTTTCAGCCGCGTCATCCTCAGCCGCGTATTGTACGAGACACCACGCCAGTCATGGGTGTACCGGACCCCACCACGAACATGAGCGGTGTGGCAACGCACAACCAACCTCTTTCACAGCCACGCTCGAGTGGACGCAAACGCAAGCCCGTTTCGTACGCCGAAGACCAGCCGTCCGAAGATGCCGTGTCTCCAGTCAAGAAGCGCCGCAGCAAGGCTACTGCACAGCAATTGCCCACTGCAACCGTCGACAATGCCGGTGCTTCCGCGTCTGCAAAGCAGGCCAAGACAAAGCCGGCTCCGGCGGCTGAGAAACGGCTCAAGCGGCAAGACCTCAGCACCTATTTTTGCATATGACGTAGTTGAGCTGACGATCCACAGGTTCCGCGACAAGGCGCCTCAATCGTTCAATGCTGTGAAAGAGCGAGCACTGACACAGCGGTGAGCCCGGCTCCCTCACAAGCCGTCACGTGAGGTTGCCAGTGCAGTAATACTGATCATCAACAGCATGTTCGTCATCGAACGCTCTCGTGGAGGAACAGACGATTGCCCGGAGGAGACCGTTGAAATCGCTGGGACAACCGGCAACGTTTACAGCGTCAACATCTCGCGCCTCCCTAGCTGCACGTGCCCGCACGCTTCTAAAGGCCACCAATGCAAACACGTAGTTTATGTGTGTTTTGGTAAGTTATGCAGGTGCCGGGATGCCTACTAATGCATTATAGGTGCTTATCCGCGTACTCAAGGCCCCCCTGCAACTTCAGTACCAGCTTGCTTTCACTTCGTCCGAGCTCCGGGATATCTTCTCTACAGCACCGCCGATTCCCTCCGGCGATCCCAGCGACAAGAACAGCGGACGCAAATCTGTAGAAGGCGACTGCCCTATCTGTTGTGAGCAATTCGACGATAGTGAAGAGATCGTGTGGTGCAAGGCTGCCTGCGGCAACAATGTGCACAAGACATGCTTCGAGCAGTGGGCCGCTACTAAGGGTGGTCACAATGTGACTTGCCCATACTGCCGCACGCCTTGGGCTGGGGATGAGGATATGCTGAAGAATGTTGTCAAGGCGGGCGAGAAGAATGCCGAAGGCTATGTCAATGTTGCTTCCCAGCTAGGACTGGATGGCGAGCGAGGTAAGAAACACCGTGCCGCTGATCCTGTCTGTTTGCTGACACGCTTACGCAGACTATTCCACCTACCATGCCTTCTGGGTCCGCAAACAAGCTCGAGAAGGTGCCATTGACTCATCCTGGCGAAGGTTCGGGCTCTGAGACGATTGATGGCTGCCTAAGCGGACCTGAACGCATTGCCATGATGGGGTACTCGCTTGACGACCCCACCCATCGCCCAATTCAGTAGGAATACGACATGTTTTCTAGGCTAACAGAGAGATCGACATATCCAACATCAGGCCCCCAGTTGAGATACACTGAGAACATGACATCGAAATTCTTAGGAATTGCTGATCATCGGCGCCTTCTCCATTAGGGCATGGTCTAAAAAAACCATCATTGAGCCTCTCAAAGTATGGTCCGCATCCTGGCTCGAGCTGAATTGCGAGTCTTAACGAGCTGGCCAGCTCAAATTTCATAGCAGTCATGACGAAAGGTCAAAGCTCAACGCCGGAAAGTGGGTTGCACAACAAGTTTGATAACTTAGTCGCTATGACAGCTAGAGTTACGAGAGGATGGATATTTGACATGGAGTATACAATGGAAAAGCAAGTATATACGGATCGGATAATATTAAAAAAACAATGATACTGGCTCTTCTCAACGGTTACACATGCCATCATTTGTCTTGTGTGCATGACGGCACAGTGGGTGCCGGAATATGAGCCATCGTAACTATCTCTATCCGCATCTAAGCCACCTACGTGGGTAGTTGAAGCTACTATCTAGAAGTAGATGTCGAATCATTAAATACATATCTACGTCCGGATGGTCGCTTTAGCTACCCATGTACGTAGAATCATTCCTTGCGGAGAAAAGTTGCGAGCGGTCATTTATTTGGCACCGACGTAGCGGGAGTCAGCTTACTCATCATAGGATTCAGACCAGTGCTGCACACACAATATGAGCAAGCTGTTTGCTTAAGATGGAATGCATCAAGGCACTCAAAGCATATGCTCGTCGTATCAACACGCTCTTCATGACATGACGACTCCATCTGTGAAATCCACAGTAAGTGATGCGCATGCGAAGGTTCATATCAACGGCGTGAAGCTGATGGATCTCTATGTTACAGCTGCAGCATTCTTTTTGAGCCGGTCCTTTGCACAAAACAAAGTTCTTGGTTCCTTACGTTAGTGGTCTGCTCCATGAGTCTGACGAAAGTCTCCACCAACCAAGGGCACCGCTGAGAATTGGTCCGGTTTTTCTCATTTGCTCATTGAAGGATCGAAAATGAGCTCTTCCACTGTTATAGCAGTTGGTTCTCGGCATGATCTGTAATCATCGCTACGAGTGTTTGTGGCTCTTCTGCGCCCGAATACTGAACGCGGCAGCCGATTGCGAGGCGGTTGCCTTCACGTCAAGACGATAGCTTTCACTGCCCATAATGGGCGTCTGATGCACAGACAAGAGAATGCACGCCAGCCTTTGACTGCAACACCCCTCTGTGCACTGATATCAGTCATACAAATGACTACAATGAGGAACAGCTTCACATCTTAATATAACACGCATGCGCACAAGCTCGGTCCGAGGGATAAATGGCAAAATAACGTCCACAAATAACTGATTGTCGCTCCTTAAGTGCAAAAGGCCGCATGCTGCATATATATCGTCAATACACAGCTTTCTACGAAGGAAACGTATTGCTGCTGCATGGAACTCAACCCAGAAATGAAACTTTATGAGGTGGGGAAGAAGGTAAGCTAGGTAATGCTTTAGTCTGGACGAAGAGCCTCACGGGACTTTGAAAAAGGACCGACAGTCTGACATAGGGAAGCGGTTATTCCCAACTGTGAGGGTCTCTCCATGAGTAAATACCTGGTTAACGAATGCGTACAAGTAGACAGGCGACTCATTGTCAAATTTGGGGTAATATGACTGCATGTTAATTTTATTCCACAGACGCGCCCTGCAGGCCAAGTCCAGCCCAGTTATATCCATTTCGCCCACAGTTGCATGCTTGCCTCTTGAACTGCTTTCAATCGTACAGAATCTGATTTTTACAGGAAAATCTGACCATTCCTACCACAGAGCCTTTTGCTCTATGCCGTGGCAGCGGCAGCAGGTTGCTCCGTTGGCTTTGTCGAAGTGATAAGAGGAACATCGGGCCACGGCTTCTTGATGGCATCCTGGATCTGGACAATGCATCCCTTCGGGCCAGAAACGGCGCCTACGTACTCAGTCAGCAAAGGGTAGATCATACACATCAAAGGGGATGGCGCCATACCATTGACAACGACGATACCATTCTCGGGATCGACCTTCAGGACCTTGAGGTTCTGCACGGTGACACGCTCACCTCCCATACGACCAGGCATGCGCTTGCCAGGCAACACTCTCGAACCAGAGCCCTGCGAACCACCGGACGAACCCATCACACGGTGAGTGAGCGACTGACCGTGGGAGGCGGGCTGACCACTGAAGCCCCAACGCTTCATACCCTGTTCGACGGACAAAGCATTAGCCCCTCATATGCCCTTGCTCACCATTTTCCGGTAGTCTCAGAAAAAGAGGCCGCCACTTACACCCGCGAAACCCATACCCCTGCTATCCGACCTGGTATCCACGAACTGGCCCTCCTTAAACCACTCGGGGCCGACGACCTCGCCAACGCCCAGGAGACCCTTCTCGTCGCGGACACGGAACTCCTTGACCCACCGCTTGGGGCTGACGCCCTGCGCCGAGAAGTGGCCCAGCAGCGGGCGCGTCACGTTGGTGGGGTGCTTCCAGCCGGCGCCGATGGCGACGGCCCAGTAGCCGTGGCGGTCGCGCGTCTTGTGCGCGACGACCTGGCAGCGGTCGAGCTGCAGCACCGTACACGGCGTGCGCACGCCCGTCTCCGGGTCGTACAGTGCCGTCATGCCCTTCTTGACCGCCAGCGCTCCCGTCCGCAGCGGCGTCGTGTATTCCTTGCGCGCCAGCGCCGCTGTCGACGAGGCGCCCAGCACGCGCATGTTGGGCCCGCGGTTGAAGCGGTCGGTGGGCGAGGGGTGCGCGACGATGGACTTGATGCCCCGGGTCTGCTGCTGGAGCTGCTGTGGTTGTCGTACTGCGGCGACGACCGCGTGGCGCGGCGAGGACGAGGCATTGAGCAGCGAGGCGGTTGGCCGGGGCCGCAAAGGCAGGGCTAATTGCCCTAGCCTGACTTGCGGTCTTGCTGGCATGACTGGCGGTTGTGTGGAGGTGCAGGAACGGCTGTTGCTGATCGACGTGCCGCGCGACCTGTGACTTTTCTGGTCGACGTCGCGGCGGTTGCGCAGGTGGCCGCTAAGCCCGCCGTACTACCCTGCACATCCGCCGCGCCCCGCAACAACGTCTTAGCATATTCCTAGCCTTTCGACTTTCACCTTCATGAGCAAATCCATCATGAATTATCTAATTAAGAAGCCTGACCCCGCCCGTTCAACCACCGAGTAGAGAGAAATCCCACGACTCAACTTTTACTTCATCGCCAACCTTGCACATCATCCAGGCCTCAAAAATTTATCCATCCTTGCCGTTTACGCCTTGAAGATGCATCGATTGACCGTGAATCGCCGACATACCGGGCCGACATCTAGACTCCTCGCCGTGAATTGGGAATAAATAGACCTCACACCTCACACAGACCAAAAAAAGCATTTTGTTGCAAGCTCGCTCCCTCCCAGACATCGACCAACTTCCGGCAATGCAGAGCGATCATGGCTGAAAGCGCAGGTGCAAAACCTCTATTTGGCAGCACGTGCTCCATTTCCCGTCCCGATTATGCTAGGGATAGGGTACGTGCCGTTCGGGTTCTGCTGCGGCGGCGGCCCGGACGGAACCCGGTTGGGTGGCCCATTTACGAACTTCTGGCCGGGCTGCATTGAGGCTGGAGGTGGGGGTTTAGGCGGCAGATGCGCCGGAGTACCCCATTTGGCGATGCTGCTTTGACTTCCGCCCGAGGCAGATCTCTGTGCCTGATTGTGTGCGGCCGATACCGGCTGCGGCAGAGGATGGGCCATGCCCTGACCCTGATTCTTCACAAACGCTGGGTTTCCAGGCGGGCGGTTGAACTGCGGCTGCGAAGTGGGCTGACTTGGGCGCGGGGGTTGCTGCTGGTGCATGGGCATGTTGAAGTTAGGGAAGTTGACCATGTTTGGAGCGACGACTCCCATTTGCGGCGATTGCCCCGGCATGCCAAACGGTGCTCCTCCGCGCATCCCAGGACCAGGGAAGCTAGGAACAAACGTCTGGCTCTGCGGGTTGAACTGCTGCCGGTTGAAGCTACCGGGAAGAGGGTGCTGGTTGCGGTTGTTGCCGAACTGTGGGTTGGGCAACTGGCCATATGGATAGGGGTTTTGGCCCGCCGACATCGGTCGGTTGTCATAGTTTTGCTGAGCAAATTGATATGGCACCTGGCCGGACATCTGCCATGGCTGGTTCATGCCCTGCGACTGCGGCCTATATCCGTCCGGAAAACTGGCCAGCGTAGGATTCGACATCTTTGGCGTCTGGTTAGATGCGTTTCCAGGCTGGAAGGACATGCGCTGGAAGTCCTGCGAGAGGTCATAGTTCATAGGCATCGGAGATCCATAGGGCCCTGCGTTCATGGCTCCATTGCTGGTTCCAAACTGCTGGTATTGCCAGGCAAACTGCTGCTGAGGATCTTGCTGGACCATGACCGGATAGCCGTTGTTGTACTGCATGGGCGGCGTTCCATTGGGATTCATGTTGGTCGACGGAGGTACCATGTTGGTGTATGGGCCATAGTACATAGGGGGCCCATCGCTCGGATACCCTGGGGCTCCATACTGTCCGGGATAGTAGGGGCTGAATTGGGACCTCGCCTCAAATCCATCGTCGTCATTGTTGCGATTCTTCTTTTTGTTCTTTTTTCCAGCAGCCGAACTTGATCGCGACATGTCTTTGCTCTCATTGTTGGCCGTTTCTCCAAGGTCACCGTCCTCGGCACTTCCAAAGATGCGCTGTCGGGCTTCTTTGTATTTGGCCTCGCGTTCTTCTCTAGTCAGCTTCCGAGGCCCTTGCCCAGCATCACTTCCACTATCGGCACCGGCCTCCGACGTTGTCTTTGAAGGACCTTCAGAATTGGCCGTTGTGTTAGTGCCTGATGGGGTACCTCCACTCTCTCCTCGGCGCATAATCTTTCGAGCAGGCACTATGATTGGAGGAGTCTCAGGGCCTGATGATAAGGAGCTCGGAAGGCTCGAGAGTGGCGGCGGCCTACAAATTCATTAGCGGACATCCACGATAGTCGAGCAGATTGCTTACATTCTACTATAGGGAGTCTTGGTAATCTTCACGGCACTTGTGACCGGATCGACAACATGGCCGAGGAGATAGTAGTCAGCAAATCTATGCGCAAGCATTCGGTAGAACGCATTGCAGTTTGGAACATCCAACTCCTTTTCGCTTCAAAGTTCGTCAGTCTCTTAATATTGATGGGTCAGAATAAATCACGTACCCTGCATTTCTTAGGAAATCGAGCACGTCTTGCTCTAGCTTGAGCACAAACAATCTGTCTCTGGGAGACTGTAAGGCCTCCAAAAGCTTTTCATCAGGGGCCGGTTGCGGTTGAGAAGCGCCGTCGTTTTCCTTGATGGCCCCGAGAGGTAGTGATATAGCGCGACCGGAACCGCCCTGAGTAGCATCACTGCTCCCTAGGATCTGGACGTTCCGGCCAGGTGGAACGCCGCGCTGAGACGAGGCCCCCATGACGGAAATCTCGTTCAGTTGGTCACGGAAAGCTCGACCAATGCCGTTCTCGGAGCCAACCCTGGATCCGGCTGCGATGGAATCAGGGGGCGTGAATACATCTTCGCGATCCTCTTCTACGGCACGAATGCTGGCACTATCGTCTGGGCGAATGCTTTCCTTCTCGTCGAGCGCGAAGGTCGTACCGGACGCGACACTCTTGCCATCCACGCTTGGCGGCTTTGCCGAGCTGTTGGAGGAAGACACCTGGGTTGCATCGTCATCAGCAACCACGGGCTTCACTGCGCCGCCTACCGAGTGCAATGAATGCTCGGCATTGGAGTCCGGGCTTACGCCATTCTGCGCATGGGCATCCTTGGAGGAGCCATTGGTGTCTGGAGCATGCTCCTGGTTGGAGTTCTCGTCTTTTTCTCCATTCTCAACCGGGGCATCCGTTATTTGCGCTTCCGGGGCTTCTGACGGTGTCTGTAGGATGACAGGAGCTTGCTGGCCTTCGGCAGATTTGGTGCCAGAAGCAACGTTTTTGGAATTATGAGGCATGTAAGCTGAAGCTGCAACCTGCGAATCGTCAGTTATGACCATGGAGGGGCGTCATGTTGCGAGGTGGTAGGGCGGGAAATTTGGAGCAAGCAAAGTGAGATGGCAGCGGGTCGGAGCAATAGGGCGTCTCGGGGAACAGAAAAGCGGCGCAAACTGTACCTTTGCAAACGACGGCTTCAGTTTGGAGGTCTCGCTGACGGCGGGGCCTTGAGAGGACATTCTCTCCAGCCAACGTGGGGCGAGCTATGCGGGATGATGACAGTAGAATGCAGAGAAGGGTGGTCGCAATCCGGGGCTTGGAAGCGCGGTGGGTACCCGGGCGTGCTCGCTCGCAAAGGGAAATGGAAATGTCGAAAGCCAGGTGATCTCAGGAACCGGAATGCTCAAGGAAAGTCGTGAAAGCCAGGACCATAAGGCTGGACATCGTGCATTTGGCGGGCTCGGCTCAGAAGGTTGGCGGTGATTTCATCGCGGTGCGACAGGGCAGTTGAAGTGGGCGCACGCAGCGACGAGTGGGTCCTCAGGTCGGCGAGGCTCGAGGAGTCAGGAGCGTCGACGCGGGAGCCCGGGAGCGGTGCTTGGACACAAGGCGCGCAGCTGAAGCACGGAGCCGTGGGCGGGGAAGATGCGCCAGCGCGAGCGTGGACGGCTTGCTTGCTGGAGAGCTGCGTCGGGAGATGCTTGTTGGCCAAGCAGGCGTGGTGAGGGCTCTTCGTCTGTCGGGCGCCCAGCCCAGCGGATGCAGCAAAACCACCCCCGAGCCTTGGCAGGAGGTCCCCACGAGCGCCGTAATAATCCCGTTTGGGGACAGCCAGTACAGCCGCCCACAGAAACTCCCCGGTCGTCCGCACCTTTGGACAAGACTAAAATAACTGCGTCGGTGGAGGAACAATCCGGAGACCTGGTATGGTGCAAAAGCGTTTATCTTTTTCCTGGCACGTTGCAAGGCAATGCTGCACTCTGCTTGCGTAGGTAATTGCAGCCCACATCGACATATCAGTCGGGCTTTGAAAGTCTACATGAATGTCCTGATCCAGTCTTCGAGCAGTAATGCCGCCGGTCGCGAAGCCGGACTGAAGAACGGTACAATTGTGCAGCCGCTTGAATACCTAGACGTTTGCTGAAAGACTCCGCGTTGAGGGGGCGCCGGGGGCGTAATTTATTCGCACTCTATGCAGCGCGGGAAAAACGTCGAGCCGTTGTGAAGTGCGGTCTGTCAGCCTGGGGCAAGCCAGCGCGCGATCGCATTGGATTGCGCGCCCAGCGTCGTCATCCTGCCTGAGTGCGAGCCGCATGCCATCGCGCAACGACCTGCGTCCAGAGCCGCACCGCCCCTCCTCCGCGCTTCTTCTTGCGACAACAACAACCCCCGCCTGAGCTTCTCCCGCTGGCTCCAGCCATGTACCGCGGCCCTGCATACACCGGCCGCTCCAAGGCCACGCCCAGCACCACCTGCCAGAAGTGCCTCAAAAAAGATATGCGAATCCCCGCCCGCCTTCGCCGACCCCACTGACACCTTTATACGTCACTATAGCTACGAGTGCAAAGCCTCTACTCAGGAGCGCCCGTACGTGAGCCGGCCTAGCCGTACCCAGCAGCTCTTCAACCCGAAGCTCAAGCCGCAACTCACGAGCGACGTGCCCAACGACCTGCTCCGAAAGTATGTTCACTTCTGCCCCTGCTCATGGGCGAATGATGCTGACAAGTTGCCAGGAAGGGCGTCGCAGATGAAACCCTAGCAAAAAAGGCCGACGAGAGGGGCCGCAAGCATAGCCGCGACGATGACGACCTGCAGTCCCGCCCCCGGAAGCACTCCCGTTCCGTATCATCCTACTCCTCCTCATCCGTATCAACTATCTCGACGAATCGTTCACCTTCGCGATCGCCTTCACACCGACATGAAGCGCCCAAGCGCTCCAGGCACTCCCCAACCGGCGACGACCGCAAGCGTAGGCGCCGCTCCGTGAGCTCCTCAGTAGGCTCTTATCACTCCGACAAAGACGACAGGCCACGCGCGAAAGAGCGGAATACCAGGAGGAGGCGGAGCTCGTTCAGCCCTGGAGAGCGTGGCAGGCCACGGAGCCGATCATTCGTGTCTCCCAACAATGACGTCTCGAGAAGCAGAAGCCGTCACAGAAGCCGCAGCCGTGATTTCGAAAGATCAATTTCTCCATACAGCCAACGCGCAAGAGTTCCTCGCCTCAGCCCTCCTCGCCGCCGGTCACGTAGCCCGCGAAGGCGGGCTAGTCCTCAATACAGAGAGCGCAACGGACGATCCGACAGGCCCCAGCGGCCACCACCAGGCAACGCTGGCCCTCCGCCAGCAAGCTTTAGGGAAAGAAGCTTAAGTCCTTACAGCAAGCGCCTCGCGATGACTCAAGCAATGAATATGGGCGGAAGATAAATTGGTGCGGAAAAGGAGTGGCGGAACATAACACTGGGCCTTTATCGTTTGCCGCGCGGGAATGGCAACCTTTTCGAGCATGTCCATACGGACAGCCCTAAAGAATGGTTGGAAGGCCATTCCCTCAAAAGTTGCGCGTGATTCCTCCTTTCTGATCTCCGGAATCGCCTATAGCGTAAACCTGCTGAATAAGGAACCCTGTAGCAAGGTCCAAGAGGACTCTGGTTCACAGAAGCTCCAAGGTGTTCTTCTAGATACCCATTGCCATTCGTTGTATTTCAGCTTCATATATAAAATGCTCCTCGTAATTCTAAAGGTGAGAGGTCACTGCCATATACTGACTGATGTGAAGGTTAGCCACCCTACATCTGCCGTACAAACTTTTATACGAGAGAATACAACAAGTCAAAGCCTGCCACGTGCTGATCAGGTGTCGAAAGTGTTGTGAATCAGTAATACTACGAGCCTGTCTTAAGTGAAGGCGGTTTGAAGGTCTCTTTGCCTCTAGGATGTCTAACGTAGCACATACTTGCTTAAGAGTAGATGCAATTACCTACTGTTTGCTTCCACTACAAATGGGGACTAGGCAATGTCCAAAACTTGCCCTAGACTCCCTGGCCTCTCGTTTGCTTGGTCCAGGATTCTTCTGCCATTCTCTGAAACCAGCACCGCCGGACCCTCGTATTCTTGCGCGCAGGGTCTGGACGTAGTTTATCAGCGACGAGGAATCACTGTGCAGAGTCCTCTAAACGAACTTAGACCCCGTGCTCCGTTGATGCAAGAAGAAGCTCAGTCAACCAGCCCTCCAAGGCTTTGCTTAGCGCCATAACGCCGTGATAGTCCGCCTCTCGGTTCATACCAGCTCTTCATCTCCCTTTTCCCTCTCTCTGTCAGCCTCATCTTCCCTCTCCCTTTCACGCATGGCCTCTGCCAGCATCGCGCCCTCCATGCCGACCGCCTCACCGTCCTTGTCTTGAGGCTCAAGGTCGCCGGTGCCCGCTCCAGCCTTCTTCTTTGCTTCCTTCTGGGCATTTTCAATCCTCTCCCTCACCAACCGCGCAATCGCGTTCTCCGTCCTCACATTCAGCACCTCCAGCTTCTTGTCTAGATCACGCTTCAGATCCCAATTCGGCTTCTTCGGCTGCAGCTTGAACAGGTCCAGCGGCTTGTCCGCAGCCTCGTCAGCCGCAGCCTCGGCTTTGGTGCGCTCGGCCAGCTCGGCCGCCTTCGCCTCTAGAGTCACCTGGTTTTCGGCCGGGTTGCTCTCAAACCCCAGCCTGGGTCCCTTTGTTTCGGCATCGAAGTTGCGACCGGAGAGGTAAAGCCTGGAGACATCGGGGGTGGAGGAGCCTTCGCGATCGTCTTCTTGCGTCGCGGCGGTGCCGGATTCGATGTCGGACGGCTCATCGGGCGCTTTGCGCTTCAGCGATTTGAGCTTGGCGAGGCGTGCCTTGCGCTCGTCAGCGGCCGCGCTGAGAGAGGCGTGCGTAGACATGGGTGCGATGAGGCTTGTACGCCGGGAGCTTTGTCGCAGGCCGGAGGTCGACGTGAAGCGGTTGGTAGGCAGTGGTGTTGCGTGGAGGTGTTTCTGTTGTTTAAACGCGTAGCGCACGAACTCCAGTGAAGTATTTGAGCTCGGCAAGGGCGAGGCAGCGGAAAGTGGCGGGGCTAAAGAGGCGACCAGATGGTGGTGTCGGCGGGCGGCGGAGGAGAGATGGATGGAAGCTCCAAAATTTCGGACCGTTGCCGCGGCTTGCTCGAGCTTCTTCCTCCGCAACATTCCCAACCATGCCCAGATAACCTCGCTCCATGTCCAGCAATCCGATCATCCACCATGCGCGGAGAATCAGAGGCAATGCACCGCCTGTGCTGCCCTTTTCCGCCCCGTATGCTTTCGAGGGAGCCACGCCGCTGCAGCATATCCGGAGATGGATGACCGCCGAAGTCGCTACCGCCCCTTCGAGTCGTCGCGCTAGGATACCGAGAACAATACGCGTAGCGAACATTGCAGGATCAAATTACAGGGTGGGAATGCCTGGGCAGCAGGTCAGTCAAGCGGAACTGCACCCCGGTCAACGGTGCTGCATCGACAACGGCCGCGCGAGGACATCACGACGACTTTGTGTAACAACCGCCTTGCATACACCACTCGCACCGGCTCCATCGCGACTGCAATATTGCAGAACACCGGCATTATTTTACCGCCGAGAACACCGCTCTTACTCTACGTCCGAGGAAGACTATTTGGTTGAAGAGGAGGAAGAGAAGGCTCTCCTGGAGGCAATTCCATTGGACGACGAGAAACAATTGCTCTACCTGATGGATTCAAGGTTCAGAGAAGCGCGCCGGCTAGACTTCATGATGAGCTCTTATAGAGGCACACTTACTGAGGGCCTCCAGAAGAGGCTCCAGAAAGCCGCTTCATTTCCTCCCCTCGATGACTTCCCACAACAGGATGTATGGTGGATCAAAAAGTTCGCACAGCTTAATGCCATCTATGACGTCAGGCTACCTGTAGAACTGCGATCGTCTCAGCTAGAAGTTAACGCCTTGACAGAACAGGCAGTGAAGAGGCTTCTACGTCTGGGGCGAGATTCAGCCTCTATCAGGAAGGCTTGGATAATTCGCATGCGCGAGGACTACTCGCCCGAAGGGAAAAGAAACATCTGGGGCGAGGTGATGCTATGGTTGCTCCATCATGATCAAGACGCAGTTTTGCCGACCCTGGAAGCTATAAGTGGAGGGAAGAAAGCACCTAGCTACGTTGTTGCTGACATCCTGGAGCATTTCATGAGTAGCCACCTCCAGCGTGCTGAAAACGACAAGCCTAAATTACCTCCTGGATTCCTTTACACTCTAGAATTCCTCCTGCAACAAAAGGGGACCCTCGGCCGTGCGCTATCTCAAAAATTTGTGCACCTTGTCTTGGCTCACAGTTCCCTTGAGGAGGGTGCTCAGCTGTGGAAGATGCTTCGTGGAGCCGCTTTTAGACCCGCGTGGTTCACAATTTGCCACATTGCCTATTTTTTTGGTAAACACGGCGAGTACAAAATGGCCATAAGAGAAGTACGGAGGCGTATTGAGCTTGGAGCACCTCAGCACGAGGTTTTCTGGTCCGTTTGTACGGAAATACTCCGAACCAGCTCTACCAAAGCAGCCGACTATCCTGCCACAGCCGAGATTCTGTCGGAATTGACCACGATGGGTGTCCCGCTCAACATTTACCTCTACACAGTGGTCATGCACAACGCTATTGACCACGGCGATCTACAGGCGGCTTTCACCGTATATCGACTCTTGCAGCAAACCGGGATCGAGCCGAACGACTACACGTACACTGTTCTGTTCAAACGTCTTAAAGACGGCAAAAACCCCGAAATGCTCCAATCAATCGTAAGGGACGCAGGGAAAGCTCTACCAAACCTCGAGAGGCCCCGGGTCGTTGCCACAGACATCATCCATTGCATCTACCTCCAGCACTTCGAACCGGCCAGTACAGCAACCACTTTTGCCGATCTGGCAAAGACCTACCATGAACACTTCGACCCTTCAATTCCGATCGCATTGGGTGTGCCGCCTCATTTCTTCGGTAGCACTGTTGCTACGACCATGAGCCCTCCACCTCATGCTATCGCCATCATGTTGACAGCTTACCTCAAACTCGTCTCTCGACACAGCCCAGAAGAGGTGGTCCGCCTCTATCATGTTTTCCAGCAACAGATCGAGCGCTCTGGCGATCCTGTCATCTCTTCACTTGGACGAATCGACTACTTCTTTAATGCCTTCCTCCTCGCCCTAGGCCAGAATGCCAATACACTCCAGATGGTACCCACAATTTTGCGTCAGATGACTGACAAGCGTGTCCATGCAGTTCCACTTACTTCAAAGTATACATGGGATATTTTAGTCAATGCATTCATGCGGCATAAGCAGCCCGAAGCCGCGGAACGCGTGCTCGAAATCATGCGCAAGTACGGTCAAGAACCAAACGATATCACTTGGAATTCTCTTGTCAGAGGGTACGCTCGACTACAGGAGGTTGACAAAACTCTGGATACGATACGACAGATGCAGCTCCAGAAGGTTGAGCTGAACGAGTCCTCTTTGCGCCTTCTTGGTAGGATGCGGGAGAACGACAAGCTGGCCAAGGGTCTACAGGAGCTCGGCGCGCTGCAAGGCAGCCAAGCGGAGGAAGAGCAGGATTATTTGGTTCCAGACGACTACCAGGAGGATCATCTAGACCCAGATGGCCACCAGGAGGAATCATCGGTCTTAAAGGAGATCGATAAGGAGGATCGGGAGGAGACTATCCGAGAAGAACAGGACGCTGCCCGGTGGGCTGGTGCTGGGAGCGCCGCCGATTCGACTGCGAAAGAACCGGCCGAGGGCAAGCAACCCACCAGCTGAGCTCCTCCTGGATTCGCAAGAAGTGAAAAGCTTTCATCCGCAACTCAATCATGAACGACTCTCACTTTTACGAGGTCACATCTTTCCTGATCAAGCTCTAGAAGCCAGCTGCCGTACAGCGAAACGGGTTAATGACCAGCAAACTTTGGCTTAAAAGTACGTGGACCCGGTTTTCCACAAAGCAAAAGCATGCAGATGGCCCGCAGCTGGTATTTGAGCCATCTCCTGAGCCGCGGCACAGTCCCACATTTGGGTCTTGATTCAGGCGGGAGGAGGAATGCTTGGCGAGAGATCCCCAAGCACCATCTCTGGTTTCCTCTGCCTTTTTGGATCAGCAACGTCGGAAGGCCTGCCGGCTGGCCCAAACCCTGCGGAGAGAAGTAGGACGGAAGCACATCATCGGCCTTCAGGGGCTCCGCTTGCCCGCTCAGAGGTCCTGCATGAAGTGATGATCCAGCTCAATGACGATAGTTATGACGAACGACTCGTCTTCGCACCATTGTGGACGGCGCGACGCTCGAGCCGTCCCTGACTTGACGCTACTCCAGCCGTGTCGCGGCAACGACGGGCACCTGCTGCCGCGGCGACAGTAAATTTGTCTTTTGCCTTTTCGTTTGCTTTGTCTTGGCCCGAGGTCCGGCGGGCGAAAAAATCCACACTCTAACCAGACCGGATCACATCATACTCATATCATGTATAGTAAGAATTAGCTCTCGTCGTTTAAAAAGGAGCCCAAAATAGACTATAGAATACGGTTTTGCACTGCCATTGGCGGCGGCGCTCTATTCGAAGACAAACGCCTGTGCTTGTCGGAGCTGGCTCCAAGACAGCCAGCCTCCTTTCCCGCTGCGGTTTGCTCGTCACTCGTCCCTCCCCGAGCTGCTCGTCTTTCCCTTTTCTTTGCTGCGCCAGAAATCAAAATTGCATGAGAGGATGGTCTTCGGCATGCGATCACGGCGGTACCGATACCCACCAGCCCTGTGGACCACCAAATGTCGCGACAAAGGCGCAGCCTACCCTCCAATCTCGCCGGCAACCTCAGGCTAGTTTCTCTTTCAGAAGCCTCTTCCTTCCCACTGTGTCGGATGATTTAATATGCTAGGGGCGTCGATCATCCCGAGGCGATGGGTGCCAGGCAACCAGCAACGACCGGATGACTAGTTCCCTTCCTTTCCTCTTCCTTCCCGTTCTCCTTGCCCTTTTAGCCCTTAATCTTCTTTGCTTCCCTGTTTCCTAGCTGCCGCGCCTCCCCGCTGCGGACCCTTTTTTTGGGCTTCGTATTTTCCGACGATGCGTTCTCTTAGCGCTGGGTCCGGTGCGATTTAGCGGATGGGACCGACTGAACGCCACACGAAAACAAGAGCAGCAGGAGGAAGAAGGGGAAAGAGAAAAGAGGGTGCGACAAGACGCTATGCGACGTCGCGGTCGGGGTTCGTCGTTTCGCATCGTCGCCCCGCGCCTCGCTCGTTCCGTCGGACTCGGCTGCGAAATGCGTGCGAGAAAGCGAGATGGGGAGAATCTCGCACCCGCCCAAAACGTAGAGACCCTGATGTGACGGCAGCGCCACAACGCCGCCGCCATCGCAGGAGCCCCTAGAAGCCATGCTTCCTTTCGATATTCCTGATCAGCAGCAGCTAGAAAGCAGATCCCGCGCCGGCGCTAGATTCCGCAGGTAGCTTATCGCCAAGGGATGGCTACCGCTTCCGAACGAGGCCTCTTGGCTGGGCGTGAGTTGCGCGAAGCTAAAAGAGAGCAAGAAAGGAGGGGGGAGATTAATGGCTTGATCGAAGGTTCGATTCGGAAGCTCTAGAAGCCAGCCAGCGGTGCCAATCACCAATCTGTATCAAACATCAAGGGACCGTGTTGCGAGCGAGTACGTGCGGGCGGCTGGCCAAGAGCACGAGCAGTCGCTTTCTTCTCTGCCTATGTATGTACCCAACCCAACCCGCGCTGGAAATCTCCGTACCTCGCGGCGACGTCAGTGCTTTCCCTTTATTCTTTCTGATGCCGTCCCTGCGACGTCACCCTGTACACGTATTGGGAGCGCCATGTGCAGGGGCCCGAGGGCAACGAAGACCTTCAAAGATACGTCCGAAGCTCAGCTTACTGCGGGCTGTACCTAAACAGCAGCATCTCGGGATGCGGGCGCCGCGTTCCCGCATAAGCGAGTTCGGCCCCCTACCTACCTAGGCCCGCGCGGCGTCCCGGAATACTCGTTCGGGTAGACAACGACCTGTGAACAGAGGCTTGCAGATACGACAACGGTGCCGCGGGGAAGTGTGGGATGTGGATGCCGTCCCGGAAAGGGGAAGAGACAAGGTTAAGAGCTTAAAAGAAAAGCAAAAGCGTAAACCTCAATGAAGAACAGAAGAAAGCGACTTCCAACATTGGGCCCACAGTCTGCAGCAATTGCACAAATCATGGGCGGAGCTGGGAACCATGCACACGGATCCTATATTGCGGCTGAGATAATGAATACTTCTGCTATACTCATTCGGCTATGACACGAGGACGATCTGTTCTGGGCTCCGACGCGTAGATCGGCGCGCTGTGTGTTTCAGCTTGAGTCCGGAGTCGGGCGGAGAGGGCGAGCGGAAAGACGGGAAGGTAAATCGCATCGTGCATTAGCGGACTATCTTCAGAGACACTGTTGCGCATAGCGTTGCTGAGGCGAAGATGGCGGGCCGATGCGCGTACTAAGATCCAGTCAGTCTCTGGACTATTCAGCCGTTTCAACGTGCGCCAGGTTGCAACGCCTTTCCAAGTGTCACATGCTGCCTTTCGCAGTGACTCGTACTTCAGCAACGACTCGTACGTCTATGCGCAGTGTTGACGAGGGACGTCCTAGGCCAAGACTAGGGCAACAATACTTGAAGAATTTTGAAAAGATGATAGAAAAGGAGACTTGAGGTACTAGAATGAGCTACAAGGAGGAATATGCTCTCAATACCATGAAACAGAGGTTTTAAATGAGGCCTTATCGTGACCAAGTGAAATGGACGTTGCAGATGGAAAGCAGGTTCATCGATACGTAGCTGCTGTTCGAGTAGTAGGTAGCCCGGTCGTCACCTCCTCGAAGACGCGTCAGCCTGCAACGACGGGAAGACACTTGCCGGTCAGTCCTCCTTTGCGTGCGAGAGGCCTCCACGACACCGCGAGCCCTGGATTTTTCCTTTGGCGCAGTTACCGACAGGCCACATGAACCTCGCAGGATCATATCGTCTTCTGCAGGGTATCTTCGTTGCCCAAGAAAGAATTTTGCTCGCCTCACCGGTTGGTGGAGCCATATCACAGAGTGTGCGTGACTGTTGTTGTCCAGCTAATTTGCGCCATCTTATTGGCTGTCTTCGCGCCTGCTGGAGATCTTCATCTTCACAGCCGCCTACCACGTCCAAATCTTCAGAGATCCAACACCAAGGCGGTGACGAGTATGTGCTGGTAGTCGTAAAATCTTGATTGTCACTTGGGGTTAGAAGGTGGGTGTCGTTGATGAAAGACGGCATCTGCCTTCACCGTGGAGTGACGGCGCTTCGCGCCTTACTTTCCCCACGTGGGTCTAGGCCATCGTCCAATGGATGTAAGCAGAAGCCAGCGTGGGGATTCGTGATCAAAGTCAAATTGTTGACCGGCCCCAGCATTTGTGCCAAGGGCAACAAATGCTCAGGAGTTCCACACTGGAGGTTTACTGGTGGGAAAGCGAGATTGCCGCACGAAGCGCACATGTCCGGGCTCGCAGTTTTGATGCAGCCCGAAGATATCTGCCCTGGGTTGCTTATCGGGCTGTCGCCTTTGCACGAATGCGGCTTGGTAAACCCGTGTTCCGGAGACGCGCGGGCCGCTTCAGATCCCATCTCGGTGCGGCATCCAACGATGCTTTCCGCTGGCGCCGATTTTGAGAAGCGAAGCGTATTCGTAGGCTGTGTGGCGGTGGCGACGGTGTGTTCTGCCAGCGGCCGTAGCTGTGTGAATGGCAGTTTCATGAAACGAAGTTGTCGTGATTCGACTGGCTCACAGAGTGCGCACAAGCGCCAAGCGCGCTGTACGCCCGTAACCGCGCGAAAGACAGCATCGCTGTTGACACGAAGCGACACAGGCCTGATTGGCATCGGATTTCTGGCAGTCGGGGTTCCCGGCATGTGGAATGGGCCCTGGATGAGGCCGTTCGGCGGAATGCCCTGTGTGCCCTATCGATCGGCAAGCACCGAGCGCGATAACTTTTCGTCATCGAAGGAACGATTACTGGGGAAACGGCGGGATTTCTCTCAAGCTTTTCCCGCCCTATGCATGGTCGCTGTGCGGTGGTATATGATTAACCTTCGATCCTTTTCTCGGCAAGCTTCCGATCGCACTGACAAGACGTCATTGCCTGGGAGTGTGATTGCGACGCACATGGGCTCGAGTAGACATTTCGCCGTACGTGATCCGGAGGACGCCGGGCGGGTAAAAGAAAAGGCAGTCTGTTCTCCACACAACGACGATCGCCGACCCCTGGCAGCGGGACCCTGGATAGGGAACGGTTGTAGAGCCGCATCGTTGGCTACTCGACGGTGGGCCGTCACCGGTTTGACGCCGTGGTGGAGTTGCTGACACTAATGGGTTGAGCATCCCCGATAGTCAGGCACTCCGGGGAAACCGCTGGTGATATCTCGGGAGCTTTCATCATCACGATTCAAGCATGTGCCTGGTGCTGTGAACGCTAGGTATCGGCCCAACACCGCCGGCGTCTTTCCTTGATCATGTGCTGGGCCGAGCAATCACTAATCGCACCTCTGGATAACGTTATACAGATTTACACTGCTGGGCCAGGGGCGCCTAGACAGACTTGCGCCTGAAAGGGCAACGTGGTAGAGGTCCAAGATCCGCGCGCGACAACAGATACGAGCCACGTCGCGAACTGTACTCCGCATGGCACGAGCGCTGCACCGTGAACGACCGAGTTCGGCCACGTCCACGCCGAACTGGTCAATTGCTGCTCTCAATAGTTGTGGGGATGCTGGGCCGCTGATCCATGCATCCACGTGGGAAAGGTGTCGATTGGGGAGTCGGGGCAGAAACTGGCAGTGCGACAGCTGCACAGCCGGGGAGCCTGAGGACCACAGTAGGGGCCAGCGGAAGGAAGATTGCATGCATCGGCAAGTCGTAGTATCTTGTCGAGAGCGGGAGAGGCGTCAGATGCTCGTCAGACTAGTTCTCGAGCTACATGACACACTGACCTGACGAAAGCCGGCTTAGCTGCACCGGAAGCCCCTGCCGGTGTCAGGAGCGGTACAGGGCTGAGAGTCGTGACAAGAGTGCTACAGCATGTTAGCTTCCCGTGTTCTCAAACACTAGAAAGCATCTCGTGTGTATAAGCCCTACGTGTTCCGAGGGAATCCAAAACGGCTCATTCGATGGTCTCGATCCAGGGAAAAGCTCGCATAGGCGGCTGGCGATCACTTTCTCCTGACAGGCTAGCTCAAGCAGTCGTCGGACACTCAATTTCCCCACTGGGACGACTAGACAGCGACGGCGCACGCGCGACCCGACGTTAGCATGTAGTGCAACAAAAACAGGCAAAACGCCTCATTGCGCACTTTCTGGACCTTCCTCCATGTATTGACTGGGGAGATGATGATCGCGTCTCCGCGCATGCTGTCAATGTATGGTGCTCATGGGGAGATGAAATGGGATGCATAAGTGCCACGTGCACTGAGCGTCGCGCTGAGGATCATCGCATGTCGGAGTCCGGCAGCGTCGAGCGACATGCAACAGTCTTCCCATCTGGGGGTGATGCAAGGAAGCGATGACGGGCAGTGTCCAGGCGAGAACGGTGTGCGCCGCGGCTTGAGCATCGCACGGCGATATGACGATCAGCCAAGTGCCGGACGACGCACCGGCACAGCCAGTGCTCTGTGCGTATTCGGGAGGCGCAACGCAATCGCAGCTACTGTACGCGATGTCTTTAGCATCTTTTCTCAGCAGATTCAAAATGCTCCTTTCGATCCACAAGGCTTGACCTTCCGATCTTCTGGTGCGTGCTGACAGGGCTTTTCAGTAGGAACCGGCCTGGTCCAAGCTAAGGCCTAGCTATGATACGAACAGCAACATCCATGTGTGCGCGGTCAAAACCAGGGTGGTCCTTGGAGCAATCATGATAGTGCGGGACCCATTCGGGCTTGAGCATCGTCACTCCGCCTTGTCACCCCGCATAGTTGAAGCCCTCACCCGGACAAGCGGTGATACTTTTGATGAACGGACAATGGTGTCATGCTAGCCGCTCGTCGCAGGAATTGTGCTAATGCAAGTCCCGGGTACGGGTGGTCATGCCAGAGGTCAACAGGTGGGATAGAGTGTGCTCGGTCACAGCTATCCGTCGCGGGAAATCTGGATTTCCAAATTGAGCAGTACGTCGAGCGCAGCACAGACGAGACAGCTTGCCAGCTTAGGCGAACGTCGGCTAATGCAAGCTGGCTGACTCGTCATACTTGAATACACAACTGGGTCTGCCAACGGCCGGTGAGCGAGATTCGAAGTGGTGTCATAGATCTGGGCGACAACGGCTGCGGCTGGCAGACCCCACCCCAATGGCAGCGCCAAACGGGAGACGGGCTTTCAGCTATGACTAAACCTGGGGGTGTTGGATAATGGACCCAGTCTCGCTCGTTGCTGCAGTGGGACCTGCAGGTGACCGACATCGCCGCCCCTTGGTGATCGACCCAGGCATCCCGAGCGAAAGGCCATGGTGGAGCCTGCTTCCAGTAGTGTCTCCACCAAGCTGAGCGCGAGAACAGAGCGATGATGACGATTTCCAATGTCGAGCTGAGCAAGGACGGCGGAAAAAAAAGAACAGGGCGAAAACGGCGCGTCACCGGCCGCCCTGCAATGCAGCCCGCGGCGGACAGACGACGTTTATGGCATCATGGCCGGCCACCGGGAGAGCGAACGGCTGGCGGCAAGCCGGCGTTGAGCTCAGCGTTTCGACTTCCCACCGGACATGGTGGGCTCGCTGCGACAGCGATGGGGCGGGCAGAACCAGGCTGCTGGGCGCAGGCACAGAAGCTTGACGACGGAGAGCTCTGGAGGTGGGCTTGTGCGGGTGGGGGGCGCGGAGACCATCGCTGCCGAAAGCAGCTAGGGGTCGATGGCATGCCGTGGGCAAGATGGTCAGGGCGCTGGGTCGGGCTGGTAGGCAAAGGGGCGCGGTGAGGAAATTGGAGATGATGAAGACGAAGCGAAGGTGCCGGCGGCGCGCGCGGGGAACGGCGGCCGTTGGCAGGCCTGGCGCGGTGACGACTCGCGTGGTGCACCGCCGCTGCACGTCTGGCTTGGCGATTTCCCAAAAGGACGGGCGTGGCGGTCGATCCGTGACTGCGCGGGCGCTGCGAAATGACGCCGCTCCGTCGCGCTCTGCAACACCCACAGGGCCAGAAAGCTCCGCGGGTGCCCTGCCCCTGGGCCGCGCGCGGGTCACGCACCTGTGCGCCGTCGCGGGGACCTGGGCCGGCGCCTCTTATGGGGTCTCTGCCATGGCTGCGCGCTGCCGGGCAGGGCATCCAATGCAGCCTGCACGCCGCGCGCACGCCGGCACTGTGACGGGGGCGCGTCCGCCCGCTGCACTTCGGGCATAGCGCTGCCGAGGGCGCAGGCACATTTGCGAGACGTCGTCCGTACAGCGTCGTCGGGCTGACTCAGGCCCAGCCTCAGGCCGGCCGCTCTCGCGACCTGCGCGCCCGCCGATGCCGCATGAGCTGCAGCTGGCCTCGCGGCGGCTAGGCCGGGCAATGGGTCTCGCGCGGTCGCGTCTGCGGCCGCCGGCGTGGATGCTTGATGTGCGCCACGCGGATTCGACAGGACGAGAACGGCGCGCGTGCTCGGGCTGCACCCCATGCTGCGTCTGCGGACCCTGGTCAGTTCCCAAAGGCGAATCGTGCCCGCGCGGCTGCCCGCTCCAATATCGCTCCTGCTATATCTGATCGCCTGGGCCAATTCCTCGACGGCGGAAAAGTGGGCTGACGGCGATTCGAGGCGACGATGCCGCTTGAGCTTTGCTAGCCCTTGACTGCCCTGCCTGCCCGGCCAAACTGCCCCCAGACCCTTGCGTCGCCCGCAAGCCATTAAAGCTCCCCTCCACCTTGCACCATTGCAACACCATTTGCGCGCGCCGAGCACCTTCCTGCCGCCTCAGTCCTGCTCCCCCAGAAACCCGCAGTGTCTGGACACGCCCCGAGGCCCTTCTCTGCGACAACCATTCCGCCTCCGCATCGCCGCTCACTCCCGCACCATTACTGATCTGCCTGCGCGGTCACGCCTTAATCACCGTACGCTCCTCCGCTCCCCAGTCTCGCCCACGCCCACCTGCGCGCTGCAGTCAAGACAAGCCCTGGAACCCTAGAGTCTCTTCTTGGTTCCCTATCTTGCTGCCGCACCTGCCATCTTCCCCCCGCCCGTAGCTATGTGTCTTTCCGTTGTCAGGAGCGCATAGCTGCATTCTTCCGCCGCTTCTCTCACTGTTGGGTAGGCGCATTCCTCGCCACCACAGGACCTCACCCACCAAACAACAACAACAACATCAACATCAACACAGACAGCTGACAGCATGACAGCAGCAGACTCAATCGCCACCACCTCACCACTCGAGATTCACCGGCTCCGGTCTTCCAATTGCTTCTAATCCCGCCGTTCCATACCCACGTCGTCTAAACCAGCGGCCCATCTAATGCTGACCCTCTCGTAACGTCGCGGCGCACTCTGCCTTTATGTTACTGTCCTCGCTGTCCGTGTCAAGTATTCTGCTGGACAACTCTGGCCCCAAGAATACTCGCAGACGGGACGCCAAGCACGCGAAGAAGGACTCCAAGATGTCCGATATCGCGCTCAGAGAGGGCATGGACCGCACCAGCGCGTGTGTTGCGCCGCTCACCATCAAGAAGAAGCCCTCAACAACGTGGAACAGCGATGGCCCGCGGAGTGTGCAGTCCTCGCCAAGAAGCCGACGGACAACAGGTTCCACGTCGCAGTTCCAAATGTCACCACCATTAACGCCTCGCGCCAACCTCGAAGCCGAAATGCCCACGGCGGAGCCCGAATCTTTTCCCAACTACCTCCGTGCATTCTACCACTTTCACCCGTCCTCCACAATCTCCTCCGTCGGGGACGAGTGCTCCATTACGGTTCCCATCAACCAAGGAGACGTAATCTTAGTCCATTCAATACATCCTAATGGCTGGGCGGACGGCACCCTCCTTATTTCTGGAGCTCGCGGCTGGCTCCCTACCAATTACTGCGAACCTTTCGACCACCCGTCAATCAACAGTCTTCTGAATGCCCTCACTCACCTCTGGGACCTCGTGAGGAGTGGGGAGAGCGGGAACACGATAGTATTTGCAAAGCAGGACTACGTCAGGTCGATGATTGCTGGTGTCCGTTTTCTCTTGGTTAGTCTCGAGCGAAAATAGCCCCTGGGTTGGGTGAAACGTTTTGATGGATCTACGCTAACTCCATTATAGGAGAGGTCCGATTGCTTGACGAGGGAATCGCAGAACGTACAAGCTCACATCGGTATCCGACGGATGCGGAAAGGCCTATTAGGTGACCTGTCCTCACTCGTGAAAACAGCGAAGCACCTGCAGCAGGTCGTGTCCCAGGGCGACCCCGCCGAGGAGCCTATCTACGATCTCCTCGACGAGCTTGTTTTGAAAGCATTCAAAGTGGTTGTCCGCGCCGTTCGATTTCTTGATGTCTTTGCGCAGGAACTCCAGCCCCCGCTGCAACCGCTCGTCGATGGCCCAATTGACGAGGCAGAGAGGCCACCCACGCCGCCGCATGATGTTCCCGAAAGCAACGTTGAGCAATCGCAGTCAGCCGAGGATGGTGCAACCGAACCACCCGAAAGCGTTAATGCTGTGTCACCCACAGACGCGGCGAGAACGAGCGACGAACGAGCCGGCTTGAGCGGTATTAACACTCATCGCACCAACACCAGCATCACAGACTCTGTACCAGTGCAGTCTCTGCCAGCGCTGTCTCCCTCGAAATCCACCCCGTCGAAGCGCGTCTCGATCTCCCATCGAGCGTCGTACACAAGTCAGGTGAGCGGCCAGCGCAGATACAACCTTGCGTCGGAACGACTTTCTGCCGCCCAGGACTCATTTCTGGGCTCGATTGGCTCGTTCATTGGGTTACACCTCCAGTCACGCTCATCCAGCGAGCTCCTCTCCACTACCCAACAATCTGTCATTGCGTGTCGCCAACTTTTGAGTGTTGTGGAAGAGGTATGGGAACGCGACGCTCGTCGCTCGGAACCACTTTCGCAAGCAAGGGACGCGATGCATGAGAAGCTGTCTGAGCTCGTGCAAGCGACGAAAGACATGTTTGCGCACTCCGAGGCCCATAACGAGGAGTTCATGCCTGCACAAGGCAAGGAAATCGTCATCGCTGCCACCAACTGTGTCCGCGCCGCCGGTGACTGTGTGACGAAGGCTAAAATCGTCATCGAAAGAATCGGCGACTTCGAGTTCGAGCGCACAGGAGCTGGAATTTCTGACACCATCTTCGAGAGCCTTGACCTCACTGGTGTTTCAGACGCAACCAACGAGCGTGCTTCGGAGGAAAATATCGCCAAACCCTTGCCGGCTCCTCCAAAGGACACGAGCCGCCCTGCTTCACTTGATGAGAAACCCTTGCCCGAACCACCCGCTTCTCTCCCTTCTCCTTCTACCACTACGCAAGCCGCAGACCTCCAGAGCCCCACTGTGTCCTCCTTCCGCTCTTCCAAGGATTCCCTGCCCTCTCTGGCTAAGCTCCCCATTCCAAATCTGCCTGCTCCCTCGGGTGGCACCGCAGACGACTCTCCCAGTACCAACAGCGTCAACTTCCGTTTTGCTGGAAACGTCGGTTTGGGCTTGGAAGGCGTCAACGCTTCGGACTCGACCAGCACGTATCCCAACAGCGTTCGCGGCGATGCGGCTAGCATCATCTCGCACACTTCCACACGGGCGACGACCCCTGATGATGCTCCGTCTAGCCCCAAGGCCAATGACATGATCAACAGCTACCCCAGCATTTCCGAGCTGCGTTCGACAACCAGCGAAGATGCGTATGGTGTTGAAGCGCAGATGTTGGAGAAGACATACGTACATGAGCTCGTTTACAAAGACGGTCAGATTGCGGGTGGATCTCTGCCCGCACTGGTTGAGCAGCTCACTACCCATGAAGCGACTCCGGATGCGACATTCGTGACCACATTCTATCTCACTTTCCGCCTGTTTACAACACCAGTCGAGCTTGCTCAATGTTTGATTGATCGTTTCAACTACGTTGGAGACAGTAGCGAGATCGCTGTCCCCGTCCGGTTGCGTGTCCACAACGTTTTCAAAGGTTGGTTAGAGAGCCACTGGCAAGCGGATACTGATGCCGAGGCGCTCGGTCTCATCCTGACCTTTGCGACTGGAAAGCTTAGGACTGCCTTGCCCTCAGCTGGAAAGCGTCTGGCAGAGCTGGTGACGAAAGTCAGCCAAATCCGGGCGGGAAGCACCACCCCCCGCTTGATGTCGTCCCAGGGCAAGACGAACACTTCCGCAACCGTGTACACTGCGGCAGACCCGAATGTGCCTAACCCAATAGTCACCAAGAGCCAGATGAATGCGTTGCGGAACGTTCGCAACGGAGCCTCTATCACCCTGAGTATTCTGGACTTCGACCCGCTGGAGATGGCCAGGCAATTCACGCTTATTGAGTCCAAGTTGTTTTGCACGATCCAACCCGAAGAATTACTCGCATCTGAGTGGACCAAGAAGAATGGAAGGGCTGTCAATGTTCGCGCCATGTCAAAGCTCTCAACCGATCTCGCCAATCTCGTGGCCGACACTATTCTTCAACTGGAGGACCCTAAGAAGCGCGCTGTTATCATCAAACAGTGGGTAAAAATCGCGGTTAAATGCCTGGAACTCAACAACTACGACTCGCTCATGGCCATCATTTGCTCTCTGAACTCGTCGATGGTCATGCGATTGAAGCGGACCTGGGACATCGTCTCAGCCAAGACCAAGGGTCGCCTCGAGGAGCTTCGTGCAATTGTCAATGTCGGCCGCAACTACGCCGTCCTCCGGAAGCGCCTGGAAAACCACGTCGCTCCCTGCATCCCCTTCGTTGGAATCTACCTCACGGATTTGACTTTTGTCGACGTTGGCAACCAGACAACACGCCAGATCCCTGGCGACGGAGGTGCTGACTCAGGTCTCAGCGTCATCAACTTCGACAAACACATGCGTACGGCAAAGATTATTGGTCAACTGCAGCGCTTCCAAGTTCCATACCCCCTTGCTCCCGTTCCGGAGATGCAAGAGTGGATGCAGTCGCAGATTGAGCGTGTTCGCGACAGCGACCAAAGCAACGTGCAGAACTATTACCGCCGGTCACTCCTACTGGAGCCCAGGGAGCCCAAGCAACCCAGCCCGATTTCAGACAACGACAGTGTGAGGCAATTCAACGGGAGTACAAGAGAGCGGTTTGACTTTTTGAACGCTCTGTCAACATTCAAATCATCCTCTGAACACAATGCGACTTCGAGGGGCAGTCTGTGATGATCTACCTTCATTAAGACGCTCAAGTCCTCTTCTGGCATTGCTGTCCAGATTTCAGCGGCGCAATTCGGTGTTTTTTTTTTTTTTTT